>VZTN01018438.1:0-46773 GCA_013400515.1 Erpornis zantholeuca
AGTATTAATATCACACCTTTATGCCAAGTAGTAAGTAATAGAGAAGAGAAGCTTAAATATGGCACTTCTGCCTTCCTAGACATACTCCTTTTTTTAAACAGCACTGTTTCTGGAGGCTGTAAACTAATTTTCAGAGAATCCATCCAGCTATATAGTGGCTTTTTTGACAAAAGAAACTTCAGACCTCACACAGTGTTATATGTGAAATGAAATAAAATCCATCCTTGCTCCTAAGTGACTTTTAGAAAGACTGCATTTTTTTCCCCTGAGAGAATTCTATTTCTCCCCATCTTTAAAAAAGAACACACAAGCTAACAAAAAGACAATTAAACATTCAATCTCCCCTGCTCCTTGCCAGAAGCTCTTAGCGAGAGCCTTTGAACAGAGGGCAAAAACTATGAAAGCTAAACTATGACTGAAGTTGTATTTTTTTAACCCATATAGCAAGGGGGGAGTAAGTAAGACAGAGCCACAAATCACTTTTACTCCTCTCTGCAGTTCACATCTGACAGAAAAATAGCTTACAGCCCACAGTGGAACTGAGTTGTTTAAAAAGAGCAGGGAAGGGATTTATTGCAAAACCTGCCAGTAGTTTTCAGTAAACATATACCTAAGAAGATTGTCCTCAAGCAGCTAAAATTTAGAAGACTGTTCTACTTCTGTTTTATTACCTTCCGACTGCTCCGTTCGTCTTCATCTTCAGATGGATCCGATTGGTGTTTTGGGTTGTCCATCTGAAGAAATGCTCTGACATCTGGGCTAGAAACACAGTTAACTTCATTAGCACACCAATAACCTGCATGATTTTCAGCCACAAACACAGAGCACAGGATTGAGCAGTGGCATACAGTGGAGTTACTCATCATAAAGTTTCATATTTAAGTTCTGGTAATTAAGGACTGTGTACAAGCAATACCTTGTTTTATAGCAACATAATTCAACTGCCAAGTGTGTTATACACAGCACAAAATTTTTCACTTGCAAAAATCTGACATGTTAAAGTATATGTATGTGAAGACTTCAGAGGAAAACACTGCAGAACTGCATTTAAAGACAATTAACAGAAGTAAGCATGAGTTCTAACTGGCTAGCAACCACCAAGAAACCAACTTTCTTCCAAAAAACTGAAGAATTTAAATTTTAGTTTTCTAAAATTAATTTGTCCAATACAATAGGGAATGAAATACATAATCTGTATCCCAAGGAAAGGCACATGTTCCAAGAGATACACAGCAATAATGTTCCTGTCCCCATTCATGTTAAAACAGAAGATAGTGATCTTGTATTCAGAATTCCTTCTGGCTGGGCACTGACAAAAGATTGTTAAGAAATCCTTCCAGTCAGCTGCAGGACACAAATGCTCCAGGAATTAGAACAGAGTTGACAGGCTTCCCACAGTGCCTTAAGGAGATACATTTTATCGTCAGCAGCAGTTTCAAGCTCTGTCTTGGTGGGGCTGGGGGACAAGGACTGAGAGAAAGGTGGGAAAGCAAGAGAATTCCAAGAAGCTGCTTCCAGGAAGAAAAGCTTGCTTGAAAGTTCAAAAGAATGTAATGTCTTTCTGAACCACAGCATAGTGCAAGTAAAGAATAATGTAGTACAACTGAGGCAAAATTAATTCCTAAAGAAATGACTATCATGTATAGCCTATAAACCACTTCGAGTGATGATTTGAATCTTTCAAGTTCACTCAGCTCACTAAAAGGCAACCTTCTTATTGAGGAAGAAATCTTACACTTCAGAGACCAAGTTCTTTGAGAAGGACTCGGGGCAGTCACTGATAGGAAACTCCACTTGAGCCATACAGTACNGTAAGAGATTAGCTGTTTCTGACACTTCTCCAGCTCCTGTAATTTCCTGCTGGCACTACTGAACCTACCTCACATCCTATGCTATCTGAGGCTCCCAGTCTTCATCACTTATATTCTGTATTCCTAAACCCTATTTGAAATACGTTTTAGTTACCTTCAACCTTTCAGGTTTAAAGCACAGCAACAAGACTGTTCACATGATTTCCCACCATCATTTCAGTTTAGTTCTTCCCATTTTATATGAACTCCAAATTCTATCTATTTCAGCATTTGTCTTGTATCCTGGGGCCAGGAAGACAAAAATCACAGTGGTTTGAATACTGTGGTAAGCCTGGGTCATGATGCAACAATTTAAGTTTCAGAATGTTTGTAAAATCAAGAATAAAAAGTTACGGTTAATGCTTTTCACTAGACAGAACAGAAACAGACCTTAATTACCTTTCAGGATTAATTATTCTCGACAACTAGCTGATTAAGTAGAGCATGTTGTAATACATCTCAGATAGTTACTATAGTAACTTTGCCCATGACTGAATTCACAGACAGAAAAACGTAAAAACATCACTTCACAGGAGAAGGCTGCTGTACAGTTGCAGGGTATTCTACAATCTCCACAGCCCACAAAAGCCAGAATCATAACCAACTGATTTGCAATTCTCAAAGCACTACAAAGAACTACTGATTAAAACCAAAAAAGTTTAATGGACCAATTTCTTAGGCAAGACTGCAGCATGTTATGTACAATGCTATACAGATTGGTAGGATTTCTATGCTGTTTTAGCTCACATGGATTAACTCAGTGTATTTTAGAATACATGGAAACTATTCCCAAAATAACCTCACCTATGAAAATAAAAGGATTGCGAAAGCCATTTAAGAAGTTTAATATAAGCTGTACATATACTCAATATACATTGTACATATACTACCAGCAAAAGTGGCTTTGTTTGAATTTTTATGATTGATGAGTAAGTTTATTTTACAGATTATGTCTGAAATACACAAAAGGGTCTCAAGCTCTGCTTAAATACAATTGCTTATGTAGTGCTCGTTCTGCATCAGTCTTCCTGACTGCAAAAAACAATATAATACCACACAAAAATTTTGAAGACACAGAGAAATATGAACAATCCCAAGAAGTCACACAAATTTCAAAGCAAAAAGGTAAAATTAACAGCCAGTGACAGAAACTTTACATCTAAGACCCACTTTATTTAAATAATGCTCCTTCCTCTTCTTGCCACATTCTCTTAAAAAGTAAACCACTGACATCTTTCTTACAAAAATCAAAGGTTCAAAAAGCCATAATACAGTAAAGTACACAGTAAAGTAACACTTTAAAAGAGGACGATAATGTAATGCAAGGTTTGCTTTCCCCAACACAGAGTGCAAGATCCTACAATTCAGGGGTTTTACATTCATTTTAATATTAATCAGATTTGGAAATCAGAAAAAAAAAAGTGACTGATTTTCTTCTAGGGAACACATTCAGACCTTGCTTCTCACTTACAGAACTGATAAGTCATTTCCCCACAGGTTGCAGAGTACTGTCATCCTTGAGCTCTTCAAGTGTTATGCAAATGTTCTCACTCTCATTAAGGAGTTACTTTGGACTACTTAAAAATAACTGCATTACATCTTTAATGCATCCTCTGTTATACAATTTTTCAAACAGGTTTTCTTTGGACATGTTCTGATAGACAGCAATTAAATGCATTAATACTTCAGTGAAGGCCTACATTTGAGGGGGCGAGCAGCCCACTTTCAGGAGTTGTGCAGTGTTTTAGGGTGGCTCACAGTGCTCACTAGGAACAAACTCCCAGCTCCTATTAAGGACATCAGTCACCAAGTAGGACACACTATTGGTCTCTATCCCTTCTCCCACTTTTTCTTGGAACACCTGCACTATACCTGTGAGAGGAAGTTGTATCTCACAGTAAGTTTGCTGAGGAAATGCAGCTTGAAGCTAGTCCACTTAATTCCCAGTTTGGACTAAGGCCAGTAATCTCACCCTGTATTCCACCTGACACTGAGTGCAGGAAAATCCTTAGTAAGTGTCACAGAGTCTCTCTAATCACTCCAACACACTTCAGGTTTTTCTTGAATTTTTTATTGAACAAAAAGGTTTGGCTTTGATACAATATTCAAGAAATGTGCCAGACCCAAGAAAAAAAGTCCACTGAAGGAAAATAAGAACACGGAGCTGCATGTTTCAAAGTATAATGCAAATATTACCATCTTGGACATACTGAATCTGATATTTGTGCTTTTCACTTTAGATGTTCAGGTGCCTTCCCATCCAGAAATGAGAACACCTTGAATCGTCCTTAAGCTTTTAGTGAAAAAATTTTCCTAAGCAGGACTTAAAATATACGACATGCTGATAGTGGTTTTGATGCTTAAAAGATGCAGTGGAAGGTGGATTTCCTAATGGTTCTGTGAGAATGTATAACCCACTAAGTCTTCCTTGTACATCACTAACTTTATTTAAGTTATCGAATTTAATTAGCACACTAAAGCAAAAGTCTAAGAAAGCAAGGATGGACTATCTGTGAAGACTCAGTCATCACATATTCCTTGAGTAGCTTCTATCAGATTTTACAAAAAATCCCAGCCACCACGATCAAAGATTTGGTATATTTTCTGTAACAACATTCACTGGCACGCAGAAAAGGTGACAGATTACGTAATTATGATTTGTTGCAATGCAACACTGCAAAAAGTAAAAGCTAACTTCAGAAAAACAATCACCTTGCAGTGATTAAAAGAGAAACAACACAGAAATTACTACAAAATTAAATGCTTTTCGACTAAATTGTGAATAAAAGGCTTTTCCTTCCACTTAGTTCACTATTTCTTTAAGCGTGAAGTGGAGGAGAACAGTGCAAGACTAACGCTGGTCTCTATTAATTGTTTTTATTGTAGAACTGTGTTTAATAATCTTGCTACTGAACATACTTCCAACAGCACCAAACACTGTCACATCTATGTCTTAACCCTGGTTTAAGTCAGTTTAATGGATCAGGCAAGCTGAGTGCCATATTAAAGAACATTGATCCTTTTTCAGTTACATTCAAGTATAAAACAATTTTAAAAGCTCACAAAAATTTAAGGAGGCAGGTGGATTTGAGGCTTGATGCCTATTTTTTTAGCACATCATTTGTGCTGATGACCAAAAAAGCACCATTTTGAATAACAAATATAGTATGTTTTGAAACAAAAATATTTGGTAATTGCAAATACTGACAACCAAACAGAGGAGGAGATTGGCCTAAATAAACCAGTATCCTTTCCTAATGAAACAAAACAGATTAGTTTTCAATAATTTGTCATATTAAAGTGTTTGTTATCATTGCCCAAAGAACACTACCAAAACCACAAACCTCATAATATTTGTTCTGGTAGAAAAGCATCCTTTGGTAAGGACTTTGTTACTAATTTTTTTCCACTAGTCAAAACAAGTATATATAAAATGCTCCTATTTTTTAATTTAAAAAGGAAAGGAAACACATATTTCAGGCTGACAGGACATTAAGTAGTTCATTTATTGTGAAAAAAGAAAATTTCACTGCACGCTGCGAACTGCAGCGATATTCTGTTAGAGTTACGTTTTTCCTGTGGGAAATGGGCAATTTTACAGGCTGTACAAATAGGCAAATTAAAGTGTACATATTAAAGACATCTACTCAACATTAAAGCCAAGCACAGAGCTTTACCATTCTACCATTTCAAGCAACATAGACAGCTGCACGGATTTAGTTTAAACTGATTACAGCTTTCAACTGCAAGAAACAGCCCATTTGCCCTCCAGTGAATTCACACACAGAGTGCTGTTCTCCAGATTTAGCTGAAGCTGACTCTGTCCTAACACCATCTCCCATTCACCACTGGTGGTGGCGAACACACATGCAGTTCTCCTGCTGGGAACACTTTAGGTACAAGCTTATTCGTAATTTCCTTTAGGCAGCTGGGTTATCCCAAACCACATCTGCAAGCTAACCAAGCCACTTGGTTACCGTGCTTTAAACAAGTTCTGGAGCACATGTGAACTGCTCTAAGGAAAAAAAAAAAAGGATGCAGGCAGTGAGTGACAGCCAGCAACGCAGCATCAAGTGACAGCAGCGCCCTCGAACAGCACAGCCACTGGCAAAACAAACACCTGCTCTACAGCAACAGTTTACAGTGGAATCTGCACCCCTGGAATTAAGATCAGTCAACTGCCTACAAATTTGTAGGCTGGCTTTCAGTGAACAAAAAGACTTTTATACTATTCAGTCTGTAGATTTTTCATGAATGGATGGCCATATAAAGTTTATTTTTTTAAACTGAAGAGCTCTGAACAGATAAAATACATTTTCTGGTTAAATACTTAATTTGCAACTTTGTATTTAACGGGTCTTTTCATCTCATGTCTTTTCAACAGCCCTTATAAAACAGAAATGAAACTACTTACTGGTTGCATAGCTCTGGCTGTCTAACTAAATTTTGAATGAATTCATTCAGTCCTGCTCTTCTCTGTTTAATAAAATCTGAAAAAAACAGATTTATTAGAATCATCAGTCAGCTTGTGAAAAAGACTTATTTTCTTATTCAGGTTTTTTAGGATTTAAAATAGCAGTTAAAAGGAGACTGGCCCATGACTGATTGAGAACAAGATTGGTTCTACATACGAAAATTGCAAGCTTAAAACATTGAACTGAGCTGAGAGAACAAATTTCAGTTTCTCTGTAACACTACTTAAAAATGTTGAAAGCCAGGTGGATTAGAAGTGCCACCTTGCGCTTCAAGAATAGTGTGTAACCACAGCGGGCTAACCTGTGCAGCCTTCGTTGCGCGGGTGAGCCCTTCAGGACCTGATTCCACAATAACAAAGTCCCCAAGAACCCACAGGCAAAACTTGACATCAGTTGCACAAGTCAAGTTTTTATACACACAGTTCCACTGAGCAGTGTATTTCCATAATGTATGTACGGCAGTGGGAAAACTGCACAATTCATCCTGCTGGCAGGCACTCAGATATAGCCGTCAAAGATAACAACATAGAATACTTTCCTTTAGATTTTGGACATCATCTCCAACACTAAAAAAGATAATCCTCAGAATCCCTTGCCTTATCTAAAGCTTAAGACATGTAACTGTTCTGTAGCAACATGGAGAGATACACAAAGGATTTAGAACAGAAAGAGTTTTAACATAAAATAAAGTGTAAAATGGAATAATCTTATCTTTCGTGACTGGTATCGAAAAAATAATTTGTGTGGAAAAAGAGTATTTAACTCGTGTATTAACTGTTAAGGCATTCCAATGACTGTCATATACAGATTACTGACAATTATTAAAATTTGAAATTAAAATTAAGTTTTAATTAACAGCTGTATTAAAAATATTAAGAAAAATGTCCATATTGTTTCAGGGATATAATCCCTGAACTGTTCCTAGGGTATTTAATAATCCCAAATTACTGACATCTAACAGGAAGGTGAATTTGCATACAGATATGGGAGTCACCAACACCAGCAGTTTCGGTGTGGCAGATGTACAGTGTCATCACTCTAAGCCTACAGAGCTATCCATGCTGGTGAAGACAAAACACTTGTAGCATCCGAAATTTTCAGGTTCTGTATTCTGACTGATTTCTGTTCCATTTTTTCAAGTTAAAACAAGATTAATTTTGAAATAACGTAAGTGCTAATAAATGGAACATTTAAATGGCAATTTAAATTGGCTGTATTTTTTGTAAGTTTTGGGTAAAGGGATATAAAGGTCTCACCCTGCTGCATTTCAATGCAGTAGTACAATGCTCCAAACCCATGGATGGATTACAGAAGAAAAATACCTTTTCAATATTTGTAAAATATGTAACTTGTTTCAGAAGCCAGCAGAAACATTACATCAAAGCTTCAATAAATCAGTGTTAAGAAAAAGAACTATTTACATAAGCATTATAGCTCCATCTCCACCCTGCCTCCCAGCAAGAAACATCTTGAGAACTATTTAGTTTCTCATGCTTCAAGGATTTGAGCGTAGTTCATGGAAATTTAAAACAAGTTTGAGGACTTTGTTTTACATATATAATTTTAATAAAGTTTTAGTTGAGGTTTTTTTCCCCATTAAAACTCCAGTTTCCTAAATGTGGCTCCAAGAAATCCACCTGCGTATTTGCCTGTACAGCAAACCAGACTGCATGGCATTCTCTGGTCTTCAGCCAGCTCTGAGAATCCCAAGGTCAGAGAAAAGGAACCAGAACTAAACAAAAAGTCCCTGTAGACAAAATATATGTATAACTTTTGGCAAACATTTACATCTTTATCAGAGCAGAACATCAGAGCTTGAATACTTGTATATGATTATTTTAACAAAAAATAAAACAGAATTTCACATCAGGATCCAGATGGTTAACTGCAACTGCCAAAAACTATGTTTGTTTGTAAAAATTTTAAAAAACCCAAACCTACACAGAAGAGTTCAAAAGCTTTGGATCCATTTGCTCCTCAGCAAAGGAGAAAATGAAACTATTGAAACAGGTGCAAGAAGAGATGAAACTACAAACTGATCACATCAGCAAGCCAGGGAAGGGTGAGAAGGATCCAAAGGGCAACAGGAAAACCCTGAGGTAAAAATGGCTTGAATGCATAGGACAAACACACAGAGCAATGGCCTGGCCTTCCCATTTGCATTTTTAGTTATTCATCCATGGCACCATCTAGGTTAATTCAACACACTTAAGTGACTTTCCTAAGTATTTTGCTGTGTACAGAGCAAGCTAAATGGGGACCTATCACTGGTAACTGGAGCACAACACGTTCACATCGGACAGGCTTCCTGTTGTTGTTCCACTTACAGAAGTTCATTTTCACCTAAACTGTACAAGGAAGCACATTTAGATACAGAGAGTTCAAAAGTCCTCAAAGATAAATCCTTGAGTTATTTCATTTTCAGAGGTGGTTGTGGGGGAAGTCACACAAAGAAAGTTTAAAATGGACTACACATAATGCTTAGGAAGAGTCTGGGGTTTGGCTTTTGCTTTTACAGCAGAGAGATCACACCTGACAGTTGAGAATCTCTCACAATCCTGGATATGGGAGGGCTGGGTGGAGCTAAAGCCTTCAGTGCAAGAGAGGCACTGGGCGACCAAGCAATGCTTTGTTCACTATCACAAGGTAAAACACCTACCCACACTAGTTCCTGCTCTTGACTGAAGCATGACTAAACTTTGGTTTAGTCACTGTTTTGAGAACCACTGCAAAACTCATCTAAGATAGCTTCTTGTAGGCTGGAAGAGATCAATTTTCATATAAAGAGACTGACAAAATGAATAACAAGATGATGACATACCAGGATCAAAATTATCTCCAAATATTCTTTTAGCTGGTATCTTCAGGTTCATGGTGGGAAATTGCTTCTTTAGCTGAAAACAACACATGAAAAATTGGATTGTGCTTAGACATTACAGTACCCAGAAATAATTGCACTTTGTTTGTTTTCTGATGAATAGTTTGAACACCTGATTATTAGTAATTCTGCTCCACTATGCCATCTCCTCTTCTCAAACACAGGGGAAAAAACATACCCAGAACAATCTGTACTCAGCTTGTTTGCATTAGACATACCCTTTTAAATTCAAAGGCCACCTCATCTTCATCTTGTGGACTACTAGAGAAATGGTGACAAAATGATCTGCTCCAGGTTAAAAAAAAAAAAATCAGTGTTTTTATTTTCCTTTCTTCTTCTTCTCCACCAATTCTTTATCTCTCTTACTTTTTTTTCTTACTTGCTTGCTTGCACAGGGCTGTATGTATGAGGTTTAGGATGGGCTGGGGATACAGGTATCTGCGTTTTGTCCAAAAGCTTTAGAAATGACATGTGGTCTAACCCTACATCAAAACTGCAAACAGATGAATGGTCTATTTTATGATCCTGCATTTGATAATTCAATTGTTACTACACTTGATAAACTGACCACAAGATAGTATACAAAAACACTGAACTATATATTAAAAAAAAAACCCCAAACCTGACCCTAATCAAGCCTCAAATACATTTACCTCACCTTCGAGTGCTCCAGAAGAGCAATCTTACTCTTATCCTCTTTGAAAGAGTAGTTTTCTAAAACAGTGGCTGGCAATTCCTCCCTTAGCAACACCAGTAATTCTTCCAGTTAGCAGCACAAGTTCTTTTTCGTGTACTATACTGCATGAATTACACTGAACAGAAACTGGACTAAATGCCATCCTGGTTATGTCTCCCCAGGACCTCACCTCTGGCCATGTTAGAGAGACCAGTGCTGAACAAATTTCAGCAGAGCTACACCAATCTGAATGGCAAGAGAATGTGGCAAAGGATCACCTCTGAAAGGAGGATATTATGGTTTCACATCCCTTACAGGTCTATCCCTGCAAGGTGCAGGCAAAGCATAGCATGGGGGCATTTCAGCTCAAACCTCAGAGAACAGCTCCAAGCTCGCAACCTGTGCTTGGAGACCACTGCCACACATAAATCCATGCACAGAGAGGCAGAAGAGAGAAGGCCTGACTACTCCCCAGAGAGATAATGAAAGGGAAATGGAGGCACAAATAAGAAGCTGGTAATAGTAAGGGAATCAGAGGGGAATTATTTCCTCTTTTGTTAAAGCATTATTGTGTCTAAACATGACACACCAGAGAAAAGTATGGACACAGCACGCAGAACTCAAGACTCATATCTGAGCAACTATTTGCCCCACTTGCCCACTATGTAAAAAGGGCAACAAAACCAAGAAATCCATACTTAGTTGCTGAAGGGGCCTATTTTTTGTAACACTGAGCACGTTTTTTGTGCAAAAAATCATACCTGCTATGAAACTGCAGGTATGAATTGCCATGAATGACTAACTAGAAAATTTCTATTAAGAAACAAGGATTTGTACATTGCTTTCAGTACTTCACAGAAAAACACTTTTTTAAGAGAAATATATCTATCTAGATGTTTTTTGCATTTTTTATAACGAATAAATGCACATCTTAGATGTTTCGACAACCACTAAATTGGAAGTTTCATTAAGCTATGATCCCAAGTAACTATAAAAATGTGATAAATAAGTGGATCTTGAGTGTGAAATTCAAACAAACCAAAGTTTAAAAAACCCACTCCATCATCTTCTTTAATCGGGCTCCTATGGTTACTAAATGTTGACTCAAACTCCTCAAGAGAGGATTAACTCAAACCATTACATTGCAAGCAAGTGTTCCTCTGCTATTCTGGCATGATTTCATAGCTTGCTTTTTGCTTACCGTATTGTAGAGTTTATCAAACTCTGCATACCGTCGAAAGACAAACCATTCATTTCTGCCAACAGAGACCAACACCTTGTAAACCTGTAGAAAAAATGACAGTGTTATTGCCCACAAAGCTTAGTAAAACCTCCCAGGTTTAATCCTGTGGTGGGAAGTAAGAGCAAGTTGTTAAATTTATGGTGTAAATTCACTTAGTCAATTATGTATTTCTTACAGCTAAGTCACACAGACATCAACAGAAATGATTAAAAGAACAATTAAAAGAATCTGGTACTTTACAGAAATTTTTTTGAACACCAGGTAAGCAAAAACTAACACTAAAATTGATTTAGTGGAGTTTCATAAACTAGTTAATATCCAATAAGAACACCTGGCCATCAGATAGTAGTCTATTAAAATTTAATATGGAATTTGTTAACAACTTGATAATCCATAATAAAGACTAATATTAAAGAAGAAAAGCATTTAAAAATACTGACGACTGCCTTCACCAGAAGTTAAAGTACATATGGAAGGTACAAAGGTAACTGTTCCTTCCAACACCTTGAATACAGGAAGAATCCTGGCTGGTGGCACAATTGTTCAGGGAGGAAAAAATGGTACTGTGGCTGAAATACAGCCCACATAACATAACACACAGCACTGGGATGAAGGGAGGTATAGTTGGAACCTGCTGCACACTTCTGGCCTTTGAAATGCCATGTCACAGAGGACTTCAGTAACTAGACAGATTGTCAGTCCCTGGATTCATAAATCCATTCAACAGCTGTGTGTCCAGCAGGCTTCTCCTGCCTCTTAGGCAATTAGTTGTCCTCACTTCTCTACTTTCTTGTATTTCCAGAAGGAGCTCAGCTATTCCTCCTGGGAAAATGATGGGCACAGCAAGGAAATGAGTGCAGAGCGCTGCTAATTCCCAATGCAGACAACTGGACCAATGCCCCAGTCTCCAGAGCTTCTGCCCTGCAACAGCACCTTGGCACTCTCTCTAACTCCTGCAGGGGAAGTGGCAGCCCCACCATCAGATCCTCAGCCCGAGGGCTGCAGTCACGCTGTGTTAACTGCTCACATAAGCTCTTCTCAGTCCCAGGCCCTGGGGAACACAGGAAGCTGGATGGAAGCATCCAGCAGAATGCTGATGAGACCTTCTAAGAAAACCCACTCTGCCTCATACTGCTAAACAAGTGTTAGCATAAAACCTACCCACTCCCCTTCTAGAGCCTCCCTACACTGTAGACAGAGAAAATTTCAGCTGCAAAACTTAATCGCTGTCCTCCTGAACTGGGTATCTTATACAGCAATCAAGTCCTGCAAGCAATGTTCAAACACAAAACACCTCTGCTCCCCACGACTGCACAGATAATCAATGCCAACACCTGAGCAGAGGGCCAAGGTAGCTGGGCAGAAAGCATAGATTGCAGAGTGCACAGGCAAGCATAACTTGGGATACGAGATGGTATCCACCTCCTTGGCAACCACAAAATTAACACAGTTTTGTTCTCAGAGTAGCTGTAGAACAATGACGTAATTAACATTTTTTACACAAGAGAGCATAAAAAAAACTCTATGAGGTCATCCAGTTCACACCACTAACAAAGCTCTCGTCCACCCCAACAAAGGAAAAGCTGCAAGTTCTACAGTTATGGAGACATTAAGCAGTAAGAACACATATAAAATCCACAAAGAATCTGGTTAAAACCTAAAACCATGACATGTCTGGGCTGTATTACTACTCCCAGCTACACCTATGTAATGATTAGAGACATATGCAATGCTTATTTCTAGTAAGGTCGGGGGAAGGAATCCAGACTTAATTAGATAATGACCTTTTTAATTCTAATTATTCCTAATCCAAATTTGGTCTTAGAACTAACGCCTTAAACATAGATACAATGCATCCACAACTCATGATATGTGGGTAAAAACCACAGTGCTTTGAAAAAATAAAAAGGAAGAAAAATAAACAGAATTCCCAAAACTATCTTCCCAGATACACACAGGACAGGATCCAGCTACTTCTGGATGCAGTAAAATTTCTTCACAGAATTAGTCACTGAAATGAAAAGCCTTCAACTCTGTTGTGGTAGCTCATGCTCCTGGATCAAACACTTGATTTTTATTAAACAAATTAAAATAAAAAGGTAGGCTGTTTTCCAACTTTGAGAGAGCAATCACTGAGAAAGTAAGGAAACTATTTATCGTTGACAAATAAAAAATATAAAAACCCTCCAATTTCCACAGGGCTGGGGATTAATATTATACAACACAGGTCTGAGACAAAGTTGTCAGATTTAATCAGACAAACAGCACCCTTGAAAGAGATTTTTTAATAAGCCTGTATATGATCCAGGTGTGAAGGCAGATGAGAACAGGTCAGAAGAGAAAATTAAGCCTCAGACATCAAACAGCGTAAGGATAAAAGTAAAAAATTTAAAACAAAGCTATTTGTCAAAACAGGCAAAATAATGACCTTATATGCAGCAAGGACAGAGCAGCAATTAATATAGGTTAGATATGGTCCAAACCAAGGAAATACTTTACTCTTTTTATGAAGAAAGTGAATGCTGAATCTTCAGAAAAAATGTAGGACAGTGAACTAGTGTGGATTTACATATAGGCTGGTTGCCATTAATTAAGTGAAAGCAAAAAAGGTTCCCTGCCAGAACACCCAAAAAATGCAAACATGTAATTATTTGAAAAAAAAAAAAAGGTAACAAATATATCAAAAGGATCCAGCATTTAACAAAACCAAATCAAATATTTAATAAAAGGTCATGAAAATGCTCAGGAGGAATGAGAAGTTCACTTCCAGAGACAAAACTGAAAAGCTCATTTAATTATCAGAATGAAGACTGCTCAGAGACATGACTGTTTTTAAAAATGCTTCATCAGAGTAAGTGTGAGGGGGGAAAAGTAGAAGTAGCAAAAGCGAAGTTGCACATTGTCTTGTTTCCATGCCAGCATTAAGTGAGCTACTGAAAGGTTTGAGCTGAAATTCATAGTTTCTATTCAGACCAGTAAGATTCTAGAAGTGTCTCAGAAGCAGCAGTGATACATACTGCGAGCAAAGCTAAGGTGAAGTCACCTGAAATCTTTCCTAGCCTTTATCACTGACCTCTCTTTTCACCCCAAGGTTCTTACTGCTCTTTATAGAAATAGCACTAGTGTGGCCATCAAAAGAGACAGTTATACCTACCACAAATCTGTTAAGAACTGTTTCTCCCCACACCCCTTTCTCACTCCCTGTCAAAGTACTGATGGGATCCTGTCATTTACACACAGCCACAGAAGAGGGGACACAGTTAAAGCACTGACACATGCTGGAATTCACAGTTTCAACCATGAAGTTTATTATGACCCTCACTTCTGTTATCAAATCCTAAAATATATGTGATAATATTCGAAAGCTTGGTTGTGAAAAGCACTTCTTGTCAAACTGCTAATTACTCCCTGGCGCAGAAAGCAGAAGCCAGCAAGACAAAGTGTACCTCTGCACACTGTAAATTGGGCTGGATTCCTTCCCCCCTCCTCCCTCAGCCCCCCATTTCTGACGTTTCATAGAGCTTTCTAAAGGGCACACCCAAAGAAAATGCCTTTATGCTACTCAGGTTGTCTCACAGACCTTTAGGTAAAAGGACCGGGAAACCACAACATTAGAACATGCTCAGTATGTACACCGGCTTATTTTAACAGCAGAACTGCCAGCACTTAGGCAACAAAACAAACCTGTTTTGCTCAAGTTTAGACTTTCATGAAGGTTTCCCGGCTCACCTGAGTTTCACATACATGCAGAAGTTTAAGGAATTAGTAATGTTCTCTTTTGTTTATTCTCTCCCCAAACTACATCTTGACACACTTGTAGAATCAAACAGCACTGTTCTTCTCTGAGGAAGGGAGGTGAAGAGAAAAGGGAGATAACATAACTCATAGTAAACCACTGTTTTGTTGTATTCTTCAGACAGCAACTCCATATAAGGATGTTTGCATTCCTCATCTGAAGAGTGACTAATTCGCTCGATGAAAAAAAAAATATTGAAGGAAGTTGCACAAAAGCAGTGAAATAGTTTGAGCCATTTGAAGGAAGTGTTTTGATCTTGTCATTTAGGGTTATATAGAAGCCAAACAAAAATCCACACCACACTGCTTTATTTTCCAGTATGCAATGCAAAGAATTTCCCACACAAGAGGAAGACTTCACAACCAGAAAGCCAAACTGGGAGGCAAAGAAAGGAAGAGGAAGAGGAATGGCAAGGAGTGGAAATGGGAACAGGATAGGAAAAAACTCCTAAGCATTAGAATCAGAAACAGGAAGGAAGCCATAAAAAAAGGTTTTGAAAAATTTTGATGATTTATACTTTTTTCATTTTACACAAAAAATTACAATAGTATAACAAGATATCTGGGAAAGAATGGCCATTAAAACAAATAAACAAAAACCTGCGAAGAACCAAATCCACCCCTTTACAAAATAAATGCCTCCATGAAAAATCACATAAAATGCCAAAAATAGTACCAAAATGCTTTCCCTGTATTTGGATACTTAGATATTTTACACAAGCAAATGCAGCTATTTCGGGGTAAAAACAGCAGAAATGTGTAAACACAAGTTTTTTTGCAGAAAGCAAAACAGGTAAACACTGTAAATATTCACAACTTTTCACACTGGACTATGGCCAGTACTCACAAGAGCAAGGAAACTGATTTCCATAAACCTATTGAAAGTAATACAAAGCTTAGTAGCAGAAGAGAAGAAAACAGCACTGCTAGGCACCAACAGCCTATGCACTTGCCCACAGCGCTTACTCTCTTACATACTTACAGTAAATCTCTTTTTCTTCTCTCTGTGTTCATCAGAGCTGGGAATGCTAACGCTTGGGCAGCTCTCTTTGAGATCCATTGTATGTTTCTCGTGACAAATTCGTTCCAGGACCCTGCTTCGGGTGCTGCAATCAGGAGGTATCGTCAGCGGTACTGATCCAAGATCCGCAGCTTTTCTTGTGAAAATGTGAATTCCATCATGTAATCCTTAAGTGAACACAGAAGGGAAATATAAGTACGGGAACTCTTAAACTCACAGTGCTAAAAACCTGTGTGACAAGAACTTTTGCTGGCAGGAAATGCACATTAATATGCACATATAAAGCCACAATCATGTCTATTTTGTAAACTTTCACGCTTGTAGTCCTTTGTTGTTTCACTGAAAACATTCACATTCTCCAAGGACACAAGTGCATCCACAAAATCATGGAGCCATGCAGACATACTGGAAATAGATTTGGGCCCACTACAGAGAATACTTTGTAAGAACAAAGGGCATGAAGACATAATTGAAGATGACAACCTGGTATCAGACATCTGAGAAATGCCACCAACTTGTACATTCAGAACAATTTATTTCAATACCAAAGGTTTTCAACTGCATGAGTCTCTACCAGAGGGCACTTCACATTTGTCAGAACATGCTGAGTGCATTTAAAAGTCCCATCAGAGATTACAGACGATACGAGAAAAACTGAATTTTCATGCGAATTTTAGAGAGGGACACAGGCAGCATCATGTGTCTGTCTGAATATTTACCTTCTCTGCCCCTCTTTCCCCATACCAGGCATACTTTGTGTTTGGCAGAACACTGGGTGTAAGGTCATCCTTTCCCTTCAGTGGAACACCTAAGTTTCCTTGCAGAATATAAGAAGGGCACAGCACAAGAGACTGAGATTAAAGCCATCAAAAAGGCAGAAAGCTTAGTATTAACCAGATGCCTCTTGACTCACAGAGTGACAGTATTCTCTACACTTGCCCTGAGCACAAGCACATTTTTTACTGGACCCCACTGATAAAAACAGGAACTTCAGCACTGCTTAGGAGCAGCCAAAATTAATGCTGCACAGCTACAACCCTCTGTTTGGGTCTGCACAGCAGAGCCATCTGAACTGCTTCACTGAAAGCAGCATAGCTTAGAACAACTTGTGTCTGATCAACCAACTTACAAACATGAGACAAGTGTTTAAGAAAGAGGGAGACCTCAGATCTCTTCAAAACAGCCTGAGGAAAAAGGAGTGCCCAGTTCAACATTAACTCTCTATTTTCTTAAAACAGGGAAGTATAAAAGTGAACTCTATATTTCATATCATAAATTTCCAAAAAGCACAAACTAATCCAGTGCAATTCTGCTATTAGAGAGACACCCATATTTATGTTGGCACAAAAGCCAAAGCTCCTGGAATCCAGTGAAAAGATCTGTTCTTGATACTCAACTAGTCTCAGTCAATCAAGTGACTATTTTTCTTGCTCTCAAAAGCCATATCATCAAACCTCATGTTGTATTTTTTCCTGTAGCCATTTAAAATTCATTTTCAAAGATCTGATGACTTTAACAAAAAGGAATGTTTAAAACCACTGTAATCACAACTAAGTGATAGGTCATCCATACTGCAACACATTCAGAAAATTATTTTTAGCTACAACTGCATTTACCTTAATTTGATTGTTCCCTACTTCACCAATTAGGTACTTAGTGTTGAGCACGGTTAAGCTTCTCCCCCACCTTTATTTGACTAGAACACAGTTCATCCAAGCCAGTTACATAGACCATGAGTTCCAAATTGGTTTCTCTTTTCCTTTAGAAAGCTACTGTTAAAAGCTTTATTACAAGGCCCACTTTCCACAATTTTATACCAGCTTGAGATTAAGGGTGTTCTTCTCCCATTGCCACATACTAAAATTGAGATGCAAAGGTTAACTGAGCTCTTCTCAATCATAAGAGGTCCACTAAAACAGTCAATAGGCACCACTTCCAGTTAAGTGTTTCACTAAGTTTAGACTTTACTAAGCACTTGTGTCAATCTTTAGCCACTTCAGGTCAGTGTCAGGAACTGAGCTTAAGTCCCTGTGTTTTATCTGTCTTCCTGCTCATCACAGAAAAACAAGTAAAGCTTTAAAATGGATTAGGTGTTCCCTGATTAATATCACTCACTGTCCTTCTCCTCTTGTAAACCAACGTTCGTTACAAAGGTTTCCAATCTGCCTGCACTCATTTTCACAAGACAGGCTGTATTTCTCTCATCCCTTCAGTTTCTTATTTTTAGTGTCAGAGTTTTAAATGCCAGTACAGGAGCCGTATGGATTAAAAGATGTAGTCTTGGAAGACTGAGCTTTATGTCAGATCCAAAGTTGAAGTACCTCTGAAAAACAAAACGAGGAAGTGTCAACCAGATTAATTCAGGAAGAGTTTATTCATCTTACTGGGGAGAAGAATAAATCATCTGAGAAACCAAAACTGTAATGTTCACATTTCTTTCTTTAAGCTGCCTGGAAGATAACTGGCTGTGATTATTTTCTTTCCCTGAGGCATCTCCTCTGAGCCGTGCCTGGGTCACCAACACTAAGCTGAACTGACAAACTTGGAAGAACTGCATTTTCACTTTGCCACTAAGCTCCAGCGGATCAGAGCTTTCTTTCAATTTCTATTTGCCTCAAGCATATCAGCTCTTGAGATCTTCTTACAACTGAACTGTAGATCTGAATACAGAAATAGGGATAGACTTGCCTTAATCTTTACCATGCTGTAGTTAGGAACACAGCTGTAATATAGCAGGTAAAGCCACTAATGCTCTGATAACTACCTGAAGTAATAATGGAGAGAAAACAGTAGAAACATATTTTTATCCACAGCTTCAGAAGTGGAAATTGCAGCATTTTGAAGGATGGCAGACACGGGTGAATTTAACAGACACTGTCAGCAGAGAAGGCGCTACCTCTGGTTATAGCGTTTCCTGCAACTAACAAAGACCCAAAGGGAAGGGAGCTTCAGAAAACCACACATTAAAGCAAGTCCCCTCAAATCAAACCTGGGCACCAGTGAAATATGCAGATGATGCAGATAACCTGCAAGACAGGTTAATGTTGAGACCAGAGTCGTCCAGAAACAGCTAAAACTTAAGCTGCTATAGTACGTAGGCCTGGAAGAGGAGAGGGCACAGAGAGAGTAGAACAGAAGTCACCAGTCCTCCTGGCACAGTTTCAAGCCTATCAACAGCTACACTGTCCATTCTCTCCATGGGGGCTGTCAAAAAGCTAGCAGTATTTTCACCGTTTCCTGCAGGAAGCCACAACAACATCAATTTTCAGGCTGACCCTTGCCTCTGGTGAAGCAAGAGCATGGCAATAGCAGAACCCTGACACCATAAAAGCACACACAAATCCACTACACCCACAAATGAATACCTGATTTTTATAAAATCTTCTGTGCAGCCTCCTAATAGCTGCATGCAACAGGCAAATATGACATAGTTTAGCAGTATGTGGCATCCTCCTTTTACTCTCTTCTACATAAGCAAACTGTATTAGAAAAGGTTTCTGAAGTTTAATCAGATTATTTTATTCTGCAATGAAACATTTTCTGTTCTTTTTAAAATGGCAATGGCCTAAAGATGATACAACTGTATAATCAAAAGATCCTTTTTCTGGGTGCTTATGCTTCAACCTCTGCCCAGAATGTCCAAGCCTAGATCAGATAGCTGTGTACTCACCTGCTACCTCTCTAGCTGCTGCCAAATTGCCTTAAATACCTCTAAAGCCAGTGCAAATCACACTCACTCTTTGAGTTGCACAAGGGAAGCAGCAACAAGATCAGACAAAAACCCCAAAAAGAGTCTCCCTGCAAGCATGCTTGGAAGAATCACCAGGATCCATATCCACTGGAACAGTGTATAGGTACTTCCCTATACACTAATCATCCGCCTTGAAGGACTTACTTTGGGTCTGAGTCATCAGTAAAACCAGCTGCTGAAAATCTCACCTGTGATTCAATTACAGAAGGAAACTGCATATAAAGAATCAGAAAGCAAGGCACAGGAGGCAGTCCTATTATTCACTATAAACACTACCCTATTTCTTCTAACTTTAGAGAAAGTAACAACTTTGGCATACTTTTCATCACTTCCTCAGTCTTCTCCACAAATACACTGATAATGACTCAACATATCACTGGACCTTACACAATCTTGGAGAAAACCCAGAAAGTCAACTTTTTCTCAACCTCTCTATGGAGAAATAGTGTCCCATTCTTGTTACCAGACAGGCAGCTGACACACAGGAAATGGTAGACAAGATATTCAGAATCGAATGCAACAGAAATATAGGGTCAGGAGATCCAGGGACTGTACATGAAGTCAAATGCTTCAGAAAAAGTCAAAAGCAAAACACAGATTGCTAATTTCTAAAGATAGACAGATGGCCAGGAGCTGTTCAATAACAAGGTCAAGAAAACAGGTTTCATTCACAAAAGACATCCTTTTAAATATCACATTACGATTTTTAATACAGTAACACTAGACATCAGGGTAGACCTCCAGCAAGACTTCACCTGAATTAAAAAGAAAGCACTAACCAAAATACTCTAGTCAATCCTTGGCTTATCTCCATACCCCCTTCTAACTACAATTTGAGAGAGCAGAGAATTCAGCCACTGGTATAAAGCAAAAAGCCTGCTCCCTGTTTACACATCCACCCACCACCTAGCAGTTTTAAAAATCTCTAGTAGCACCACTCCTCTGCAGCAACATGGGCAAAGTCCAATTCAACTGAGTATTTCTACTTAGAGAAAAAGACAGCAGGTAAAGTGAAAACTCAACCAAATGAACGAAATAAGTAACTATCCTCTTTTTGTCTCTATCAAATTTCCTTTGGAGAAGTCAGGCAAGCATTACCTTCCCATGACTGTACTGCACCCAAGAACACCCCTTCTGCCCCACCTCCCAAAAGAAGCTCCAGTAAATTACTCTTAACTCGCATATAACAACATCCGTGGCTTGGACTAGACCTATTTGCATTCATATTTATTACATGACAGAACACAGGTTCTCTCCTGTGGTAAGCAAGCCCTGAGTAATAAAATGGGTCTTAAGAACAAATATTGCCAGTAAGAGGCAGCTGTCTTTTAATCCTGAACACAGCTCCATAATAATTTCAACTTTAGCCTGCATCCATAGTATCCACAAGGATCACTATGTGCCTCAGATGGTACAACCTACACAAACAACAGAGTATATTAAAAAAATAGTTTTTATTACACTTGCTTCCTGCACACTTCTTGGTGTGCTTTCTCAGCCTGCCTACACACCCAGTTCAATTAAATTTTAAATGTAGATGCCTAAGGATAGCACAGCTCAAGAGTTGTAGCAACAGCACTGTAAGCTACTTTGCAGAGGTCTTACAGACAGCTGACAGCAGCCACCTGCAACATAGTCAGTTCTACATAAGAGGGCAGTCAGACTTCAGTAAACACCAAGCAAATAATCCAGCCTCGTTTTACCCTCTGGAAAATTAAACAAGAGAACACACATTTCAATTCCAGATATACTGGACATGTTCCTACATGACCTCCAACAGAAGTCACCAACTGCTCCCCCTCTGTTTCACTACATAAACACAGAATTCCAATCTGTTTAAGCTAAAGCATTGAACACGGACAGAGTTCCTGGATTTTATATACTGTAATTGGCAAAAGAGTAAAAACCATATAACAGAATGTAAATGGATAATAACATAATGAAATATGTAAATCCAAGCTACAGGCCACAATCCAGAAATCAGATTTTGAAGTCTGTGCTTTACAGAACTGATTGCTGCCTAGAACCATAAAGCTGTTGGATAGTGAAAAGGCAACGACTTAAACATTGGAATAGAAAAGGCAAGCAAGAGAAAGCAATATACAGCAATATACAAACTGCATTTCCAGTTCACCACCAGTTGTTTCACCATGTTACATCGGTGCAACCACAGCGAGTATTCTATGTCATTCTTCAAGGACAGTTTACAGACTCCCACAGGTAAGAGCGTACACTGACCTCTCACTTATTTCTGTGCTGCACAGAGAATGAGAAGGTTCAGTTCATAAAGATTCACAGATTAGTTGCTTATGTACAGAAAACAGAATTTGGTGCAACAATATCAGATGTGGTGAGGCTGTAATTTACATCACAGGTGGGAATTTGAAGTTGGAAAGCAATTTTAACACATTATGTTGTTATTATTATTATTATGTTATATTCTCATGTAACCACTAGTGCCTACTCCTGCTTTGCCAAGTTGTTAAAATACCCAGTACTCAGTGACATGGACAAGTCAATTGTGATGGATTTCTGATCTAAAAGAAGATCTCAAAGTATCTTCTAAGAAATAGGTCAGTTTTCTAGCTTTAAGTTATAAGACATACCATGCATAGAGACTACCTTAACAGCAGCTAACTTTCCAAAATGCTTTCCAAAAGCCAGTAACAATTTTTCCTAAAATCTAAAGTATCTTAAACCCTTCAGGAAAACACTCCTCCATATGCAGCTTCTGGTTTTGCCATTAGTTCATATTACAGCCATTGAAGAGATTGATGTGCAGGTGAAGACCATTAAAAAAGCCAAATTGAGAACTATACTTAGACACTGAGACTGAAACAATACTAACATTAGAAGAATCAAAAATAGAGTAACATCAACCCTTAGAAATACAGTCTCATTCTGTGTGTGTCTATAAAACCACTTGAAATATCTGAAAGAAGTTATATAAAAACCTTAGCTATAAGGATACTGCAGCAAGTGATATTCACAGAAATCTTCAGTGCAGGAAGAACCATAAGGGCATTCAGGTGACACTACTGCGCTGTGATGAAACGCACTACCAGCGTGACAATGGATCCTAAGTTTACAAGGGAATAAGAAAGGCACATTCCATCCTGCAAAACTACTACACATTTAGAAGCAGCCGAGTTACACCTTTACGAGATGTTAGAGGAAGAAAACTCACATAAACTGACACACACACACACACACAAAAAAAAAAAAAAAAAAAAAAAAAAAAAAAAAAAAAAAAAAGAGTTTTAGCCGTAACAGTTTACAACAGCCTTTTAATTAACCTGCACAAAATTAAATTCCTCAAGGGTACCTGAATCCCGACAAGGCAGCGTTGCCTAAGACGCTTCAGTGCTGCTCGCCCGAAACACCAGCACGACCTGGCTGCGAACCACTGAGGGAAGGACGAGAACGACCGCGCAGAGGCCGCCCCGGTTCCCCTCCCCGGGTACCACGGACCCGCACCTACCTCTTCCTCCTCCTCCTCCTNTAGACCCCGGCTTGCCCCGGGCTGTGGGACGAGATCCCGTGCCCCTCCCCCTTAGTGTAGATATACAGATATCTACAATAAAATACAAAACTTTAAAAAAAATTTTTTTTTTAGGGGAAAGTCTCCACTTCCCCTAATCGCAAAGTTTCAGGCCCCTCTCCCCTCCCCAGCCCCTAGGGGGATGCTCCTGCTTCGGTTGGGCGGCTCCCCACAGAAACTCTGGAAAAACAGCAGCGCTCGGGTAAAAATAACCTTAAAATACCCCTGCGCACACGAGGGTTTTCAGTTTAACTCTCAAGTGTGCCCAGGGGTGCCCACAATCTCCCGGCAATGATTACAACCAGCTGGTGTAATGACAGCTCTCCTGTAGGGGCAGGAGGAATAACATAGGGTAAATAAGATAGGTTTGCATAATATCTAGCACTATTNACCGGCGCAGCCACCGGCTTCACCGCACCGCGACGACCTCGGGAACGAAACCAAGCTTCTCTCGCTTTCACCCCAACAACTATTTCTCGGCTCCCCGACTTCTAGGAAGTTAAGGCGTTCCTCCCGTTCCCGGCCCAGCGCCCGCCACCGCTGCCCCGCGCGGCCATCTCCCGCCCCCGCAGGATAACGCGGTCGGGGCTCGGCGGCCAGGGAAAGGGAAAGGCGGCTCCGCCTGGGCGCGGAGGCTGCGGCCGCCCTCTCTCCCNTAGGGGTAAGTTTCCACTTCCCCTAATCGCAAAGTTTCAGGCCCCTCTCCCCTCCCCAGCCCCTAGGGGGATGCTCCTGCTTCGGTTGGGCGGCTCCCCACAGAAACTCTGGAAAAACAGCAGCGCTCGGGTAAAAATAACCTTAAAATACCCTGCGCACACGAGGGTTTTCAGTTTAACTCTCAAGTGTGTCCAGGGGTGCCCACAATCTCCCGGCAATGATTACAACCAGCTGGTGTAATGACAGCTCTCCTGTAGGGGCAGGAGGAATAACATAGGGTAAATAAGATAGGTTTGCATAATATCTAGCACTATTAAAGAAACTATTTCTGCAACCTCTGAAATTTCAGGGGTAAGTTTCAATACCCCCGTTAACATTCAACTGGACTTATTAAAATGATGTGTAACTTGGTACGTTTACATGAGCAAATTGAGGCCATAAAACAGTTATAAAAATAAAAATTCTAGGGAAAAAAAAAAGCTCCTTTAATGACAGTATCACTCCTCACTTTACTTTGTTAGGGAGATCTAAAAGTGTGGGATAAACAGGAGTTAGCATAGATTCTGTTCAACAGAAAAGACCACAACAACCATTAAGTTAAAGCCTCATGTTTACTGAGGATCTCCTATGCTTTCAAACATTTGGAGAAGGCTTAAGAGGCAGGGAATATCTAATGCAAATGGGAACACTCAGGATGAGTTAAAAGCCTGTGCCATTTTAGCTTCCTCCCTATAAATACCTGAAATGTTTCTTGGGATTTCAACAGCCATGTAAAGAAGGAACAAGTGTGAAAATACTGCAGCCCGCTCCACTGTATTATCAATGTAACACCAGGGTGTCCCCAAAACTCCACTAGTTGTCATCAGGAACTGTTCTATTGATTATGGAGAAGCTCCATGTTCTACAGGCCTGTCTTCACAAGACATGTATTTGGGCCTGACAGGACATGACGGAGCTCATTTCAACAGTCACAGGTATTGGCAAGTATCTGGCAAGGAGCAATTCGGGAGATCCTGTTTCTGAACAGTCCTGCTGCAGAAGTATTCCTGCACAATACTATACTCATGTGTCAGCCACTGACAGTCATCCAAGCACTCTCCAAAAACACATCAGAGAAGCAGTCTGGCAGTTTTTAAAATACGTCAGTGTCTGGATTAGTGTGTAGTAACTGTGTACACACAAGCTACAAGTCAACTGGATCACAAGGTTCCATTTCAGTAGAGTCCACACCAGAAGAAATGAGGAATTTTCCCTTCCCAGCCTGTCCTTTCCTGATTTTGGAGTTTGTGGTTTTGGATAGGTACTGCTAGATATTGAGACTCACCATTGTAGCAACAGTCTTCTCTTGCTTGTTTGGATCTGGCAAGGTATTTGCCTCTGCATTCATGGAGAGGTTTTAAAGAGGCTTTGTTAGGACTTCTCCTGGGGAGCCCCAGACCGGAATGCTTCTGAACTTCAGTCAGTTAGAATAACTCACTGGCAAATAATTTAGTCAGGTAATCTGTATTCAAGAGCTATTTTACTTCGCCGTTGTTTAGCAGTATTCTGCTTCTGTCTGCTTGATAGTTTTTGGTTAATCATTACCTTGTCAGCAGATCAGTTCAATGGAGCGAGCTATTGACTGATTTACAGTACAGCCTCAACCCAGGAAAGGTGAGAAGATGACCCTGTCTTAGAGATAATTTAACTCTGTCTCCCTGTCCACACAATCTAAGCCCTGAACCTTTGACTAAAGAGAGGCTATTTTCCCTTCCTCGCACTGAAAATCTCTCTGAAGACTGGGCTGTGAATGGTTAATTTTATGCAGTTCCTCTCCCTATTCTGGAGTAGGTAATTAGAGATCAGCAACATGGTACATGTCCTTAAACTGTAATTTGTCTGAATGAATTCCACAGCATGTTCATCTGTCTAGTGCATCATACTATGCAAAACACTGTTGAGGTCCTAAAATTTAAATAAATTGTAATTTACAGATTTGCTTGATGAGCTTTTAAAGGCTAATTTCTAATGTCAAGGTGGATACCTGGTGGTTAATTGCATAGCACACAGAGAAATGCACGGAACGCGACTTAGCTTTTAGAAGTTAAAGGTCAGCATTCATTCTGACATTTTTGTCCCCAGGAACTCCCTTGCATTCCCCATTTATGTTTTCTGGGCAGTAATACACACAGAGAATCTCGTTTCCACTGCTTTGCAGTACTTTGCTTCTAAGGAATGTTACAAATCCATGTAGCGTGCTGTCATCCCAACTATTTTAAGCCTTTGCTCAAGGAATAGCAGTGATTGTGTGGTGGGGGTAAAAAATACAAGAAAAGGGAAGAGAAATGAAGGACCCATCTCAAGCCATTGCAAATGCAAGAGGTCACAGAATTGCAGAGTACCTTTAATATGTTTCTCCAAGCCCAGGATGAGCAGGTAGCAACAATGTGAACTATTCAGTTCTGTTTTTACTGAAAATGTCCTTAAATTAGTCTGAATACCTTGTCCCTGACCAAAGATCAAAAGTCTCATTTAATAACATCAAGAGAACTATACAGACAAAAATAGAGCATAAAAAAACATTGTAAGACAAAGACAAGCAGGAATACAGATGACTTGTTTAAATGCAGCCAGGAGCTTTGCTATTGAACACCATTCCATAGGAATATACTGTGAAACTTTTGTATACATTCAAATTCACACAAAGCACAGTCCAAACCACTTGACAAGCATAGTCCAAAAATGTTAGTTACTTCTAAAACACAGCAGGTCATTGAGAAACAAAATCATTACCTCACTATCAGCTTCAAACACCAACACCACAGCTTTCCATTTCGGTTCCTGCATCTTCAAAGGGTACCTTAGCCTATCTCTGTTAACACCAAGCTTTCTATCCTACTCCTCACTCTAAGGAAAACACAACCTCCTCGCCCTAGAACAGATTGTTAACAGTCATCAGGTTTGGACACTAAGGTGGTGTTTAGAATTAAAACAACTTCTGTGGCAGTATCTTGCCAGCTGTTAACTCCAGTTAAACCAAATGTGTCTGTTTAAAACCCTCTGAACATGATATGGTAATAGATATGAAGTGATCTTTTAAATAATTATTGTTAGCCTTTAGCCCATCAGGCCCTGAACTTAAAACTTTGTTCAGGGAACAACTCATGGCCATTGTAGTTAACTTTGCGTGTGCCAATTCTTTTCATCAAAGGACCCAACTCCCTGCAGGTTGTACTCACCTACACAGCACTGAGCCGTCTGAGGACATCACCCTTTGGAAAGGCCTCAGGCAGCAATGGATGGGCCTCACAATGGCACAGGCAAAGAAACTCTGGGCAAATATTGTCCAACACCAGGGATTCTGGCTGCCACAAAGACCCCATAAATCTATGAAGACAGATAGGCACCCACTCTGTTCTATGAGTTACTCTCCCACTGCTTTCCAGCCCCTTGTTTGGTGGCTAGTTAGGCTATGTTCACACCCCACTATCTGCTTAGAAACAGGACTTAAAAGAGGGTTGGGCATGGGCCGGTTGGGACCAGGCATTCAGCACTGCAAAGCATGACACCTGAGAATTGTGTACTGGAGAAAACAGCGTCCTGTTAGACTCCCTGGACTCATGAGACTACCAGAATACAGAGGCTACCACGGACAAAATCAAGTAAGAGAAGACACTCGGTAGGAAAGTGAACTAGCTGAAAGCCTGAGAGTTAAAACTGTGATAGAATTGCCAGCTGGGCAAGATTTAAAGCTCACAATGCAGGAGCAAGCAACAGTATCACCAGGTAACTGTTCTTTAAAAAGCTGGTTTTGTAACACTTAATGAATGTATGCATATTAATAGATATCATTTAACTCATTTTCATAGTTGCATGCCTGTGCTTATTAGAGGAGTCTGAATAATGGTTCAGTTTTACATGAGCTGCTCAGAGGAAATGTTTTTTTCCCTACTTTCTTTTCGTATGCTGGATCAGCTACAGAATGTCTTCAGATGACAGTCTTTCAATCTGAAGGAATGAAATGAATACTTAAAAGACTGATTCATTGCAAACATATACTTCAACCCCTTCTCCCAAGCAAACTAACCAACCCACCAGAAACTGCCACAAGCCACCTAAACACGGCTGAAAGACTTAGTATTATCTTTTGACAAAGCATAAGAACTTGGTAAGTAAAAAGAGGCTTCATTCATAGTGACATAGTGAACTGCCAGTTTTCCAGCACTCCAGACACAAAGATGATGATCCATGTATTACAAGAATAATGTCCTGGAGCACAGAGGTTAATGAATATCAAAACCACAATCTGTAACAACACTACATAGACTCTCCCTTAAGCGCAGCAAACACCACAAATCAAAATGATGGAAAACTATAGAAAAACCATAATAAACTGCATCATTTCATGAACATCACAGAGTGTGTATAACATGAACCAGAAAAATGACAGCAGCACTACATCAAAGAAATTCTTCACAGAAGCTCAGAAGAAAACTGGTTTAAATCAACTGAAGCATATACTAAAAAGGAACACTAGTACACAAGCAATAATTCTGCCAATAGAATAAATGCACGATGAAATTTCAAAGTAAAAAAGCAATATTGGGCAGTGAAATATTGTATCTGCAATTTCAATATGTGCATCTCTATTTTCCTGACTTCATACTCCTCAAGTTCTTTGCTTCCCTCATGCACACATGAAAATGTATTATTGTTACTATATGTGGAGTACTTTTTTTCAGGTTAGTTTCACTTTCTTCAATGATTGGTTTCTAAAAATTACTTAGTATGCAAGGCATTTAAAGTGAATGGTGAATTCAGTGCACATGAAATGTCTGACCCAAACCCTGCTGTTTACATCCTGTTCACTTATCACTCCAATAGCTGGCAGGGTTCCACCAGGAGACATCATCCAACCATGGCTGTGTCCTTAGGAGAAGCACCACTATCAGAGGGCACATGGGCCTTATCTCTTTTTGCCCTGCAGCTGCCCTCACTCACTGCAACTGTCCAGTCTGGAGCAGGTGAAACCTCCACCAACTAGTTCATCTACCAGAAGAAGAACAGTATGAATGCTGAACTCCTGATAGCCTAGTTTACCTCAGTTACCAGTTATCTCAGAGACCCAGAGTGTGGATACTGCCTCAAGCCACCTCCACTTGCTCACATGGAAGCATAAAGGATTTACATGCATTCCAAGAATATGAGGAAAAAGAAGCACACTGGACCTGGCTTACCACCAAGTACTACAAGGGTGAATACATATATAAAAAAGAGAATATATATATAACAAAAGGACAAAGATAACCAGCTGCTTTATACACATATAGGAACACATGTGCTTGACATGTCACATATACAGCTTCTTGGTACATGCTGACATGTTCTGGGACTAGTTTCAGCAGACATGCAAAAAACACAGTAATAAATTACTGCACTGGTAAACATTGTGAAGCTGAAGTTATCAGATACAGCCCATAAAGTATAAATTGCTAAACCCCCCCCAGCTGACAGCACTGTATGACCTGCATTTCACTCTTAACAAAGACTCTTTGGAATTCCATTTATAAATACAGTTCTATAAAATAGGTCAAGTCTCTGAGTTTCCAGGAGATCTGAGCAATTTGTGCAGGAAGGTATACCAAAGCTAAGTATAAAAGAAAAAAATCTCTCCAAGTGGCAATTCTGTATGGATGTTTCTTATTTCAGCCGCCTGAAACCCAGCTACAGCACGTTCTACTAGAATTGCAAATACAGGCTGGGGTGAACAAATATGCTTTGGTAAACAAATTCTCTGGCACACAATGTTATGTAGGTGGGGTCTACCCAGAATGTCAAGAGTTCTTCCTCAAATTGTAGAGATGAGCAAGAACACAAGGACCCCGTTTGCATTTTCAAGCTATTTACTGGTATTCTGTTCAAAAGAAACTGAACAACAGCTTTGGTTTGGGGTGTGTATGTCCTCTCACAAAAAGCTCACAGGCTTTTTCCAAAATAAAAGCATTTTAAAGACAGTCTAGGATCTACATAGTAGACCAGATTTGTTTTTGCTATTCTATTAATACTTCCAACAAATTGTTTATGGCAAAAGACACATGCATTCCACTAAATCACTGTTATGCACCAACTCAGAGTAGAAAAAAGGTAGCAACAATAAAAATAAAATAAAAAAAAAAACAACCTACCAAAGCAAGATGAATCTTATAATCAAAAAAAGAGACACAGATTTAAGACAAATATTTCAAGAGTTTCTTATTTGCTGACCTTACTTTGCTTACTTGTTTGTCTAGTAATTTCCAAGGTTTGCCAGATTTCCAACCCTGTTCCCGACTCACAGAGAAGATGTATATTCATCTACTAGCTATGGAGTCTGATTTTTGTTCTCCAAGAACATTTTCATCTTCTCATTTTCAGTCCTGGGAACGATGGGTCAGTGTTTGAAGGGTACATGTGGGTCTGAAGTACTTAGTGAGTTTCAGCAAAGATTTATATAAAGATACATCAGCAGTACGTTACATAAAGATGCATATAGTCCTCTACTCCAGGTAAAACAAATACAACAAGAAGCAGGTACAGATGATCTACTTCTGGACTCCACTAAACTAATTTTTTTCTTTAACTTACACTTCTTTTTATAGTATGAAAATCTAGCAGAAGACACTTAATGGAATATTGTAAATCTAAGTAGGGAGCATAAGCAACAATTAAATAAATCCCTCTAATCTCGATACCAATTCAAGACCACTGTTCCATTATGCAGCTTTAAAAAGGAACATAGCAATATTTAATACTTCGGGTCAAAATTTTTTTGATGTTAGGTATTGTGGTGTTGGAGGATAGGGACCACATGGAACAAGGAAAGATATTGTAGGTTACAGCATGGAACATGACCACTAGGGATGAGAAATTATCACAAAATTGTATCTATTGACATTTAGCTTTGATGAACATGCTGCCATTTTAAAAGGGACAGCAAGAACCAGATTATTTAAAAGACATGGTATTTTCTTGAAGTCATTGTTCAAATTACTCAAATGTTTCATAAAAAAATGTTCCTGCACACAATCCAAGCTCCTCTTGGATCTATCAGGGGTAAGTCTTATTCCAACTATAGTTTTCTCCAACAATGCTGTACAAATTAAAGTAGTTTTTGTAGATGACAGCACAATTTTAAGCTTGCAGAAGAACACAAAAGAGCAAAATGTCAGAGTTTTCTAATTACATGGCAATCTTTGTGTCAACCTGGTTCATTAAATGTTTTTATAAATCCTTGAATGAAAGAAAAAAAAAATGCTCTAGGAAGAAGATAAAAGATTTTGTAAAGCCGTGAGAAGTCATGATGTACATGTCCTGAACTGAAGCTCTTTATAAATATGTTGTTACTGCATTGGTACAAAAATATGGGATATGTGTGGAACCTGTATAACATCCAAGAAGCTACCAACAATCAACCTCTCTTTGGTTGCAATTGCAGAGGTGATGAGGACCTCCTAACTGGAATATATGCACCATACTAGTGGATACTAGTAGGAGCAGTGATGGAGGAGGGTACTATTATCTCTCACTCTTAGATTTTCTGAAGCAGATCCCATGCAAGCACTTAAAAATCTCTCCATGTCACACCAGCTCTGTTTCCCCTCAGGTCTGGGATGAGTCACTAGCAGTTTGCTACACCAAATTGCTTCCGATTCAAATGTACCTTCCATTTATATAAAAAGTGTTGCGGTAACAGCCCTTCAAAATACCCACTTGAGAAATAATGTTTCATTGTTCACCTTTACATAACTGTGGTTCTCCCAGGCCTACGCTGCTCTTTTTTTTGATTTGTTTGTCACCAGTCTATGCCTACCTGAAAGCAGTTGTTGCCACACCAGAACCACAGGGACACCCGCCTGCTGCTGCGGTCACCTCCCCTAGGGAGCCTGGGGTAGCAGGCAATGTCCAGCCAAGGGCTCCTCACCCCACACCTCTGTTAAAATAAAGTTGGGGTAATTGTGGATATCTTCATCCTTCACCCATCTAACTCCACTGATTGATTTAGAAGTGTGTCCAAAGTCAGAAAATACAACCACTGTTTATTTCTCACTCTTACTGGAATAATGACTAATTTTGAGAAGAGAAATGCAGAAGTAATCAGCATTCATTTAAAGTCACAGCAATGAAGTTGGCTGTTTCTACTGCTGACTCCTATTTCCAGCATTTCTATAGGCATAATTGCTCAATGAAGTTTTTCATATATACTTTATTGCATGCATTATGAATTGTCCTGGTTTCAACCGGGATAGAGTTAATTTTCTTTCTATTAGTTGGTACAGTGCAGTGTTTTGGATGCAGTACGAGAATAGTGCTGACAACACATTGATGTTTAGTTGTTGTTAAGCAGAGTTTACCCTAAGTCAAAGCTTTTCAGGTTCTCATCCTCTGCCACTGAGCAGGTGCGCAAGAAGCTGGGAGAGACCCCAGCTGGGACAGCTGACCTGAACTGGCCAAAGGGATATTCCATACCTTAGAACATCATACTCAGCATATAAACTGGGGGAGCTGGTCAGGAACCACCAATTGCTGTTCAGGGGCGGGCTGGGCATCAGGGGATGGTGAGCAATTGTATTGTACATCACTTCTTTCTCTTGGGTTTTATTCCTCTCTTTCCATTTTCTCCTTTTTCATTATTATTATTATTATTGTTGTTATTGTTCTTATTGTTCTTATTATTTTATTTTACTTTATTTCAGTTCTTAAAACTTTTCTTACCTCAACCCATGGGTTTTACCCTTCTCCAATTCTCCCCCATGTCCCACCAGGGCAGAAGGAGAGGGGGAGTGAGCAAGGGGCTTGGTTGCCAGGTGGGCTTAAACCATAACATGAACCTGCACAATTAAACTTCTACCAAGTTTTCAAATCTGGTTCATGGGAAGGATGTCTCAAGTCACACAAGGCAGAGCAATTTATGGGATAAAGGACAGGCAGTAGAACTTCTATCAGCTAACAAAAGGACCAGTGATTGAATGAGACAAAATGCGAACAAATAAAACATAAAAAAACACCAAAGAAAAAGGCATTTTGGACATTTCACATAAAAGAAAATTTGAAAGCATTAATATGCCTGGCCTGGTGGACAGATAGAGCCAAACTATACCTGTATGGCTGCTAGAATTGTGGAGTTTGGAAACAAGATGCTGGGATTACTTATTTAATTTACATGAGATTATATTAAGTTTTGTTCTATTGCATGTCCAGGAAAGTTGAGAGGCCACGACTTCCTGTAGCATCTGGAAGGAGAGAGGAAAACATGCAGAATTCACACTCCTTTACTTTGTAACTAAAATAATAATTATTATTTTGAGATTTTCTTTTGTAAAGAAAGAAACCACCCAACAAAAAGCCCCAAACATATATGGGGTCAGGGGACAAATTTACTACAAAAGTAAGTAAATTGGATACTAAAAAAAATTATTTCAGAGAAGAATTGTCAGTATCTTCTGAACACATAAATTGTGGAATTTGTCTTACATTTTAAGATCCTTTTCTTTTCAAAGCGTGGCAGCACATGTCACAGCTTTAATTCAGAGGAAGTGCTGAACTGACAGGCTTCCCACAGCAGGGCAGGTGCCTTTTTCACTCACCCTGGATGTGAAGCAAGTCAATGGTAAGCCTTTAGCATCACTGGTGTCACCAAGGGTGAATATGCAAAGGTTCAGTTCTCTCTTGGGAGTAGAGTGCAGTACAGCATTCTGCTTTCAAAACAGCAAGGGGAGGCATTTCAGTTGATTGCTGAGGTCACCCACATCCAACAGCCATTCATTCTGATGGAGTGGTTCAGTTAAAATGTTCTCCTGTCATTGCTGCAACAAGCCAAGGAAATAAATCCACGTCTGAAAGAGTCTGGATCCAGTATCTGACCTCTGTATAGCATCAACAGCTTGTGAAACAAAACCTGGACCATCCCACAAATGGGCTGAGGTTACAGACCAGAAATGGAGATTAGATGATCTTTAAGGTCCCTTCCAATCCAAACCATTCTGTTATTCTGTAAATCTGAAAGGATGCGCTCTCCTTAGGTTTTAAACTGATGTTTCCCACTATGATAGATCCATTGTCACTGTGCACAGCGACAGACAACAAGCACAATGACAGCCGGCAGAATCTGAAGCCTTGCAAGAACAAGCCATTTGCACTGACAAGGCTAATCAGTTTAAACAACAACAAAGCCATTAAAAGCCACCTACCAGCACCAGGGTTATTTGTTTGATATCTCAAATCTACATATCGAACAGTTAGCAACTAAGAAGTAAAACTGAAGGCCCTGAATGGGGAATCTGTTACCATGTGGTATCTTGACAGTCACATGGTTTAAGGAGCAAAGGCCTGTAAACTGACAGCACTTTAAACTTCTTTTATTTCAAAATCAGAAATTTAAAAAAAAAAATTTAAGAAGGCAGCAGATGCTTTAGATATTTTTGTAGACAAATGGAAAGCAACCAGTTCAGAAGAAAAGTTGACTAAACTTCATTAAATGGGAGGTGGGGGAGCCCAAGAATGTAGCAAAGAGAATGTGAACAAAAGAGACACTAAGAGGGGAGAGAAGAAAGCAGCATCAATTCCTCTGCAAAAGAATACAACACGATAATCTGTGCTTGTGCCCTGTAAAAATGAACAGCAGTATGTCTTGGTTTTGGAGACAACATTTTAGGAAGAAATGCTCTGGAATGAGTGTCTCCTCTCAAGGGAAAAGGTCTCCCTATTTCCTCTTCCAATGGAACAAATCGATAACAGCAGGTGAAAGTGGAAGGAAAAAAACTGTTTATTTACACAAAAACTAAAAAAGGGTAGAAGAGAAAAAACCTCAAAACACAACAAATGCCTGAGAAGGAGAAGAACACATGGGCTGACAACTGGTCCCCCCAATCTCCGGGAAGGGGAAGGAGGAGGAGAAAAAGAAGCCCACGCAGGAGCCCGGAGCAGGGCAAATGGAAGGAAAACCTGCTGGTCCTCTGGCACCGATCCTCCTCCTCCCAGCAGGTGAAATGGTTCGGTGTTCCTCAGGCTTGGACCAGCCAGGGCCACCCCGCAGGCCCATGGACCGCAGAGAAGGGAAGGAGGGCAAGGACACCAGGGGGAGAGAACAGGAAAAAAACCTCTTCCTCAGCTAGAGGAACAAACAAAAGGAAAAAAGCCACCAAAACCCCACAGAAGCAGTGCAGCATCCCCGGTGCACTCCTTCCTGAGCTCGGCCCAGCCTGGCTCCCCAACCCTTTGGTCAGAGCCATTCAACCAAGCTGCCCTCGGCCCCACGGCTCCCGCCCGGCCCCCGGGCCCATCCTAAAGGTACAGCATCCTTGGGCATTGAGCAGAGGGTTAAGGAGTAAAGCAGCTTCATAACATCACCCCAGGACAAAATAGCACAAGATTCATTTGTCAAGAAAGACAAAAAATATGCAAGTGGCTTGCAATAAATATAACATCTGCAGAACTACATAGTTCTGAGAATCAGTGTGGTTAAGGTAGAATTATAATGCAAAAAAAAAACAAACCAAAACCCGAACAAAACAACCAACCAACAAAACCACGAGCAACAAAAAGAAATCCTTATTATCAATATGTTTCTAGCTTAAAAGCAAGAAAAACCTTCTGGACCTAGTCAACACAGAGAAAAGCTGATGAGAGATGACATCCAGAAGACTATAATGTTTAGGACATCAGTCATCACCAAGAGGGTCAAATGCAAGCAGTGATTGGCATAAATAATAGTAATGATAAGTAAGATTTCAGGATGAACAGGAGAGAGACAAAGAACGAAAGCAACAAAAAACAACACGTAAGAATATTAAAAGACCCAGTGNGAGAATGTGAATGGAAGTATGTGTACATGTGCACGGAAAAAAACCCAAGTAAACAAACGAAAGCAACAAAAAACAACAAGTAAGAATATTAAAAGACCCAGTGAGTCAGTTTAACTTCAAATTCCTGGGGAAAACAATCCAAACCAGATCAATTAGCAGCACCTGGAAGATAATCCTAAGTAATAGCCAAAAGAGATTTGTTAAATCACATTGCTAACTTCCTCTGACAGTCTTCCAGGGGCGTACGAGAGAAATCACAGATGTCACACCTTCCCTTTAGAAAAGCTTTGAAACTGCCCTGAGATATTTTAACAACCAGGCTACAGATGCAGGAAGAATGAATATTACTTCTGGATGTGAGAAACAAAGGTTAAATATATCATCATCAGGACAGAGGTAGTGATCTGGAAGGATGGAGTGAAATGTAGCAGGTTATGTACAAGATACTGCCCATGGGCAGGAAACATCTAATATGGAAATACAGGATGGGAAACAAGGCCTCAGACTACAGCAGGTCACAGGAGACAAATGTCATGCTGTTCTAAGAAAGACAAACATTGCTATGAGATATAAAATAAAAGTGTTGGGAGGGGAAAGCCTGAGTATAATCTGCTGAACTCAAAAAAATCCTTCTACTTCACTCTGTTTGTGTCTGAATAGCTAGGAAAGATGTGGTCTTACCCGAGCGGGTCTAGGGAGTAGAAATTAGAATGAAAACTGGTATAGAAAATGTGAATTATAGGGAAGTGGGATGGACAAGCTAGTGTCAGGTGAACTAGGGGGAACCCGGCTAAGGGATGGTTACCTTGGAAGGCTACTTCAAAGACAAGGGCATTGCCTCTTCAGGACAAGTCCTAATGAGCTTAAAATGAGCACAGAAAAGGTTCAGGTTAAACAGTGGAGGAGGGGAGACAAAAACATGAAAAAAGTATTGGAAAGGTAATGAAGCAATGGAAGAGATTTCACCAGGCAAACACTTCTTCATAAAACACAGATTACATCTTTGGGGCAGAGACCACTTGAGACTGAGACCTTATGGCTGGGAGCAATGGTTGAGGAATGCAATGGTAGCAAACTGGAAGTGAGGGGAAGGAAAAGTGGTTTAGAAACACAGAGAGAAGCACTGAAGGACATCAGGTGACAGGCAGGAAACTGGGAAAAGCAAAGATGAAAAATGAGACTGCCATTTGCAGGGAGAGTCATTTCAGAGCAATGACTTTCATGAGCAATGACTTACAAGGCTGCACCTGAAGTCAAGAGAAAAGGCAGGCTCCAGGTGCTTGGGTCTACTCTTACTGCACTTTTTGTTCTAATGTCTACCTTAGCAAATAAAGCAGTGCAAGAAAAGCAGAGAGGAAAAGAGTTGATGCTGAAGATGCAGCACCCACATAAGCCACGTAGGCATGGCAGATTGTTTTGTTTCAACCCAGCTTTAGCCTGGTCCTGTGGGCAGGACAGCAGGACACCTGTGCCTGGTTCAGTAGGTGCTAAAAGCACTCCTGAAGAACATCTTCCAGTCTTACTTCATCTGAAAGGAATCCAGCTCATATTCCCCAAGATCCCCCAGGCAAAGTGAACCACTAGGGACGTACTCCAAAAGCACACTCCTGAACTGAACTAATACTGTAACAGAGACCCATCTTAAGCCAAACCAGAGGAATCCAGGGACCAACCATGGCATCCATATGGCAGAGAACAAAGCAGGACCCACCAGCCATAGCAGACCAGAATAACACCGCTTTCCTCCACTGTTAGATTGATCTAAATGCTTTGCAGCAACAAGCATGACTGGAGTGACAGCGTTCAGTGTCTAGACACCAGGCACTGACTGATTTGAGACAACATATTGACCATTTTAACTGACATCTGATGTGACATATGGACATCTTTGGTAGATCTGTAAATACACTGGAACAACTATCACAATATTTTAACTTAGCAACTGCAATTGCTTTAAAATAATATTGCTAATAATCTGTCTGTTCTTTCTTTCTTTCTTTCTTTCTTTCTTTCTTTCTTTCTTTCTTTCTTTCTTTCTTTCTTTCTTTCTTTCTTTCTTTCTTTCTTTCTTTCTTTCTTTCAGGACCTATGTCTGGGGACTTTCTGACTCATAAATTAAAACAGCAAAACCAAAACAAAGGGTCAAGCACCCAAGTAATCAATCTTTTCCAGCTGCTGAGTCGTAGAGCAGTAACCAAGACAAAGAATGTTCCAGTTTCTCCTTCCCAGTTCCTAATATCAACATATTTTCATTTCATTAACTTTCTTTTCCTAAGGAAGTGTCAAATTGTGCATGTCTGTGAGTGTCCCTGTTTAGATTCTGAGCTGCAAGGCCATCCTCTGTTCCTTATGCTCTGTAGCTTCTGAAATATTCAGATTCCTTGTCAAGGACTGTTTTGTTTCTTGCTCTGTGCACATCACGCATCCAGCATGGTTCCCTGAATAATTATCCAGGATTTGACTGGGTGGTTGATGATAAAATTTCTTTCAGGTCATTTCAAGTGATGCTCCTATGTAAAACAGTAAATTGATTTTTGCACGCATTGACAAGTTTGCAGTTTAATTTCTGAGTAAAACCCTGTAAGTGTTATGACATTCCTCCTTCTACCTCAATTTCAATTCTTTACAAATAAACACACATTGTATGTGTAAAACCCCACAAACAATCTCAGCTAATATCAACAAATACAATTAAAGCATTTGCACATAAATTTGAGATACCTTTTAAGACATGAGAGAAGCTACAGAAATTTGGTTTTATTCCCAGATAATTAAACAAGGGGGAAAATGGCTGAGGGCATAAAACATAAGAATATCTTAACTGAGGATCCGAGCCAGCTCGTGTTGCAGAGCTGTGTTTGTGAGACAGGCATTATTTACACGTTCTGGTGAAGTACTCCACAGATTTAACATTTTAAGGCGTTTATGAATTTCTAATGTCAATTCACATGAAATGTGCTTAAACACCCAGACACTGTGACCAAAACTAAATGAATCATATATCTGAAGTTCATCTGAACTGGTGAGGTTAACTTCTAGTTTAAATTTACATTGCCTTGGATGTGCAAATTAACATCCAAGCAGCAAAATTTACTTTTAATTGGCTTGGACCATAGATGAACTCTTTCCTTTTTAGTCTGCCTTCTGATTTTAATTGGGTAGAAAGCTACTGTAAATATTTTCTTCTTTCTCACCCCTTCTTCCCAAGTTTTTTTATAAACAAGCGAGGTATTGTTTAGCTGCTATGCTCTAGGCCCCACACATCCCAAAGCAAAACAGAGAAAAAGTATGTGTTCAGATTGCTACAGTGCAGGTTTTTATACATTTTTTGATCACACACCAGCAAAAAACTTGCCTTCCTCCAAACAAATTGATGAGTGTAACTTCTAGTGCCTTTTTAGCTTTGCCTCTCATCATCTGTACGGAGAGAAGAGTAGGCTTGGAAACTTCGGCAAAGGAACCTAAACAGATTTGCTCAGCAGTCTCCGAGCCTCTGGTCAACAGCTCTGTGCTGTTCAAAGCCCAAGTACAAGTGCATCACTGTTCTCTCATTTAAATGTAGAATAATTCTAGGATTCATGGCAATGCCAGCTTAAACTCAGCTCTAAAGAAACCCTTTGTTTTCAAATAAATCAGTGCCTGGTTTTAGATAATTCTATAAAGAATCCTATTCATCCACCACATAACCTATTAGTTAACATGAAAAGAGCACCAAAGAGGCAGCCAACCTCCAAAAAATTCTGAAGAAAAGTGAAGTTAAACCAATCTATCTGGCATATGCCTTTAGAGTTACATGTAATGTGTGTGGGCACATACACAAGATGTAAAACCTCATTGCAAACAGAACAGTTCGTTCTTGATACAAATGCTTTACACCAAGAAACTTGAAAATTTTGTAGCACACTGGCCACATTCTCTCACCAGAGCACAGTAATTGTCTGGTTTTCTGTCACTGCTGCAAGTGTCACATTATTTTCATGGGACACAACTAAGGGACAGTTTTGGGGTTCCCTGACAAAGAAACCCCATCTGTTTTCTGTTACAGCTCTGAAAACCAAAGGATGGCAGGAAACAGTTGTTAGAGGAAACAGTTGTTAGTCCCAACAATTCCAAAGACAACAGACATTCTCTTACCAAAGGCTGATTTGGGAGGGTGAAATTTAGATATTAAAATGCTGCTTTACCATTTCCACGCTAGTCTGAAAAATACATGAGCCCTTTTAAAGAGCAACTGATGAAAACAAGTTAGTTATTTACAAGATATTTACCATGGGTACTGGGTAATTAACAGCATTACATTTATTGCTTAAATGAAACAGGCAGTCCTAGTATTTGAAAAAAGAAAATCAGAAGGCTAATTGGATAATGGGATTCTAGGCTATCAGCATCTACTATGACTCCAAATAACCCCCTTCTGTTTCACTTCCTACCTCTCATAAAACATTTTTATATACTCTTTAATGCCACATCCTCTTTTTATTTACCTTTTTATGAAAGCATAGTTTTTTTCCTTTTTTGCTTCCCCCCCACTTTAATATATTCAAGATGATGCACCACTACTTACTGCAGCAAGGAAACAGAAGTCTCCTAGTTCTTTGATGCACTTATCTTCAAGGCATTTGACAGTCTGGGTACTTTTGCCAGGTAGATTTTATTTCTGAATTTTCCTAAATTTTCTCTGTTTTGTATTTTTTGGCAGCATTCCAAACTTGTAGACTTAAAGCATTCTGCTTTTGCAAGGTATGGTTAAGTCCCATCCAAAGGGAGTTACAGGAGCTATTTTCTTCTTTAATTACTGCCTGTCCCTCTTCTATCGTCTTTCCAGCATTAAAGCAAAACACGTACCATAAACTGGAAATTCCACCATGGTTAAGTAAAAGCATTCATTTTCTGAATGCTCAGTCCTTACTTATTTACTAAACTTAGTATAAGACATATTTTAGGGTTTGATAGTGATCCCAGTTCATAAATACCTAACACTAGGATTTACAAACCAAAAAAAAGTCTAAACCGAAACTATTGTAATATAAACACACAGTAGTTCAGAGTCATGCTGATGCCTTAAATGCCTCTCTAGAAACAGAGACTAGACAGGAATAAAGGAACAGAGGAGGGATTTATTTGAAAGGCCTTCAGATGTACACTCTGGGCTCCAGAGGGTCCTGCCTCAGTGGATCCCAAAATGGACAACAGGTCACGAGTTCTTCACACTTTGGTATCAGCATAAATTCACCAACCAGAACCCAGCCAATGATGGAATTTCCCCAAGCTTCCCCCCCCTCCCCAAAATGATGGTTTACAGTTTTTCAGCCTAGGACAGTCTGGGTGTTCTTGGAGAGCAAGCTGGAGAGGCTTTGTTATGTCTATCTTAGCATAAGAGAACAGCACTTAACAAGCTACAGGAAACTCCAGAGTTACACTAGCAGTACAGGATTTGAAAAATATAAAAGTTAAAACCTAAGGCATCAGTGCAAGTACACTTGCATACTAACACATGCATCCAACATTCCTCCACTTAAGCAGGAATTATACATGATATGGAAGAGGCCAAAACACACACAGTCATGGGCTGCAGCACATTCTCTAGGTGAGTTGGAGGCAACTGGACTTAGCCTTGAAAAGAGGAGGCTTGAAGGACCTAACAGTAGCCTCCTGATGTCTTCGAGAGGGTTACCAAGACAGACTTGCTGGTGCATAGCAGTATATTGCATGAGAAGGAAAATCCCCACAAGGATAACTGACCACAGGGTGCCCAGGGGGGCTGTGGAGCCTCTGTCTTTGGGGGTTTTCAGAACCCAGGCAAACAACTGTCTGAATTCAGGGTGGGGAGTTAACTCACCACCTTCCAAGGTTCCTTCTAACTAGAGTAACAGCATAATTTAAGATGCTTAGCTCCAACCAGCACTTACCTCTTCAGCTTATCTTCCTAGCTGAATCCAGAAATGTCATTGTAATGCAATACAATATACAACACCACGGGACAATAATCTTCACAAGTGCCCATTTTCTCATTAAAATACCAATTTGAGCACAGATTAACGATGCAAAGCTCTGCAATAGCTATCAAGATAGTTTCTGAAAAATAGAACTCTGTTTCCTACTCATGCCTTGTTTTAACAGCAAAGTTACAAGGTCTCAATAATTGGCACAGTTTGTACATATTTAGATGTCAGATTTTGAATCCTATATATTATATTGATAAGTAGTTGGGATTGACTTCGGTTGCATGGATCTTTGATAAACATTCAAATATGGGGTATAACTTGGTGGGGCACAGCAAATCTGTTCTGATGCACCTGCTGCATTAGCAACATTAAATCCAGGATCAGAGGCAAAGCTTTCCTTGGTGCGATGTCTGTTACAAAATATTTTACAATTAACAATATAGTGAAGATGTTTTAAATAGTTCTGTTTCCTCGGTTATTTCACAACAGCGAGCAAGAGATGGAGAAGTACCACTGAAAGTAAAACTAATCCCAAGGGCTGGGAGAGACAGCAGCAGCAAAGCAGCATAAAGGTGCCTCATAAGGTGATGGAAACTTGTGAGTCCTGCTTCTCAGCAGAGGCAAAGGATCAGAAGTCGGTAACCCTTTGGTTTACTCCAAGAGAAACATAACAGTCTGTAAAGCTATGCAACTTCTGCACTGGCAGTATTTTGAAATAGTATTTGGCAAGGCACTCAGCACTAGCAGCTCACCAGTTGCCCTCACAGTTTCAAACAAGGCTGCCAAAAAGTAAGATGTGACATCTCTTTGAATAAAGGAGCTGTGAAATAAATTTAGATATCAATCTTGCTTACCCATGCTCCCCCATCCCCCAGGTGCTTTCCTGCCCTAAACCACAGAAAGACTGTAGTTGCAAAGCAAAGCATTTCAAATACGAGGGAATAAGGAAGTTTCCTTTCCTCCTCAGATGATGCTCACAGGGTGTCTGAGAAACTGGAGTGAAAAGGTCACATGAAGATACAACCTTACTTCTTCCTTTGCTAAAGAGTAGGGAGAAAGAATCCTAACACAGATCTGGGCGAGGGAACTGAGTTACAGGTCAGGACACAAACACAAGAAACTGTGGCACCGAACATATAAAACACCACCTAAAAACCTGAATAATACATAACTGGCAGGGTGATGCTTATTGCCCTGCAGATACACTGTGTGAAAGTGGTGGTCCAGGGTGGAAATTCCTGCACTGGAAAGGGGGCTTTCTGGAAGGAAACAATAGACACTTTCCCCACTTCAGCTTGCAGGCTTCTAAACTGGGACTACAAACAGCTGTCACCACCCACTCCAGATCTCTGAGGCTGTTCTCCTGAGCCCAGTTCTCGCCTAGAGAAATTAGTCAAGTGTTGATCCTCTCTTGAAACATAGATGATGTCATGGAAATGCTCACCTCTGATACTCATCATCAGCAAGCAACCACCAGATCCCAGCCCTCCTCTCAGTAGGACACAAACTGCTGTGACAGAGTCAAGGTGCTGGTGCTCCCTCATGCCAGCCTCAGGCAATCTGCTGCATCTTCCATGAGATGGCCCAGGCTGAACACAAGGAGCAAAGTGTGCCCTTCTGCTCACCTCCTTCAGCCTGTTCAACAGCTGCAGAAGTGAGAGAAGACATGAGTTTGAACCCCTCAGGCACAGGGACCAGGAGCCCTGGTTTCAACTACCAGAACACAGTCTGTTGTTTAGACAAACCCTGTCACCAGCAGCTCTCAGGGAAAGGTGAGCGCTGGCTCCTCTTCCGGCAGCGTCCTCAAAAGGAAATACACAACTGCATTTCAGACACAACTGATGCCATCAGCTGTGTGTTTACAGTGTGCTTGCCAGGTGCCCTACTTTCTTCATCTCCTAAGGGCTTTGATGCTCAACTACAGCAGCTCTAGATAAGGCGCTTAAGAACTTTCTGCTCAAAGAGGGAGATCCAATATTTTTAAGACATTTTCAGAGTCAGGCAGACTCAGTGTTAGGTGGTTTGGAAGACTTGGGGGAATAAAATCTGTTTGAGAATTAGGAATGCAGGCAGGAACCTGATTAACATATTTTAAAACGTTCTTACAGCATGTGGAAGCCCTTCAGTTCTACTTTGGAAAGTGTGTTTGCTTTGTAGGACATTTTAGCACATGGATACTACTTAGCTGGAAAAAAAAGAATCCTTCAATAAAGCACTCATAGAGCTAACTTCAAATAAAAACAACATATTGCTTTACTACAGCTCAGTCTATATAAGTACATACATTATTTACAGTACTTTCTAGTTCCTTGGTCTATAGGAAAAAAATACCAGAGCAGAATAAATCTTCAGCGACTTAGGGATGTCCAAAAATGAAGTCATAAAACCAACCAATAGACTTTCCTTTTGGGAAGCACCTGTTCCTTCAAAATAATATTCTTATAAATGACAACGTAAGACAGCCGAAACAAAAAATAATTTGGAACTGCAAATATGTGTAATCTGAGCTCTATTTCCAAGCAGAGATGCAGGGCATTTGTGTATAAAATTTCTTGTAGCCATGGGACAAAAAAGCCCTAGTTACTTGTATGCAAATTATAAAACTGAAACCATCTGGAAAATGATCTGGGATATAGGGAGGATAACCCAGGAGGGAACTGATTTGTGGATGTGGCTGAAGGATCACAGCTTATTAGAAGATTATCCTGTATGGATGGGATGGAAAATAAGATTTGACATACCCTCTTATACTGTGATGATTAACGTGAACCTGCAATTAGCATGCATGGCATTTTAGATTGACAGATGATTTCCATCATAAGCCCTAAATCCCAAGAGAAACAAGAAATGCTTTGCATCTAGTTTTATTTGCTAATACCTGGGTCATTTTAATTAATATACTTTATTTTTGGCCCTCAGCATACCCTACTGAAATATTTGGAGGCTTGCAGCCATTCCACTTAGCTAAGCTGAAGCAATTTTGCATATTAAAAACCACCAATCACTATTTTAAACACATGCCATTACAGTCAAATTATCCACCTACTTGTGGATTGACTTTAAACAAGTCAAAAACTGAACAGAGTAGTGATTTTAAAGTGCTCACATCTTAAAGCTTGAACTACGAGCTCCCTGCAATACATTATTTTATAAGCAGAGTGGACTAGGAACTGCCCAACTACTGTCCCCCTGTAAGTCCTTTGAAGACTTCTGTTCAATGAGACTTCAATACCCAGCTTTGTCAGGCTTCTTAGAAAGATACCTGTCCTTAGAGAATGAGAATGCACACAGTGATAACAAAAAGCAGTAACTCCTATGGGTTGTTGATTATAAGGATGAAGATCCCCTCAGAACAACATAATCAGTGAATTACAGGTCTTGCAGCACTCTGGATGCAGCCCAGTCCGCCTAACTTTCCTTTCCCTCAGGAAATGTTTAATCCTCTTTGAAGATTACAATAGATACTGAATTTATTAGATTAGCATGAAAGAAATTAAATACAAGGGCTGTCAACATCTATTTTGAGTGTCCAGTATAAATGTCAATGCTACTTCAATGCTTAGAGCACGTAATAAAGAGGCTGTAGCACTTACTGGAGAAAAATACAGAGATTACTAACTGGTTTTTGCTGCCAACTAGTGCATATTTCTGCTCTTCATGCAATCTCAAAAATTAAGGGAAAGAGCCTGACAGAATTCAGATTTTAAAAAATCTTTGCAGGAGCATGTAAGTCTCAGCAAGGGAAGCCAAGGAGTTCTGACCAATGCTCATGAAAGCACTGAGGCAGACATCCTGCAAACAACAAAGTCATGCAGGTGAATGTCATGGGATACTCTTTCAAGCTCGACCAGTTCTCTCCTTAATTCAAATCCTTCAAGTCTGCATCAGAATTTTACCTTCCCATAAAAGATCTGTGCAGGAAGCACCAATACTTTGCAACTTCAGCACAGGAGGAGGAAGCATTGTTTTAATTCTCTCCCTGCCTCCAACCTTCTCTCATGCTGAAGGTGTTTAAAGGGGTAAAGATACAATTCCAGCCCTTGCCTCTCTGGCATAGAGACCGCCAGAAAGAGGGACTGCAGATCCAAACGGCATTCACTGCTCTCCCTCTGCAAGGCACAAAGCAAAGCAAACCAGGGTCTCCTCGTCCTGCTAGGGGCACAGGGAAAGGAATGTCTGGAAAACGGCTCTTTCACCTGCTCTAAATGTAAACGGCCAGCCATTCTTTACGTCTTAAATGTCTGATTCCAGCATAGCTTTACTGTCTTTATGGAATTAAGTAGTGGAATTGAAATGGAGTTTGGTGGTGTCCGTAGCTGCAACCCAGAAATCGAACCTTCCCACACCGAGCTAGCCATGCAAAATAAGCATAGTATGTAAAACTACATATACACGCAGTAACCCATAAAAACATTGGGGCAAGAGTACTAGAAGGATACAGTAGCACTGCTGGAGAAGGGTGGGAATTTAAAAAAAAAAAAAAAAAAGTAGAAGAGAGGAGAATGTAAAACATCAAATTACTTTAAAACTTCTTTGCAAATACAGTATCTAAAACTACAACGGCGGGGGCGGGGAGAGCAGAAGTTTCTCCATGTTTGTTTGTTTATTCGCCTGCGAGCACTTTGCCCCCTGTCCGTGAGGGGATCCCTGCGGCTGGAGCCGCACGCCCACGCGGAGCAGCGCTCTCCTGCGGCAACACTCTCAGCCGCCCCGGCCCCTGCGCAGGAGCCTGGCGAGGCCCGCACCGAACACGCTCCGCGGGAACGCCGGCAGCGCAGGCAGAGCACGCAGGCGTTTTCGGGCTGCAACAAAAGGGAAGCGAAACGTCCCCGAGTGCCGCGTCCCCGGGTGAGTCCCGTGTCCCCGCGGCCGCTGTACCTCCGCGGCTCTGGACGGGCCCGCTTCTATCACGCCCGTGGGAGGGGGCACGACCCCTGGACGGCTGCACTCCGCGTACCTACCTCCTTCCGACCCTCCGTCCCTCCGCCGGCCGGGGCGGGCCGGGGGTGTCCGTCCGTCCGTTCGTCCGCTCGAGTTGCCGCTTCCTCCTCCCTGCCGCGTCAGCCGCGCTCCTCCCGCCCCGGCCGGGGGATGACGGGCTCCCCTCGCGGGGCTGCGCCCA
>VZTN01018438.1:46818-63484 GCA_013400515.1 Erpornis zantholeuca
GGCGGGGACGCGCAGCCGGCCCCGCTCCCGCCCGGGGCCTCGCGGCTGCAGCTGCCCCAGGGACCCGCAGAGCCTGCGGCTGACGGCTAGCGCGGGACGTGCGATCCAGGAACGGATTACCGCGATCCTCCCGCTAAACCGGCGGATAATCCAGGGCGACGCTGTCCTCCCCACATGCAGCATGCAGCGGGCGCGCAGGCTGCGCCTCAGCAGCGGGTTCCGAGAGCGGACGGTGCTGCCAGGCCGCTGGCAGGGACCGTGCCCCATCGGGTCCGCTCCGTCCACTGCAGTGCTGTCATATCCTGGCACAGAAGGCGATGATGGTTTTCGATGCCGATATTTTATCCACTTGGGCAACAAAAATATATCAGTAGGGCTGGGTGGAGGAGAGGGACATCGGAGACATCAGCTAGGGTACACAAACATCCTCCCCACTTTGTCCTCTAGGCATTATTTTGCCTTTTTTCTCAATAATCAGTGCTCATTTCTTGCAGCAGGATATGGTAAAAATAGTTATCAGTTTGTCTCAAGCAACATTTGTTATCTCTCTTTTGGCTGCTTTTTTATGCTTCCTGGCACACTTTCTTCTCCACAAACTACCACAGGATGCAGCACAGCAAAACTCACCTCACCCTTAATTTGTGCAATCCTGCCTCAAAACACTTCTGTCTGTCAGATTCATGGTTCTGGGTATGGCCAGCTGAGATCCCCAGGTGGCACCAAGCCTACCAGCTTGGAGGCTTCACAAAACAATGGGAATTTTCAGGAAGGCCTCAGAGAGACGCTATGACATGAGGGAGATTGTTCCAAGCAAGGTAAGGGCACAGGTGAATTTTTTTGAGTGGTAGTAAGAGGAAGGGAAGAGATCTTAAGGACAACAACAGCTCTTGCATCCTGAGATGCTGGAAAGAAAACAGAGACTATAGTGTGTGCAAAAGTGAATCCCTGAGAATGAGCTCAGTATGATGGTCTGGTATAGTTAATCTGTTGTCAGAGTACATCTTAAAAGAATGATTCCTAAATTACAATGTCCCCTCAATACAGTTTGGGTAATTCCTTCCTTCCCAGCTTTCAATTAAGCAAAGGAGCAAGATGAAAAAGTACAGCTAAAAGCCACATCTTTGAGGAAAGGTAGGTATAAGCAGTTCTTGCCAAGATGGTTGTGTTTTCATGCAAACTTCCTCTCTTCATTCAGGTATTTTGCTAACATATTTTTAGTGGGAATACTGTTTTAACCCATCATTATACCCAGTGACTTGACTGCACCTAAAATTCACTCCTAGTCTTCATCTTTACTTCAGCCTACCACCACTCACTGGAATTGTACACTCAAGCTGCTACAGCAATTGCCGTTGTGTCAAACATTTTCTGACAGCTTCTTTAAAACTGTGCTGATGGTTCAAAATATGAACTTAGAAAACTGCCAGATAATTTATATCTTTTGAAATAGAATGTTGAAGTACATTTAACCTTATGGGAACTACTGACCTGTAAATCTTACCTCTTCGCCTGGGACGATCATGGAACAGATCCTCCTAGAAGTTATGCTATGTCCTATGGAGGAAAGGGAGGTGATTCAGGACAGCCAACATGGCTTCACCAAGGTCCTGCCTGACCAACCCAGTGGCAATATACAGTGGAGTGACTACAGCAGTGGACAAGGGAAGAGCTACAGATGTCATTTGTCTGGACTTCTATAAGGCCTTTGCTACAGCTCCCACAATACCCTTCCCTCTAAATTGGAGAGATACAAATTTCATGTGTGGACTGGCTATTGGATGAGAAATTGGTTGAATGATTGAATCCAGAGAGTGGTGGTCAATGGCTCAATGTCCAGGTGAAGATCAGGGACAAATAATGTCCCTCAGGGGTCCATACTGGGACCCATGCTCTTCAATGTCTTCACCAATTACATATACAAAGGGATTGAGTACATTCTCAGCGAAATTGCAAATGACACCAAGCCAAGTGGTGCTATTGACAGGCCTGAAGGACAGGATGCTATCCAGAGGGACCTGGGCACACTCCAGAATGGGCCCATGGGAACCTCATGAGGTTCCACAAGGCCAAGTGCAAGACACTATACCTGGGGCAACCCCTGGTATCAGTACAAGTTGGGGGATTAATGGGTGGAGAGCAGACCTGTGGAGAAGGACTTGGGGTGGATGAAAAGATGGATGTGACCCTGCAATATGTGCTTGCAGTTCAGAAAGCTGACTGTATCCTGGGCTGCATCAAAAGCAGCATGGCCAGCACATTGAGGGAGGGGATTCTGCTCCATTCTTTGGTGTGATGAGACCCCGTCTGAAGTGCTGCATCCAGCTCTGGGGTCCCCAGCACAGGAAAGACGTGGACCAAGACTTGGAATAAGGCTTTGTCCAGACAAAGGAGGTCCATGAAGATACTCAGAGGGCTGCAGCACCTCTCCTACGAACACAGGCTGAGAGTTGGGGTTTTTCAACCTGGAGAAGAGAAGGCTTCAGGAAGCCTTATAGCACCTTCCAGTACCTAAAGGGGGCCTACAAGGGAGCTGAAGGGGGACTTTTTACAAGGGCATGAAGTGATAGGGCAGGGGATAATGGCTTTAAATTGACAGAGGGTAGGTTTAGATTAGATATAAGGAAAAGAAATTTTACAGTGCGGGTGGTGAAACTCTGGAACAGGATGCCTATGAGTGGTAGATTCCCCATGCATAGAAACGTTCAAGTTCAGGTTGGATGGGGCTTTAAGCAATCTGACTGAGCTGAAGGTGTCCCTGCTCATTGCAGCCAGACTGGACTGCATGGCCTTTGGAGGTCCCTTCCAGCCTGAACCATTCTATGATTCTGTGTTTTTGTGATCATTGTAACCTTATGTTTCTCATAAGGCTTGCATATGTTCGACATTATGTACACATGGGTGTCCTTGATTCATCTTGCATGTGTAATTATTTAGAATACAGTCACACAGAAAACTATTTTCAGGACAACTTCCAAAAGGCAAATCTCCAGACCAAAAGGTTATGCAGCTTGACCCATTCAAGAGACCCACCCCTGTTATGCAGAAGTAATGCTAAAAAGTGATGAGTGATTCTTGCTATATTATTACTTGGGAGAAAGGGTTTGATTAACACAACAAAACATTTCCTGTGAGGCCTAGATTTTCAGGAATTAATCTGTCAGTATTAGAACCCTATTTCTGCAGTGGATTAAATTAGTAGAGACAGGACCAAATAATAGACATAACCAATCCCTCCTTTCTCTTCTCTCCCAAAGAACCTGAATAAGGAAAAAAAATCTTGAAAGGTCTTCTCCTATATCAGGACAAAACTAAAAATAGAACAAAAACTGTTCTTCCCCCTCCCTAAGAAGGAAAAATCTGTTTAACCCCAAAGTAACCTATAACCCGATGTGTCATCTCAACACACTTGAACTTCTTAAACACTGCATAAAGTGCCCACAGAATTCCTACTTCCAAAGCTCTAACCAGGTATACTTGTATTGTTTATTTCTTATCAGAAATTTAAAATTGTAAAAAGCATCCATCTTAAGTGAAATCTTTCTCAGTTAACCAACAATAACAAGCAACTCCTACAGTTTTCCTGCCACTTAATAGAATACAGAGATGGCACAAAGAAACAGAAAAGGTCAGCTGTAAATAGCATATTTTATCAGTTGAGGAGTCTGAAGCACTGGAAGTCTCTTTTAGTCCTTTCTGTGTGTGTGTGCAAAAACACTACAAATCCTTCTTTGACCTAATATTGATGCTTTAGGCATCAATATAATTCTTTTTTTTCCTGCTTCACATACACTTTGGCACAAACTAGGCAGCTTGAGACGTGGTCCTTTTGCAGGTCCTGACAGCCTGGGGAAAAGTGTCCAGTCTAGACCACAGTGTGCAGATACAGCCCTGGCCCAGCCATGGCTTTGCCGTGGTGGTGGAGTTCCTGAGCAACTGCAAGTTCATGCTCTTTCCAAGTTTATTTCTCTCCACCGGAGACTCTTCTGTTGCTAGTCAGGCTATTGCACTCCTGCACAGACACAGCAGAAAACGTAAATATCAAAGAGAATCTTAACCACCTCCACTTCTCCAATGTAAGCAGAGTTCACCTATGGTAAAAGCCTCTTAAAAAAAAAAGAAAAAGAATAAATTACTTGCCACTACAGTCAGCCTTTTCTTCCATCTTAGTTTTCCTATAAGAATGGCACATTTTCCTCTTGCTCTGGTATTCCGTGGCAAGGACACAAGTCCTCAAGGTCCCTAATGCTATGTCCTCCATACTAGGAAGCACTAAACTTAGAAAATCTTTAAAAGGTCAGTCTCAGGCCAGCTGCTGAGCAAACAAAGCTAATAGATGGGCCTCATTTGTTCCCTCATGTCTGCTCCATTGTTTGTTTTCTTCTCTTATGCATATCCTTCCAGACAGGTTGATTTGTTTACCTACATGCAGGTCAATGTCTGAACAGCACACCTAAAAGCACTAGCAACACAGAAAGAGAAAACAGAGAAAAAACAGATAATGATGATGATGACATTCTGCTTTTAAAGCATAATGGAACTCCTGTCAATATCAACAGCCTGGTGCACAGACTGAGGTCAGAGTAAACCCTTTGTGCAGTAACTCTGTAGTTGTGGAGATGATGCATTCTCATGTTACTATAAGAGGCCAAACAAAGCGGAGAGACATATTTTGTGAGGTCACCATGACTTGTGCCTTCTTGCTATACTTTCTTTAATTCTGTCTGTTGCTTCAGCTATTTGCATGTCTCCGCCTTTCTTCCCTTTGCACTTCTTTCCCCATAGCAACTCTGCCTTCATGCATCCTACTTCTGCCTCCTCCCACATGAAGAAGCCACGTAATAGCACAGGCTGAACTTCAGAGGGGAAATTGCAAAGACAAATGGTCATTAGCTGATGTAGCCTTGTAGCAAGCTCTCCAGCACTATAGGCTATGAGCCAAAGTAGGGATGAAAGAAATAGACTAAGGATAAGTGGAATAAAAGAAGTTTAAAAAGTTTTAAAGTAGAGAGCAGAAAGTTATATAAGGTGACCTTTTACCCTAGGCTTGTCTGTTCAGCAGACTTGACAGTACAGGCTCAGGCTAGTTAGGTCCCCCACAACCACACACTAACCAGGAAATAAATCAATGATTACATATCATGAGAAGGGCTTGTTGTGACATGGATTCGTCTGCCACTGAATCCATGTTCATAAAGAGGTTCCTGTCTTTAGGTGTGTAAGTTCCCGTTTTTTTCAGAGCAAGTTCCCAAAGGAATGATAAAGTTCATCTTCAGGAGGCTCGCTAACAGTTTGTATTTCTAATTAGCATAGAGATTTACAAGGTATAAGTACTGAAAATGCATTCCTCCAGTATAACACACATTTTATTGAACATTTGAAACATGGACTAGGGCAATTAAGATGAAAGCTTAACAGAAATGTTAAATAAAAAGAAACTTAAATGCTTTATTGTGTTCCTAAAACTTAGTTACCAAATCACATCTGGGGATCCCTACCTATTATTGTGCCTTCAAGGAAAAATCATCTTCTCCAAAGCATTGCCATTAGGCTTTTACATCCACACCCAAGTCACAGCAGGTATAGAGAAGTAGAGGTCACTCTTCTCATAGCCACCACTTTAAGCTGGTTATATTTCCTACACTGTTGCATGCTTTGAGTTTCATACTTCAGTTTGTACTAGTCAGTGTCATGAGTAAATCTAGATCAGATTTTTGCAGTGTTGGAGTTCATGGATAGATATTCAGATGAGTGTAAACAGAGACATGTTTCCTAGTCTTAGTTGTTATTAAATAATAGTCACTTACTGTTTGATCCTGAGACATGATGAACACTGGTGGACAATGTTGCCAAGTTTGTGGATGATATTTCAGGACATGTAAGCTCTGTTGCTTTGCCCCTAACTAGGAGCAGCTTTCAGGGGCCTAAGTACAGTTCTTTCCCTGGAAAGGTGAGAGGTACACAATTAAGCATCGTATCCTCTGTCTAGGTGGGTAGTAACCACACTTTATTTTCTTTCCTGTCTTCCAAAACCAAAATTTGTTATTCCTCAATCATATCCTCTTACTCAACTGTTGTGACATATTGTGTTGCTATTTAATGCTTTAGTGTGTTCTCTGTAAAGTTCAAAGTTAATTAGACCAGAAGGTTCGCTGCCCTTCTGCTTTTGTTACTGGATGCACTGTAAGACTCATCCCATTCACACCCAGCACAAGCCTGTTAAATTTTTGCGTACAAAGCAGAGCCCATGTTTTGCATTCAGGATCCCTGCTGCTGTGAACTATTTGAACATATAAAACACCAGTGACGTTGGCTGCAGCATCTAAAAGTCAACCTCTGCAAGCACAATTAACTAAAATAATGGAAGACAGTATATTCTTCAAATCTGTAATAAGCTCCTTACAAATGATTTTTAAATTTAAAATAGTTTTAAAATTGGAAACATTTTATTTTAAATATATTAAACAACAATTCTTAAACATTCAGCCAAGAACTGTAAGCTATTTCTCTGCAAAAAGATACAAGAAAAAAGGGCAGTGTGGTATGTATTGCAAGGGTGAAACATATTTGTTATATCAAGATACCTCCAAACAGAAATCCAAAGAATACAGCAAACAAAATATGAGAGAACATATCGTAATCTTACTAGTCATCAGTAGAAGTGCACTATCACCTTCTTGGAGCTCAATGCAAACTGTAATAATTAAGCAGATGATAAGTTAGAGACCCTAAGTGAAGCCCTAAGTCTACTTTTGCTTCTTAACTTAGTTTTATAAAAGGGAATTGGGATTAAATCTTAGTGGTATAGGGGGAAAAAAAGCATCTTTTGATATAACAACATAAATTTCCAAGAAGGTGAAATTGAATTAACTTACCAAAGTTTCAGTGCAAGAAAATATCCCACTTAGAAAACAGATTTATTTAATGAAGTGGGTTTTTTTGTTTCTTGTCCCTTCTCCTTTCTGTCCTAGCTGTGGTTGCCATTTTGGGGAACAAGAAAGTCCCTGCCTCATGTTTCCCATGAGTTGTCAGGAAGTAGCAATGAGTCAATAGCTTATAAAACAGATATAAAATATCTGAGTCAACAGATATAAAATCTCAAAACCTGCCACAAATTCATGGAGATGTTCTTATCTGTATTAATGTAGGAATTAGGGTCTAAAATCTTTAATAGACGAGAATAAGCCCTTTGAGTGGACAACATTACAAGACTGTAAGGAAGCTGTAATCCATTTCTAAGTGAAGTGGAATGGGTTACTAAAGTTTATATATGTGAATTCTTTTATATATGTCTCAACTGGAAGTGTTGTTACTTAATGCTCACTCATAATTAACAGGCATTATTTCTGGCTCTGCTGATAGAGAGAGTACAACTTAAAAATTAAAATTTTTGTTTTCCTTTGGTTTTGTTGTTCTGCTTTCTCATTTTTACTGTCTTCTGGTCTATGAACTTTTCTGTCCTGTAATGCAATACAAATGCAACCAGACTAAGGAAATGGATGACATTTCTACAGGAGGGCAAAATGGGAAAGAACTGAATAACATTTTGTTTTGTTTTGTTTTGTTTTGTTTTGTTTTGTTTTGTTTTGTTTTGTTTTGTTTTGTTTTTAATCTTGCACACTGACATAAGCATAGTGAAATTTAGTGGGCATACAATGGAAGGATAGCTAAACTGTGCAAGTGAGTAAGCAATATCTACTAAACCCTGGGGTCTTCAATGTGCTGTAAGTCTATTCTAAAAGCATCCATTTCACATTCAAATCTTTCAGAGTTCCAGCAGGAAGGACCGAGCAAATGTCCGAGGTGTTCTGACCATAGTCCATGGATCTGCTCTCAGTAGAGCATGTTTCAAACACCAGTAGCTATCTGCATCTGTAGTAGTTTATTTGCTGGTAGCAACTGCTGGAAGTTTATGAGAAATCCTTTGGCGCGTATGATAGGAGATGGCTGCCTACAAAAAGTCTCTTTGGGAAGAGTTGGGAGTCTAAGGAGCGACTGAGGCACAATAATTAAAGTAGAGATTAGGCAAACCTAAATCAATATTATATCAATGGTAACTCCACTTCAGAGACTTTTCAGATCCTATCTGTTCCTGAAGGTTTATTTCTCTTTCCTACCCTTAGACTTGTTTTGCATGCAACTACATATCCTCTAGTTCCTTCTTCATCTTATTCTGGCAACTGTAGTAGGCTTACCTGCAAAAGGCCTTCCTTGAGGGGTCTGCTATTGTGCAACAAGGGATTGTTGGGATTTCCTTTTCCTTTTTTTTTCTGAGGAGGTCGTGTTTCCTCTGCCAGAGGCTGCTTAGGTGTCCCCCCCATACCAGAGGTTCCACATGCATTTCTTTCTCCCCACGCTACAGAGAGCCAGTGAAGTGCTTTGAGAGATCTGAGTTTCGAATAATGCTCTTGGGAGGGGTAATGGCTTCAGTTAAATACTCTTTGATCTGTAGGTTACTATAACACTAGCTAAATCTTTCACCTCTGCTAACTCACATACAAGAAGGTAATCTCTCAGTCTCTTTTTCTCAAACTCTTTTTGGTTTTTTTTCTGTTTTTCAACATAGCATGTTTTTGTTTGTCTTTGTCAGGAGTATCCCCCCAGATTTCACGTTGGGTGCTGGGCTGGCTATTCCTGGTATAAAGAGGAAGTGAGCAAAACTTTACCATCAGAGGAGGTGTGGATTTATCAATCATATTCACAAATAGAAAACTACGAAAGGGTTGTGAGTACAGCAGACTATTTTTCATGAAGCCATATTATCTCTAACATTTTTCTCATTTTCTCCATTTCTGTATCCTGAGATCTTGATTCTTGTTCCCAGTTTGTGTGTTACCTGCCTCATTTCCCTAGCACTTGCATGCTTACCTTATTCTTTCAATCTTTTTTTTCCTAGGTCATGATTATTTTTTTATTCATTTATATAAATGGACTTTTCCTCTTGGTTCTCATGTTTCTTGAAGTGAGGCACTGTGCTTGCTGCAAGTTGCCATGTTGATCTTTTTGCATCCCTGTGACACTCATTCTCTGAATCCTTTAAAAAGCTTTGCTTTTTCATAACAATATGACGTGGCTGACTCACAATAAGTTTATGATTCACTGTATGCCCTAATCCTTTCTGAAAAATGTTTCCAATAAATGTATTCCTTTATGTTGTGATTATAAGGGAGAATAAAACGTTATATATGCTGATTTCTAATCCTATTTATTTCACTAGCTTGTGAAGAGAATTTTGAACTGTACATTTCTCCCTCAAAGTGCTTGCAACTCTTTCCAGCTTGGTGTTTCCCACAAGTTTGATAAGTATAATCTTGCATGTAATTAATGAACAGACTGAAGACAGATGCCTGCATAACCTCATTTTGATATGCTTTTACAGTTTGGAAGTGACCAGCTGCTCTGCATATGCTGTGGTTACATAAGTTTGCTATAATCGTGGCTTTTCTATCTAGCACAGCAGTATCAGATCAGTACATTTTCTGCCAGCTTGATTGTAGAGTGTAATATGAGAGGATACCAAAGTTCATGAATGCCAAGATCAGACAGCTATCACGTCTTCTCCTGTATGTGCTCTGCCCTCACTGAGAGAAAATAGGTGACCATATTGGGCTGGTATTGTCAACCATTCCTAACAGAAATAATGCACTTGCAGTGTTCTCCTTATATCCCCTTAATTACATCTTACTTTCTGCTTCGGCACCATTGGAAATTTTTTTCCCATCCTGCATTCTGTTTGGTAACTTGGTTTAGTGAGGGTTTTTTTGCTATGGGTTTTTTTTGAGTTTTGAGGTCAAGGCCACTGTTTAACTAAAGTGTTTTTTTTCTACACTTTACTATTCCTTGAATCAAGATGGTTTGGGCACATGTAACATCAGATTTTTTTTTCCAAATGATTTTTGATTTTTACTTCCTACACATTCAGTATTATCTAAAAAACTGGAGAGTTCTAAAGATGCTGTATTAAAGTTGTCTTTCTTTCACTCTCTTGTTATTTCACCAAGTTATGCAACTGGTTTGATACTTTACTCATCTGGATTTGCTCAGATTCAAATCTTATAAGCCTTCCCTATAGGATGCCTGAGATATTCTATATAGAAAGAATCTCTTACTGCTGATTGCTCTTAATTTGAGTAGTGAGCTTGATCTTAGTATGATTCTATTTGAAAACCTCCCCTTAAAATATTATCCCCTGAATCATCCTTATGCAGTGCTCTATGGTAAAGTTGTACCATAAGGAAGATCTTTCCTCTGCAGTTACTTGAACCAGTCGCCTGATGAGTTCTGGACCTCAGAACAGGCACTCGATGTGAAAATCACGGCGTTCTGTCATTCTCCAGCACAGAATGTTCCTCGAGATCAGCATCTGTCTTGCGAACCCCCCCTACCATGCTTGTTATGCAAATGAAATATCAGTGTGTAAGCAAAGCTCGTCCTGCTTATTTGGTGTGGTGTACAATCATGTAGGATGTTCAGCAGCTGGACTCGCTGTTTTTCGTTATTTGGTTAGTCAGATAAAAGACAGTAGAGGGACAAAGTAGTTGTGCCTTACAGCACTAATGTATCATCCGTGTAGCGGGGCAGTTCCCGGGATGATGGGAAGGTTCCCTTGGTGAGCTTCTGCTGACACCTACTGCCAGAGCTGAACGCAGCAGATAGCGCTGGGGAAGGCACGGTCCCTCCCACAGGACTCTTGGCGTGTAGCTTTGCATTTGGGCTAACTGTGTTGTATGGAAAGAATGTATACTAACACCATCCATAGTTTATGGACATAGGTTATATAGACCAGAAATTGCAAAGCCCCCAGGAGCAATTTGGTTGGCTGTTTTGGGGTTTTTGGGGGGTTTTGGGGGTTTGTTTTGGTTTGGTTTGTTTTTTTTCTGGTAAAAATGGTGAAGGACAATAGTTAATTGAGTCACTTTACGCATTTTCCATGATAGAAGCTAATGAGTTTATAACGGGAAAATACTTCTCAAAGACAAAAAACGATTTTACTTTAAAAATGTTTTTTTGATAGATGGTACATCTTCATTGTTACTGGTGAGTGGTTTTACATCAGATGCAAGAAAAAGCCACTCTTCAAAGAAATTCCTGTCCAGTAGTAGGCACCTGTTTCTTTGGTTTTGCATACCTTCTTTTCACTTATTTCAATACCTAGAAATCACATCCAAGACAAGGAAGTGTGGTAGAAGATGCCACTTACTGGAAGGCTGTTAGTGAACTGCAATGAATTCATGAGCACAAGAGCTGTAGTTTAGACCTTAATAGGTGTATAAAGGACCAAGAACATTCTGAGCTATGAGAAAACTTGAAACTATTAGAACATCTGGCTACTGGTGGTAAGGCTATTTGTGCATGTTGGAAGGTGGGGGGTGGGTATTATGCTCAACTCAGTTGCCAAAGGACATGGCAGAAAACCAGTTGGAAGTGTTCATCTAGTTCAAATTTGAAGTGTTACAACATCTAGTTTAAAAAGCCTCAGGAGAAAATCTAAGGATAGAGTGGCTTTGTTTGTTTTTCTTTTTTTTTTTTCAGCCTGTTGATCCTCTCCCACCATTTTGTATTGTGAATCAGGTTCTCTCCTATGTCTTCAACTCCAAAAAACACAGGCTCTCAACATGTGAAACACTTCCAAATTTGAAGCATAATCACAAGCCAGGCATCACTGCTACATGCTCTCTGTAAAAAGCATTTGATGTCTTGGTCCCCCATTTATATCTTTGACTTGGCAGTTCTTCTGTACTGGAAATGCTGCTCATTCTTTAAACTGGGTATTTGCAGGGAGAATTTCACTTAGGACCAGACAATTAATTGGGATGCTTAAATACAATGTCATTGTCATACAAATTTAAGTAAGCCTTTAACAGCTGATGAGATCAGTGACTGCATACACTGTGAACATACAAATCAATAGGGCAGTGAGTGTGTTAGTTGCTCAGCCTATTTTATTTTGAGGCATTTATCTTTTAGTGTAATGGGATTGTACCATTTGTTCAATTTGTATTTGACAAAGCAGTATGGAAAGCAGATAAACATTGACGGTAATTGCCATTGAAGCTTGCATGTAATCAGGTTACACATCTAAGCTAATAGCACTTACATTCTCCTTTTTTCTAACGGTCTACTGCCCTAAAGATTGATTTTCTATTGACGGTTTCTGAACACTGACAGTCTTGATGAATCCATTTTGTGTGCCAGTTGTGCTGACATCAATTTGCAAAGCGATATTCAGAGTAAAAAAATGTGGGGCCTTAACTTTGCAGAGGAGTTTGCATGTGAAATAAATTTGAAATGTTTTCAAGATAGGGTCTCAGAACGAGATTTTGAGCCAAGAAATAAAAGGAAAGCATAGGTAAGCAAACACAAACCAGTATTGAGCAGCTTGTCCTGGGTGTTGAGATTTACCCGGCATGAGAGTCAGCTGTAGAATTGTTCTTACAGGACAAGGCTGTACCTGAGCCACCACTGTGAACATTGATTTTGCTGCAGCAAAGCCTTTGAGCAGGTTATTTGGTTGGTTGTAATTAGTACTGGAACCTCTGCCCAGTATTTCACTTTTCATGTTGTTTTCCTAATGCATTCATGTTTTGCTGACACACATTCCACATTTCGAGCAGCCCAAATTTGGTCTCGTGTAGGAATGACTTGAGTGTTAACAGAGAGCATCTAATAGTAGTGTGAATTGCTGAACCTGGTGCAATGGCAGCAGTTCAAGTTCTGACTCTGTGAAAGTACTGAAAAAGAACATTTTTTAATTGTGGAGATCATTGAAAGGCAGTAGAAGAGGGATATGGAAGTTATTCAGTTGGATGTATCTAGGACAAGAGTTACCAGTCCAGGTCCCCAGGATAAGTCAGGTGCTGTTTTCTAACTGCCATTGACTAACTATTAATTAACCCAAAGGTTCATGAAAGCTGAAGTTCCTCAGTGGTCATTCCTGTCCTTCCTGTCCGTTCCACTGCTGGGCTGCACGCTGCCTCTGAGGACCAGGAGATGAGGCAGCCTGTGACCAACACCCCTCTGGAATACGGCAGGTAGCACAGTGGTGAGTGCTTGAGGCCTTTAACAACACCTGCTTAAGTGATGGGCAGAACAAGAGATGTAGTTCAGCAGCAGTCTGGAAGTGAGTGCCACACTGGCTTAACAGGAGCAAGAAGTAAAGAGCCCACACAACGCTCGAAGCTGCTCTGTGCAGTGGAGCAAATTCTGTTATTGACTCCTTGTAGCTGGTACTACTACTAGTACTTATTAGTTGTGGGTCTACACATGCTTTTTAGATGCTAGGGTGTCACATCTAAGTAAAAAAATGTTGCATTCATTTTGGGTGGGATGATTTTGCCATCTTCCGTCTAGCTCACACTTTTGTTTTCTCTCTCCTCTTTTCTTGAGTGTAAATGTAGAGAGCTTTCAGGGCCAGGTCAGGCTAAACTGCTTATCTTACAGGCTAGGCAGGAACAGCTCTGCAAGGGTTTCAGTGAAGAAAACACCAGATTTTAGCTATCCTTTCTGAAGAGTGTGCTGAGGTATAGCTGAAGGCTGATAATAACTTTCACTTCTTGACAACATAGAAGTGAACAACGAACATCTTCTAGTTTATCATGATCTGTTCTTTGGCACACTGCACAAGCCTTTTGTTTAGCTGGAAACTTCTATCATTGCTCTTCAAAAGAAACAAGTGCCTCTGAAAAATAATTGCTTTGACCTGGGGATGACCCATTTCCTGAGGGTAAATGACAAAGAAGAGAGGGAATAGCACTGGGTAATAATCAAACTGAAATTTTTACGTCTTCCATCCTGGGCCTGAAATGAATGCCTGGTATTTTGTCAGTGCTTGGTTTTCATCAAGGAAGTGGCATACGTTCAGGTATGTCCTGTTGCTGACAATTAATCACTCTTCTGACCCATTACAAATAGACTTAACTTTGTAATCAGTGTGATCTTCACTCCTACTTTCTTGAGTGTGATGTTGTTGTTTGCCTGTGAAAATAGCATGGCTCTTGCCGTGATGTCTGGTAGGACTCATTGCTACACTCTGCAGGATACTTACTAACAAGGCAGACACGGTATTTCCTGAATTTTCCTTTAAGACTGCTTTAAGATTTAGTTACTTGTGTAATCTGTATTCAGTGATACAACACTGAACTTCCTTATCCTGTTTGCCAGATACAGGGTATAAAGCTTGTAAATAAAGATGCATTTAATTTGCATAAATTATGAGTTTGCCAGAGAATTGTGATTTTTATCTAAGATTCTGTAATGAAAGTTCATTGTTGCAGAAATTGCTTGGGCAATCAGTCATGATCATAATTCTGCATATAGCTGGAAAACTTACAAATGTCATTCATCAAAAAATCCATGTTAATTAGGGTCAAGTCACCATAAAAGATAGATTACTCTACTGAATATAACTTATCAGTGAAATTAATGTAAGGAATAGAAAGGAGAAATGCTTTTGACTTTGCAGTCAGAGTGCTTTCATAAAAACATCTGGTTGGAGAAGTAAACAAAACATCATAATTTCCATTGGCTTTGACAGTACAAGTGAATTATTTCACCAGAGTGCTCCCTATTATTGACTACAAAGTACTATTAAACAATAACAGAAGTGTTTATTTCACATATGTGAAAACTTTGATTGCTCCAGAGGCCAGCGATGTTACAGAAAAATTCTCTGACATTTCTTCAAAATGCAGGCCGGGTTAGCACAGGATTGTCACCGGCCGATGCTCTGAATGGTGCCCATTCTCAGTAGCTGCCACACAGTTTCACAGAGGACAGAGGCTTCCCTATTTGCATTTTTACTGCGTTCCTGCTACTTATGAAGGGGAGACTAAGGAATGAATGGGCACAGACTGCTGATTTATCCCCAAGTACAAGGCACATTGGCAGGATTGTGGAGCTGGTGATGCTGCTGCCTTACTGTCATACACATGAAAAAGTATTAGTAGCAGGCAAGAATGAAAATCTGTCTCATAATTTTAATCTTTTCTTCTTCAAACTTGCCACATATTTTAAAAGATCAGATGAAAGATGATGCCATGGAATGCAAACATTTACACACACACACACACACACACACACACACATATTTTCTGTGCTTGACAAATTACTGAAACCGAAAGGGAATGAGCATGCACAGCTCAGCTGCTGTCACTGGAAGGTGGCACTGCTCAGTCTGTCACAGGGCCAGGCCTGGAGCCATTTTTTTCCTTAAGCCTGTAATAAAGCACAGAAACAGATTTTTTTTTGTATGTATTAATCATCTGAATCTTCATAATTTAAATGTTAGACGCATAAATTACTTTCCATGATTAATGAAAATGAAACATGTTCTTTGTATTGGACAGTACAAGCACAGTACTATCTCTATGATACAATCTCTATGATTTTTATTCTAATTTTAGATCATTTGAGTGACTCTAGAACAGGTGAGGCCTTGGGATGCAAATTCCAGGTGTTTGTTTGGTAGAATAAGGGTGACGGAGGAGGGAGCAAGTGGTCTTTTTTTTTGCCCTTGTGTTCATAGGGGTAGGTCACTGGTACTTGGTAATACCCTGTGAGGTTCCACCTTGTCCTCCGACGTACAGCTTTTGTTTTCCTTAAAAAAAATCTCTATCTGGAATAGCTTTCAGAGAGCTTAACTCCCCGTTTGCTGACAGTATTCCTCCTTGAGTTCTCCACATGAATACGCTGCCAGCCCACTGTAATTAGGTTGGAAGTTGTCAACATCATTCCATTTCATTTTGGCAAAAGTATCATTTCGGACGGCCACTGGAGATAAAGTAAGCGCCAGCTCCGTTCCCTCATTATCTCCTTACGTGGCACCAGCTGGAGGGATCACTCCTGTTAACAGCTTGCTCTCGCGTGTCCTTGAGCCTTGTTTTGTCGCTATCAGCAGCCGGCAGCCGGGGAACACCTCCGCTCAGACAGCTCACCCCCGGACAGGCAGCCCGGCGCGGCTTCTCGGGAATCGAAACCCCAACGAGGCTATGCTAAGCTCCAGAAATCCCGACGAGCTCAAAGGGCAGGCACAGCCCGGCCGCCGACGCCCGGGCCTGGCTGCGGTGGCTGTCGGGGCAGAGGCTGGGGTCAGAGCCCGTGTGCCCACGCCCGCAGGGAATGCTGCCTAGCAGGGGACGCTGCCTGCCGTGTTTTTGGAAACCTCCGTGCCCTCGGGGGCTCCCCCAGGCACTCAGGTTCCCCTTTAGCCGCGCTGCTGAGGGGAAGGCTGTGGCAGGCCCCCTCCCTGTCCCTTTCTGTCAGCCCCTCGCCGGAAGCAGCCTGCTGGAGCTGAGCAGCCTCCCGCTCCCGGAGCCTGTCCAGGGGGACGGGTGACACGGGAAGGAGCCTCGCCTCGGGGCTCCTCCGGGCCGTGAGCGAGGGGGCAGAGGAGGGATGTACACGTGGGGTGTTACTTCAGACCCGCCCCCGAGGGGGGCAGAGGATAGATATACGTAGAGTGTCGCCTCAAACCAGCACCCGAGGGGCACAGAGAGGGAATCTACACATGGGGTGTCATCTCAGACCAACACCCGAGCGGGACGGAGCAGGAATGCACATATGGGGTGTCACCTCAGACCCTACTCCCACCCCCAGAGCTCCCGCAGGAAGCGCAACAAGCAGCGCCAAGTGCCCTACGCGTCCCTCCCGGCCCACCCGCTCGCGGACTACA
>VZTN01018438.1:63578-73636 GCA_013400515.1 Erpornis zantholeuca
TTGTCCGACGCGCAGGGAATGCGCCTGTGAGGGCGGCGGAGGAGCGGGTGCGGGTGAAGCCCGGGCGGAGCGGAGCGGAGCAGAGCGGAGCGATGTCCCAGCCCCAGCAGCCGCCGCCGCCGTCCCCTCAGCAGCAGCCGCAGCCGCCGCCTCCGTCCGTCACCAAGAAGCGAGACCGGCGCATCTTCTCGGGCACCTGCCCCGATCCCAAATGCCAGGCGCGGCTGTTCTTCCCGGCGCACGGGCCGCAGGGCAGCGGCAGCATCGAGTGCACGGACTGCGGGCGGCGCCACGAGCAGCGGCAGCTGCAGGCCGTGGAGGAGGTGACGGACCCCGACCTGGTGCTGCACAACCTGCTGCGGAATGCGCTGCTGGGCGTCAGCGGCGCCGGCCCGCCCCGCAGGAACACTGAGCTCGTCAAAGTCAATGGCCTCTCCAACTACCACTGCAAGCTCCTAGCCCCCATCCTGGCCCGATATGGGATGGACAAGCAGACTGGCAAAGCCAAGCTCCTCACAGAGATGAACCAGGGAGACATCTTTGACTGCTCCCTCCTGGGCGACCGTGCCTTCCTCATCGAGCCAGAGCACGTCGAAACCATGGGTTATGGGAAGGACCGCTCTGGCAGCCTCATCTACCTGCACGACACCCTGGAGGACATCAAGAAGGCCAATAACAGTCAAGAGTGCCTCATTCCTGTCCACGTGGATGGAGATGGCCACTGCCTTGTCCATGCAGTCTCTCGAGCGCTTGTTGGCAGGGAACTCTTCTGGCATGCTCTCAGAGAGAATCTAAAGAAGCATTTTGAGGAGAATCTAAGCCACTACAAGGCACTTTTCCATGACTTTATTGATGCTGCAGAGTGGGAGGATATTATCAATGAATGTGACCCTTTGTTTGTTCCTCCAGAAGGTGTGCCAATGGGCCTTAGGAATATTCACATTTTTGGTCTGGCCAACGTGCTTCACCGGCCTATCATCCTTTTAGACTCCTTGAGTGGAATGCGAAGCTCGGGAGATTATTCAGCAACATTCCTCCCTGGTCTGATACCTCTGGAAAAATGCATGGGAAAAGATGGCATGTTGAACAAGCCAATCTGCATTGCATGGAGTAGCTCAGGACGTAACCATTATATTCCTCTGGTTGGAATAAAAGGTGCTGCTTTACCTAAGCTGCCTAGGAAGCTACTTCCTAAAGCCTGGGGAGTTCCTCAAGACCTCATCAAAAAGTACATAATGTTAGAGGAGGATGGTGGTTGTATTATTGGAGGAGACAGAAGTTTGCAGGATAAGTACTTGATGAGGCTTGTTGCTGCGATGGAGGAGGTGTTCATGAGTAAACACGGTATCCACCCCAGTCTTGTAGCTGATGTGCATCAATATTTCTACAGAAGGACTGGTGTAATAGGCGTCCAGCCCGAAGAAGTCACTGCAGCTGCCAAAAAAGCAGTGATGGACAACCGCCTTCACAGGTGCCTCATCTGTGGGGCTCTTTCAGAGCATCACGTTCCCCCAGAGTGGCTGGCTCCTGGGGGGAAGCTGTATAACCTGGCAAAAAGTACCCACGGCCAGCTAAGGCCTGACAAAAATTACAGTTTTCCCCTGAACAGTTTGGTGTGTTCATACAACCCCGTGAAGGATGTGCTGGTACCAGACTATGGCCTGAGTAATTTGACTGTTTGTAACTGGTGCCATGGTAACTTAATGCGTCGTGTCAGAGAAGATGGGTCTGTTTTGTATATTGATGGAGACAGAACTAATACTAGGTCTACAGGTGGCAAATGTGGCTGTGGATTCAAGCACTACTGGGAAGGTAAAGAATATGACAATCTGCCTGAAGCTTTTCCTATAACTCTAGAGTGGGGTGGAAGAGTGGTGAGAGAGACTGTCTACTGGTTCCAGTATGAAAGTGACTCCTCTTTGAACAGCAACGTGTATGATGTCGCCATGAAACTTGTGACCAAGCACTTCCCCGGTGAATTTGGTAGCGAGATTCTTGTTCAGAAAGTTGTCAACACAATACTCCACCAAACTGCCAAAAAGAACCCTGATGATTATACTCCTGTAAATATTGATGGTGCTCACGCCCAAAGAGCTGATGATGTACAGCAAGGACAAGAGTTAGAGTCGCAACTTCCAACCAAAATAATTTTGACTGGACAGAAGACTAAAACTTTGCACAAGGAGGAGTTGAATATGAGCAAAGTTGAAAGAACTATTCAGCAGAATATCGTTGACCAGGCTTCAGTAATGCAGAAACGGAAAAGCGAAAAATTGAAACAAGAGCATAAAGGGCAACCGAGGACTGCTTCTCCCGGGGCTGTTCGTGAGGGGCCCTCGTCCGCACCTGCTACACCAACCAAAACCCCATATTCTCCAACATCCACAAAAGAAAAGAAAATTCGAATAACCACCAATGATGGGAGGCAGTCAATGCTTACCTTGAAGTGCACTACCACCTTCTTGGAACTCCAGGAAGGCATAGCGAGAGAATTTAATATTCCCCCGTATTTACAATGTATTCGCTACGGCTTTCCTCCGAAGGAGCTTCTGCCTCCCAAAGAAGGCATGGAGAACGAGCCTGTTCCTCTGCAGCACGGTGACAGGATTGCCATAGAAATCCTGAAGGGCAAGGAGGAAGGCAGGCAGGCTGCCTCAGCGCACTCAGCCCATGCTGTGAAGCACGAAGATGTTGCTGTGACCAGTAAGATCTCATCGAAGGATCTGCAAGAGCAAGTCGACAAGGAGATGTATTCCCTCTGTCTTCTAGCAACGCTCATGGGTAAGGCTGACTTTGTGTTATTCTTCAAAATTGTGTTTTTAAGTAGAAGACAACATTTTGCAAACTGTAGTTACATACACATTTCCTTTTTTCTTAAATCATGGTTAATCAGGTTAATTCCCTTATTCCTTTATTAGAAGAACATTTAATATGCTACAGTGACTTTTAGAAATTAATATATGAGGTATATGAGATACTTGTTCTTCCTTTGCTATAAAGTCCTCTTTTAAAATTTGCTATTTAGAAGTGATTGCATTGCCTCTGCTGTCCTGTCTCTGTTTTTCCTGCCTCTCATTAGGCACACATCTGAAGTATATGAGTGAAAGCTACACACTCTCTTTTTTCCTACATCTCCCTCAGGTTTCAGGAAATACATTCAGAGCAGGGGTGAGAAGGGGATGTTGAGTGTCTGCTCCTTGAAAGTTTGAGGAACAAATTTTCACCTTTGTAGTAGGATGAAATCCTGACATTTGGCCCCACAGGGAGCTGTCTTGGTTTAAGCAAATCCATTTGACATTTTCTACTTCAGTAATCTGTTAATTTTAAGTGAAGATCTGGTCTTTTTAAAGAGCTGAGAAGAGTATTATTTCAGAATACAAGCAGAGAAGAAACTGAAAGAATCTAAACATGGATCTGAATTTCAAAGGTTGGACATAGGATTGCAAAGCTACACTTATAAATTATCAGTCATGTAAGTCTGACTTAATAATTCAAGACAAAAGGACTTTTCTCAGGTGCCTGTGTTTTTTATTTTCCTTTTTGAACTCAGGAGACTTTGACCCTTGCTTGTGTATTTTGTTCATCAGGTTTCAGAGTTCTTAATGCTTTCTGTCAGGAAGTAGAACTGTAATTATCATACATTCAGCTCTATGAACCAGTTGAATAGTCATGTTTACAGGTTGGTTTTTTTTTTTGTGGGAGCCTTCTCTTTTACTGGAGGGATTTGGTGTGGCTAAAGCATGTGATGTTTCAGAAACGAAACAATTACGTAATCACAGAATGGTATGTCAGAAGTTCATCAAGTAGAACTTTGATTCTTTTCCAAGTGTGATTGTTTACTCCTGTGTCTTTTGTGAGATAGTGTGCTGAATCACTACTCACCTCATCACACTGACATTTACACCCCAGTTCCAAAGTGCAGGAAAAAGTTAGGTTTAAAAGTTAATTTTGAGATGAAGCTTAAAAGAGTGCTTTCCTGTCTGCAGGAAATACTGCTGAAAGTATAGTTATTAGCTTCAAAAAACTTTGGCATGCTTTAAAAATATCTTGGTTACGTCAGCATTAAGGTGTGTCATTATTTTACAGGTGCTTATCCATAAACTGTAAGCTGATCTTGTATGCAAGAATGACTTTTTGTCTTTGCCATCACTACTGTGAGATTCTGCTTTAAGAGCACAGGTTAGAATAGAATTTACCTCACCCTTCTCTGGCTGCATCCATTGTGCATTACTAATTGAAGTAAAAGCAGCAGCAAGTGATAAACCAACCAGTCATAAAACCTTGTGCAGCTACTGAATAAGATGCTATTGTTATATTATCACTCTTCTCACTAAGTCTTAATTTTCCTTTAAAAATACTTGTGGAAAAAATCTCATTTCTAGACTGTTCACAATTGTGATTTTTCAACGGGTTAACAAACTTCCTAAGTCCTTGTAGTTTCTTAAGAGTGGCAGTTCCTCAAGGTGGCATATTTAGCCTTTTTGGGACAAGACTTAGTTTTTCTCAATGACATTTCTTTACTGCTAAAAACTACTGCAAAGGTCTGAGAGCCAGCTTTGTGACTTTATTCTGCTAAAACATTCCTGTAATAGTCAGATTAGAATGTGTAGAGGGGAGATGCTGTTGAGATAGCCCACTGGGCCAGACACACTTTTCTTTTCCGCAGTGCCCATAGTGGAAGTGTGTCTTCAAACATCCATAATTATTGATTCTGTGTGCTTAAAAGATTTTCTTTCATACAGAATCTTCTGTAGGCTGAAATATTTCTTTCTTATTTCAGCTACCAGAATTTTTCTTTTCTGGTTTCAGCTTCTTATTAGAATTTTAGATCATGTTTTTTAATTTTTCTGTATATAATTTCAAAACAAGCTCTGGGAAATTAAATACTGTAATTTCTGGACCACTTGACATATTATGCATGACTTTTTGTAAGGCTTTCTCTTCTTTTGTTTGTTTAGCTCAAAATACATCATTCTATAGGGAAATTACTAAAGGAATTGGAATTTTACATTAACATATTTGAAATGTTATATTTTAAACCAGATTTAATTACACCCATGCAGAGGCACTCTGAATACGTGCAAGCCAGATATGAATCTATTTTGATTGGTTTGTTTTTCATTGATGAATTCATCCATGCACAAGGAATCAAAAAAGCCAGGTTTAAATTAAATGTATTATTTGATACCAGGATTTTCTTGGAATTGAACAGCTTTCTTTGAAGCCAGCTCTAGTTCCCTATAACATCTGTTTATCCGTTGAGTTTTTTATTTGTGTTACACTTTGTGTGTTCTCTCTGCTCTCTGAAGTGACAGTCTTGGCTTTCAGCAGGTGCAGGCTAACTTATACCAGCAAACAAGGCATGTTTGTGGGTAGGACAGTCTTGATTTGTTACCATACCTTAATGTTCTGGGGTTGGGGTCTGGACTGAGGAAGTGTGTACTGGAGCAGGAACAGTGCAGAGAACATAACCTCTTTGATAAATGGAGTGTCTTGAGGGTGTTTTTAATCTAACTAAATGATCATCCAAATTAAGTTCTGACCTATAAACATCTCGCTGCCATGGCAAACAAACCAAAACAAATGGTAAAACTCAACTAAAACCAAAAATGTGCAAACCTCAAATGTAGTTTAGTTGAGTCACACATACTAGTTCCTCTGATCTGGGAAAGTCCAGTTGTAGCTGGGCTTTTTTAGTCTTCCAATGGGAGATGTCTGTCAAAACAATGTTATTAGTTTGTATTTCTTTCAGTGGCTGATGCTTTTGTATTGTGATCCCTGCTCTCCATTCTTACTGCATGTAGTCCTTGTTAGTGTTGCATAAAAGACTATCTAAACAGTTATGCTTCCTTTGTGCGAGGCTTGAAAAATCATGCCCACAGCAAATAGGGAATCTTTCCTTGAAAAATGTCAGTAATGTCTAAAACAGGGCTTCTTCTAAAAGTCCAGTGGTTGTCTTGTGGAATGAAAGGGAGCCCTTCAAATAATAATCGATTGCTCAATGCTGCAGTAATGGAGTCCTTAGTATGGAATCCTGCTGGCTGTGGCCTCTTCAGGCTTCAGTGAACTGACAGCTGTATTCTGTTAGTTCTCAGTGCAGGAGTTATTATTTTGATTCCGATGGGCAGTGTTTAAACCATCAGGAAGACTTGGAAGAGGCATGGCAGTGATGCTTTGGAGACACTGTGTATAGGGATGTACATTTCAAATTGTAAACGAGAATAAGACTTCCTTCAGTAGATCATGGAAAATCAGAAAGAAGAGAAGTTGGTTTATTATGTGGATGTTCTTCTTGGAAGTGAAAGCCACATTTGTGAGCTTTATGTGCAAATGAATGCAATGAGCCTGAGCATATATGGTTTGAAGGAATGCTTTCAAAATTAATTAGGTAATATAGGTCTCCTGTCTTTGAAACGTCCAAGGACAGAATGTGGTGAATGTGCACTGTAGCTTTGTAAAGAGAATGGGGACTGGAGTAATGCCTGTAGTGAAGAGGTGAGCGACAGTTGTGGGGGAACAGATGAGCAGGAGAATGTATGGAGTCCTGTGCCTTCTGTGTCTGCCAGGGAATGCGAACACAATGCTGGAGAGTGGCGTGAAGCGTTTCCAACTGTAATGTAGCATGTAATGCTGCTGTCACAAGGGTGAAATATTTTCTCACCTGAGGCAGATGGGACAGGAGAGTAGTCACCTTGTGGGATATGCAGTAAACAAATGCAAGGAGGGATTTAGATGTGCAATATATTCAGTATTTGGAAGCTATTAAAATACTTTTATTTTATTTTCCTTATAACAGCAAGCAGAGATGTATTGGTGGGTTGTATTTTACAGCCTCACATATTCCAGCTGCCTATATCTAAGTAGTACATCCAGTTAACTATAGTTGAAGATTTACGTTCTCCAATCTTAATAGAAATTTGAGAGATGTGGTCATTGAGATTTCAATCCTACAGAAGGGGGCAAATTCTATCTAAAATACCTTAATACATTCCCTGAATATTTGATGGAAAGTGGGAAAACCATTTTTTTTCTGAAAATGTGTATGCACAGTAGTTATTTCTGCATCAGGAGAATGGAATTTATCAGTACTTTCTGTTTGCATTGCTTAGACAGCTACAATACCTGTCACTTCTCTGAAGCAGGTTAAGTGGTTAGCAAAATAAGGAAAAGGGTATAGGCAAAATGCAGATCTGAACTGATTGAGCAGGTGCTGTTAGGTCACTGATATTCCATCACTGTAACCCAATTTTTCTCTTCCTTATATTCATTTCCTTACATAGGCTAGGTTGAGGTTTTTTTCCTCTCTGTGACATTTAAAGCTGTCACATTTCAGTGCCATTTTTGGCATTGTTGAAAAATGCTGGTTATACAGGACTGCTGGGGCCTTGTGGTTGGTATTTTGCTTCTGACTCTCAAGAAAAGCAAAGTACAGACACATCTTTTATGCAGCTGCCTGGATGGATGTGTGTGTCTCAGCTGCAGTATTAAGTCTGGTGTGTGGCAGCTGTGAAATTGAACTCTGATTTTTGAGAAGGTGTAGGGAGATAGAATTCAAGTTTTAATGAGCAAGGATATGTGCTTGAATTTTGGAAGCATGTTAATAATTTCCTAGTTTAATGTTGAAAGCAAAGGTAGGATGGGAACCGAGACTGGCTTTTAGGGGCTGGCAAAGAACAGGGAACTGCAGCTTGAATCAAATCAAATTTGGGAACCTTTGTACTAGAACATGTAGGAAATTTGACTGCAGATTGTGGTATGTCTTTCTGAAAGTCTCTCAATGTCCCAGCCTCCTGTTCTGTGCATTTGCAATAAAAATTCAAGTTCTTAATTCTTAATAGAAGAGAGCAAGTACTCAGCTTTTGATTTAAGGAGTTACATTTTCAGCCATTGTCTGTAATATGAAAACAAAACTGTTAATGGTTGTGTTTGATTTTTACAGGAGAAGATGTTTGGTCTTACGCAAAGGGGCTTCCTCAGTTGTTTCAGCAGGGTGGAGTATTCTACAGCATAATGAAGAAAACAACAGGTATTTTTTGGGTTTTGTTTTTATTCCTTCCTTTGTTTTCAAATCCTGAAAATTGTAAATTGGTGTTGAGTCACTTGTAGACATAAATATTTTTTGAAAAATTCTATTACTATGGTAAATTTTCATTTGCATACTATTGGAGAACTCCTAATGCTCCCTCAGACAGACTAAGACTAGGGAATCTGGCTTAAGCTGCTTCATTGAACTTAAACCTCTTTATTTTCTGAAATTTCCACTTCCTGAATTGTACAAACAACTCCTTTTAATGAAAATATGACTAAAAAAGTCAACTGATTTTTTGGTTTCTAAATTTTTTTCTCCTGTAAAGATCAAACAAGAAAATCATAGGACCTACTCCTGTTATACTTTAAAATGCTTAAGGAGTTTATCTTTCTCATGTTCTTCTTAGCAGATCTTTTGTACGAGGTACTGCATGTTTTAAATTTAAATGGTTGGTTAAATTTGTTTTTCATATTCCTAAGATTATGATTCAAAAGCAAAGCTATCCATTCTTGCATTGCTGAATGTTGCATCTTGGGCTCTCTGCAAAATAACCAAGCAAGCAGAGTATATTTGATTTGAAAATTTGAAAATTGCTACAAAGAACAGCAACTGTTTCTTTAGAGAAGAAAGTACTAAGGAGTTATTTTCTCTCAAAGAAAGTCTCTCAAAATTTTCTCTCTTATTTTCTTGATGAAATATTTGCATTCACAGTTTAGCTCTTGTGGTTTCAGCTACTATAATGGTTCCTTTGCTGCTTTCTTTCTGTTTGATTTTTTTTCTTAGGCAGTTTTATCAACCTTACCTTTCTTATTTCTGGAAATTAATTAAAATGTGTTGTATACTCAATGCCTACTACCTCTCACTGAATTATTAGCCTGGATAGTAGAGGTAGAATGCAGGTGTCTTGTAGCAGATTTGTTTTCTTTTAGTTTTCTTTCTTTTACTATGCTTGTACAGTAAAGACTGGTGTATTGTTTGTGGAAAGTGAATCGGCTTAAACAGTGCCTGATGGAAAGGACATTTTTGACCAATTAATGGCTAGCCAGACTTGAAAGCCTGAAATGAATCCAAGGAATTTTAACCCAACTCATAGAAAATGTCTGACTTAAAAGCCATTTTTCCCAGCTGACTGTGTAAGAAATAAGGCTGTGGGAGATGATAGTGTAAAATGCCTGCATACAAAGAAGTGCAATAATTTCAAATATAGACTATCTTGGTAGGTATAATTCCTATTTCAGCATTAGCACACTTTTGCAATTCCAGTGTGCAACAATGTGACTCATCTTTCCACTTTAAGAAGCTCCTTACCTATTTGTAATCTTTTAGGTAATGTAATAATGCAGCTATCATACTGGACCTTTGGAACGAAACTGTCAGTGAAGTGTAGGTACTGTTAATCAATTGAAGTTTGATTTAATGGATCTTGTTTAAGATCTTACTTTGAGATTTTGGAATTGCAGTTTCAGAGGCAGTTTTGGTCAGTCATAGGAATTGTTACAGTTCCCTCTTTTGCAAATGAAAGTTGAGCTGCTAAATTATGTACTTAAAATATGTTCTTCAGGCTAAGTTAGACAGGTAGGTGTTTGAGGTTAAATTTTGTTCTGTGTTTTGACTGTTTGGTTATTGGCTCCCATGGAGCCAACAAATAAAGGAGCTATGTGTCTGAGGCTCTCAGAATAAAATCTTATTTGTAGGTTCTCTGCAATTGTGCACATGTGAATCAGAAGCTGTGGAGGATGAGAGAGATTAGTCAGTTGGTTCATTAGTATGAAAACAGTTTATTAACTTCTCAAATTATTGAATGACCTTTTTCATTGATGCCCACCCAGAATACTCATTTTGAAAGCATAGTATTTGATAACAGAAATAGAATTTGCTTGTTGTGTTTCTTTCCTTCTGAAAAATTTCTGGTGGTTTTCTTCATGAATTTTGAGAAGAAGAAGAAAAATCCCCACAATTTACCTGTTCCTGGCACCTTTTAAACAATGTTGTTTTCATTGTAGCTCTCCATGCATAGGTGATGTAATTA
>VZTN01018439.1:0-19733 GCA_013400515.1 Erpornis zantholeuca
GGATGCTCTAAAGTTTGCAAGTATAAATTGTTATTGGCCTTATGAGAATTTTTTCATTTCTCCTGCACACTGCCCAGAATAAAACTTTCCCTGCTGAGTGTGATGGTATCAATGACTACAGAAGAACTGCACAGACATCATCTGATTTTCAGTACTGGCACTTGGAAATTATTAACTGTCACTTTTTAAATACTGTGTTACTAAACTCGCTATATTATAAAGAGTGTTATTATAAAAATCATCATTCTTTAATAATACTAGCACATTCTGAAGTACAGCTGCAGTCTCAAAAGAAAGAAATTGTCATTGGTGTTTTCTAAATTACTTGAAGCAGACAATTTGAGGTTTGGAAAACGGAAAATATCTCAATATAACTCCTAAAACAGATATATCTAAAACTAACTACATTCACTAGCTTCCTGTTTTGATGACTGTTAATAAAAGAGAGTGTTTAACACCTCTTTTGTAGTGATTCAGACAATTCTCATAGTGACAATTCTTACTGCTAGTGTGTGTGGTCTAATATTAGAGTTCAATATCAAGGGGAAGTCTCAGTCGTGTTTTGTCCTTCAAAAACTATGTTAGCAGAAAACAGAACTTTTAATTAAATACACTTCAGTTTCTCAGCCTTGGATTCTCCAAAATGTTGTCTCCCTCTGTAAGCAATTATGTAACTACCACTGGCTCCTTGGATTATTGAAGACAAATACTGCTCATAGAATCTTAAGTGAGCAGTATCAATGGAGAAACTCTTTGAGAAAACTTGTGGTGATGCAATGATGCAGTAACTTTGGGATGACAGCTACTTATAGGTCTCACATCCATTTCATTTAAAATTCATTGGAGCTCAGAGAACAATATATGCCCAAACAAGCTCAGAAACACAAGTATATTAACTGAATCTCCACATCAGTAATAAGACACTACTGAGCAAATATTCGGATGACTGCCACACTTACAATCTAGTACATCTGGATGCAGATTCATTTTCAGGAACATGGTGAAACTACTGCTTTTTTATAGTTAGCATCTCACTTCAATATAATGGCTCTCCTTGCTGCATCTATGCATTGCAGGAACTTTACTGACTCTACTCTGGTGATAAATTATTCTTAAATAATCTGAGTGCAAATAATGTCAAAATACAAGGTGTTCTTTCTGAAGAATTGAAGAATAGGTCTAAATATTTGAGAACGAAACCAGAATTTTTCTCCCTGCTCTTAAAGCCTAAAACTCTTACTCTTAAATGCAGTAAGGGGCCACTTTTAAAATCACTTATAAAATTCTGCTTTAATTCTGCTTTTACATTCTATAGCAGAAAACATAGGAAATATAGGAACAAAGACATTACTTACGCCTAGTATTTAAACAAAACTTTAAATAATGATCACTAGAAATTAAATATAATTATTGTTTTGACAAAGCTATGACTGACTTAAGGACCACTTAAATTTTGTTAATATCAACCAGGCAGTTCCTTGATTTGGCTGATACCTTTCAAGTGAATATTATGGATCAGTCAGATACATCTACTGAAACTACCACACCCAGCACCTTCCTCAATGCTTGTCTCAACATAATTTCTGCTGAATCTTTAAAACTATGTTGCCTACATGACATAGAAAACATTTGCCACCGAAAATTTTTTATGCTTTCCAACTTCTTGAAATCATGCTTTAAATGTCTAAATCACGATGCTCATAATTTGAAAATATAATAGATCAGCTCCTTAGAATGAAGACAAAGAAATTTCTCTGACTAAATGTACCCAGTTTCAGGTCTGAATATAACCCTGCAAAGCTCTACGTAGTTTTCACCTACAGCTATACCATTTAAAACTTTACTTCCACATTATATATAAAGACATATAAATCTTATCCATTATATTGTATATATTGCATGTTCTCTCATTTCATTTGTGTATTGCCTACTGCTAAATAAATTTTAAAGAAGTTTTCAAATGTATTTCTTGCCATTTTATCACATTGTTATTATTATGTCACCACAATAGTGTTGCATATAGAAAACACAAAATACCTATAAAGAGAAGTATTTAAATATCATGCTTTCTTTGTAAAGCAGCTAAGAAACTCTTAGAAACTCTAAGAAACTATTCATACTCTAGACCTTCAGGTTACAAAGGATTTGAGAAATCCATATCAGTGACATCTAAGAAGAGTTCTTCCATTTCTTTGTGCTTTATTGAAGTTGTTACCGACCTTGGAATCTCTGAATCTTTGAGCGTCTCTAGAACCAACCACATAAATAATGTGGAGAATACAGCAAAAGCCAACGGAAGGAGACTATGTCTTTCTGAATCAGTACATATGTAGCACTATAAATATAAAAAGACTATAGAATACTTTAATTTAGAGTAGAATTCCTCAAATTTTCAAATAAAAAAGAAGAATTAAAGTGCCTTCCATATTTCATATAACATTTAAAGTTGCAATTTCAGCTTACAACTTTCACCTTAAAAACTTAAAACAAATTTAATTTTCACGCGTATTAAACAAATGACACCATAACTACCTAAAGATCCTTAGTACATGTTGCAAAACAACAGGCTTTGAGGGACGGTGTTTTATGCAGATAAAGAGAATTTGACTATTTTAACTTGTAAAAGGATTCTCTCTGGTAATTATGAAAGGAACTTTCCAGGACATATATATTTCAGCAGATGTGCAGAAGCAGTTTCATGAGGCATATTTTAATACTCAGTAGAGATATCTATAAAAATAAATGTTAGAGCTGCCATAGAAACAATTTCTAGGCTGTAAGTCCTGGGAATTGCAATGTCACTTCAGAGAGAAGCTCCAGGAGCTTCTCCAAGAAGGGTACAAGGAACATTAGAAGGCTGTATTTATCTTCCTTCTATAAAAACAACAGTAATTGTATATGTAGATATAATCAAGCTAATATTTATATTTTATCTGTCAAGTGGTTTGGGGTTTTTTTTCTCAGACTGATCTGGACTCTGAATTAAAGGACTATACATGCCATACATTCCTGTTCCAGACCACTAAGAAATTCCCAGCACGTCTTACGCCTTTTAGTGAATGACACTTTCATTCACTAAAATTGAAATGGCCAGTGCACAATCAGTCATAAAATAAAGAAAATACTAATCTGTACTGCAAATTTCAGGATGGAAAGGGGACAATCAGTTCAGTTCAATCAGACAATCACTCAATAAAAGAGTCCCTGCTCTTTAACTTAACATAGCTGCAGGTGGTGTTTTCCAATTTGTATGGTTCAGACTGGAAGTCTAGCAGGTCTTCTGGGACAGTAACTTTTTCCTGTAAAATACAAATACATATATATACACAGGCACCTGATTAGAGTACCCTAAACAATGTTTGCCTGTACTCTTTGGCCACCTTGGTTTTGTAATAAAAATAATGAATAACATTACTGATCAAAGTTTATTACTCTCTATGTACCGAAATCATACTCCTTACATGTCAACTTACAGTATATTGATGTAAGTTTTTATCAGAACTTCATGAGTACAATGTCATTGAAATCAGCTTTTCATTCTATTTGTCTAATTTCAATCTCTTAGTTTCATTTTCCTGCAGTAAGTTATTGATTTCTTTGACAGCACCTACCATGATGCTGATTAAAAAATATTTCAGAAGCTACTCCTAGACTTTTTTATACCTTATTAATTGTCTATTTGTTGAGTTATGTCTACATAAACTATTGATATACCTTTGCTGTCGTGACTGCAGCACAGGTGGACTCAATAGAGCTGTAATCTATCTGACAACTCACAGAAGCAGAACTGCCTTTGCAAGGACATCCACTATTGAATACACGGGCTGCAATTTCATTCCTCTCATTAAACAACCTGGTGAGGTTAAAGCCAGATCAGTTATCAATACATGTGTTGCAATCACACCTCTGGATTTCATTGCAAAGATAGCCTGAGGAACTGCAGTTGGCTACAAAGAAATCCAATACAGGGGTGAAACAAGCAGTAAGAAAGAAAAAAAACTAGAGTAGGGAAAATCTGCACTGGAAAATTAAGATTTTGCCAAATCAACCCTTATATTTCTGAAAAAAAAATAAGGAGACTTGATTAAAATCAATCAAAATATTGAACTTCATTCATCATTAAAAATCATGAAAAAACAGACATTGCTGAAATAAATAGTAAGCTTGAGGGTATTAATCCAGTCTAATTGCATTAAATACGTTTTATTTGACATTTTGTTTTTCTTTAAGCTAGTTTGTGTTCTTATCATGCTTGTGTTAATATGGTAATATGGAAGGAACTGTTAAATCTCCTCTTTTGTACATATCAATAGACTATGTGGGAACTTGATCCTAATATGACAGGTTGCCGTTGCAGTGAAGAGGGAAAAGCAGTTTGCGGCAAGTATTACCAGTAAGAATTTTCCCTCACTTCCAGGTAGCAGTTTGAATAATATTTTTGTTGCATTCTTTCCATCGAAGATGGCCGCGAGAATTAGAGTAGCAGTAGAGGTTTTTCAGGTATTGTTGCAGTTTTCTGGCTATTTTTGCAAGCTGCAAAAAGCAACAAGTGCCAAAGAGCCTCTCTGCCCAGCCCGGGCCAGCCCACGTGCTCCATGCCTTCTTTCCAAAGGCATGGTCACAGGGCTCCCACCAGCTGGGGAGCCTTCAGGCTAGCTCAGGCATCTTTGCTCTCCGCAATGACGCAGCAACAAAGGGGATGAGAAGAGGCCTCCACGAGGAGAGCACGGAAGATGTTTCCTCACATGCTGCTATCCAGATGTGCAGGGGCGAAGGCAAAGGGAGCCAGAGGGTCTGGGGTTTTACTGGGATCTAGGGGAGGGGTGGAGTTCCTCAGGGACCAATAGGAGGAGATTGAGGGAGTGAGGAGATTGAGTGGCCAAGGTTTAACCGGGAAGGAGGGAAAAGGGGGTGGAGGGAACACCACAGTTCCCTTGCTTTTACAAATTTTAAAAGGGAAGGGTTTTAGGGGAACCATGAAGAATTTAAAACAGCAACATAATTCAAAGCAGTAACATCAGTGTAGGTTGAGCTCTCCGACTGTAGCTGTTTTTGTCGTTTTTTCATGTTGTTTCTCTGCCAGGGCTGCCAAGGGGTTCGCCGAGCTGCTTGCTGAGCTGTTTGTTACTGTTTTGTTGTTTGCTGGGCTGCTGTTTCGAGCCATGCTCCGGCCTGGCAGTGAGTGGGACCTCGCTCGGCCTTGGGCAGCCTGAGGGATGGCCCTGCCCTCCGCTACAGCCCCGCTCCCTGCCTCCTCAGGGAGTACTGGCTCCCCCTCCCGCCTCAGGGCCGAGAGGGAAGGGGAGATCTCACAGTCACTAGCACAGCTGCTGACGGAGGGGAGGAGGGGGAGAAGGTCCATGCTGGCAGTGATGTGATGAAGGGGTGGGGTTTAGGTGAGCCTGGGAGAATCAAGGGGGAAGAAGAAGGCAGCATGGCTAGCCCAAACACGTGAGCAGCCACAGCCATCTTTGCAAAACAGATGGGAGTCAGTTCGGCTGCAGTTTGCGGGTTCCGGACAGGGTGTGGAGGGAGCCTTGGTCTGGACTGATCAATTCCAATTCGGGAAAGGACAGAGGAGACCAAGAAACACACGGTCAGCTCTCTCCTGAGGGATAAAAAGGGGAAACAAACCACAGCCACGTGGTGGGGGTGACCCACCACGTGGCTAGAGGTCTGGATAACTAAGTAAAGCAAAACAGAGATTAGTCTCCTTGCATGCAGAAATGAGGAACAGCTGATCTTTAAAGGAAAGAACTTCTTTCAAAACTGGAGCTATAAAACTTGTATCTTCTCATGTTAGGGATGGGTTTTTTCTTGCTGAGACTTAGCATGGGGCATGACCCCCTTCGCCTCAACAAGAACCCACTTCTAACTCCCCACCCAACTTTGAGGTAAAAGAATTAAACAAAAAAGAAAAAACAGCCCCCCCGTACCAGGCCTACCAGGCCACTCACGACTCCCCTTGCCAAGGGGTTTTCCAGCAAAGCTCCCCAGAGGGTTTACCATCATGGAGTCAAAATAAAACTTTCAGAGTGGCTGTGTGTTTCGGCTCACCTCTGTTGAAAGCGCTACTTTCCTTCCAGAGGCTGCCGGCTGCCCTTTTGATCTTTTCGCTGCATGAGCTTCTCCCGAAGGCATGGTCACAAGGTTCTCACTGGCCAGGGAGCCTTCAGGCTAGCTCAGGCATCTTTTGCTCTTTGCAACGGCGCAGCAACAAAGGGGATGAGAAGAGGATTCCATGAGGAGAGCACAAAAGATCTTTATTCACATGCTGCTACCCAGATGTCCAGGGGCGAAGGCAAAGGGAGCCAGAGGGCCTGGGGTTTTATCGGGATTCAGGGAAGGGCGGAATTGGGGTCCCTCAGGGACCAATAGGAGGAGATCGAGGGAGTGGCCAAGGTTTAGCCGTGAAGGAGGGAAAAGGGGGTGGAGGGAACACCACAATGTATGTCCAAAAGCTTCCAGACCTACATACAGACGGCGGTGTAAGCTCCTAAACTAAGATTAGAATAAATATACAATGAAATTCCAGTATTTCACTGTTTTATTTTAGATATGCTCCTGAGCTCATCAGCTTGAAACATTCAGCTGGTTTAAAAGACAGAATTAAATAAATTCTGCATAAATCCCCATTTTCTGCAACTGCCTTCTTATCCTTAGAAAATTGCGAAGCCTTTTTTAAATAGTACAAAAATTCATTAATTCTTGTGTCATCACACAGTGTTTTATATCTAAATTTTAGTCAGAATTAGGTTTTTATCCTGGAACACATATCACAGAATTTGAACAAATCATTACATGATAACAGATATGCACATTTTTCTGACTTCTTATTGTCTGTTTCAAAATACTGCAATGGGAATCACATTTATTTGTGAAAAATTTAAATATTTTTATCATAATGTAAACAGATTTCACAATGCTTGTAGAAATGTGACATCTGGCCTCTAAAGACTGTGTAGTTGACTCAGCTAAACATGAATCAAGTTTAACTACACATCTAAAATTTTAGCAGAGTAACAGCCCTTTTCTTATGTTCTTCCCCACACTGGAGTTCTTTTCCCTCACTCTTTTCTTGCTTGCCTGCACAGAGCTGTTACTGAATACATCCAGTGCAGGTGGCTCAGCTGCAGTGCCAACTGCGGGTGGAGGCCTGGGTGAAGGGAGCCCAAGGCAGGAGGCCGTGAGCTGGTGCCGACCCTTTGCATAACAAAGGGCACAGAACAGTCAAAGGCATCTGGCTTGAGCTGTTGTTTTGTTGTTGCACCAGACTTTATTAATCTTTCAAGCATTCATCTGAAAACATACTTGATTTTAGATTACGATATTTAGTAAAATTATATATTATTAGTGGAGACGAAACAAATTAATACTCTGCTTTACGTCTGTCCTTTACACTTATCATGTTCAAAGCAACTATTTTAAATTTTATTTTCATATAAGGTGAAATCCTTTGTCTGGGAGGAAAGTTTACACAAGTACATGTTTTGCATTCAAAAATGTATGGCATTCTTCAGTATTCCTGTATCTAGTCAGTACCAGACTTTCAAAGTTAAATACAAAATGAGATCATGCTCTGAACTGCAAAGCTGATATTTATTTATTTATTTTCTACAAGTATCCAATCTTGTATATGTTAATGCTTCTTTAAATGAATAGCCATAGTAAATGTACTTCAGCTTACAGTAAATGTTAGCCTGGATCAAATAACATCAGTAAAAAGACATTTCTATTACTATTTTGATTACAACTTCCGAGTCACTTTTTTTTCTCAATGCAATTCCCATATATAAGGGAAAAATGGCCTTCTATTTTAGTCACCATTGTACCCAAAACTTACCTATTGTTTCAGAACAGATATGTCAGAAAGGGATGAAGTTGTTCCATGCACAGTGTAACCAAGTCAGACAAAATACTTTACAAAACTTGCTGAAGTAAGCATAAATTCAAACCAGATTTTTGTTCTGATTCTGCTTTTTTGGCCACAAAAAGGTTAAAAAATTACTCCTATAATAGAGCTTAATAGAGTAATCAACTAAGGATGAATTACTCACCAGAAGTTTTTCCTAGAATTTTTTTCCATGGCTGCATTAGGTCAAGTGAATAAGATTTTGCATCTAGGCAAAAAAGAAGACGCAAATTGTAATTGCCAGCAAATGCCATGGAAATATCCTCTTTGCTGTAAACACACAACTGTAGAACATGAACTTGATACTTGGTTCAAGACAACATGTGAAGATATAAAGGAGATGGGAAGGAGATACTCATGTCCACACCTGCCACTCCCCAGGCAGTCCATGCCTCCTTCTCCATTTCCAAAAGAAAAAAGGATAATGCAGCAACATTTCTACAGGATTATTTTGCAGAGAAGAATTAAATCATAGAATCATAAAATGCTTAGGGTTGCAAAGGATGTTAAAGAAAATCTTCTTCCAACTGCCCTGCTATGGATAGGGTCAGCTTTCATTACACCGGGTTGCTCAGAGCCTCATGTAGACTGGCCTTGAATACCCTCAGGGATGGGGCACCCACAGTTTCTCTGGGCAGCCTGTTCCAGTGCTCTCTTACCCTCACAGTAAAGAATTTCTTCCACATATCTAAACTAAGCCTACTTTCAGTTTGAATCCATTCCTCCTTGTCTTATCATCACATCCTCTCGTAAAAAAATCTCTATCTTTCTTGTAGTTTCTCTTCAGGTACTGAACAGTTGCAATTACTCCAAAGCCTTCTCTCCAGCCTGAAAAATACCAATTCCATCAGCCTTTCCATCCATCCCTCCAGTCTTCCCAGTTACCCTCGTCTGGACTCAATCCCATAGATGCATGTCTTTACTATGCTGGAGACCCCAGAGCTGGATGCAGTTCCAGGTGGAGTCTCCCCAGAGCAGAGCAGAGGGGCACAATCCCCTCCCTGGCCCTGCTGCCCACACTGCTTTGGGTGCAGCCCAGGACACATTTGGCTCTCTGGGCTGTGAGTGCCCATGGCTGGGTCATGTCCAGCCTCTCATCCACCAGCACCCACAAGTCCTTCTCAGCAAGTCCTGTTCAGCCCCCAGCCTGTGTTGGTACTGGGGGTTACCCTGACCCTGTTGTGGCGTGGAGAAGTTGGTAAGGTGCTGCAACCTTCCCAGAAGCGTCTTCGGGAAAGTGACCTCAGTGAGTGCCACACACATACGCAATCACTTGCACTACTGGACAGCTGGTATCGATGTCAGCGACAAAGAGCTGAGAGGGGCCTTTGTATGGGTTCCACAAGGGAAGTTTATCGCTTACAGCTTGCGAAGGGTCCAGGAACAAAGAGGCAAAAACTCCACTGTGCAGGGATATTTATGGAGAGCGACCAGGGCCAATGGGGCTAGGGCCAGGGGGTGGTACATAGGAGGAGCCAGGGTACAAGAACCAACAGGTCTGGGGTAGGGGAGGGATTAGAGAACCAGGGCCAATGGGAGACCGAGGAAGAGAGAAGGATCTAGGGATAAGGGAGGACCCAAGGAGAGGAGCCAGGGGGAGGGAAAAGGGGCTGGCCAACGGGCCGGGCGAGGGTAGAACTGGGGTACATTTGTGAACTACAAAGTGATATCATAGGAGAAGCCCCAAACATTTTTCTCCAGAGTGTGAGCTGGTTTAAATCATTGTGGTTTCTCTCCAGGGGGATTTGCCACCCCCCTGAGCAGGGGGCTCACAGGCCCCCAAACTGACCCAAGTACAGCACCTTGTACTTGCTCTTGTTGAACCTTGTGAGATTCATATGGACCTAATTCTTGAGCTTGTCCAGGTCCCCCTGGATGTCGTCCTGTCCTTCATTTGTGTCAACTGCACCAATCAGCTTGGTATCGTCCACAGATTTGCAGAGGGCTCGTTCAATCCTTCCGTCTGTGTCGTTAATGAAGATATTAAATAGCGTTTGTTCCAACAGGGACGTCTGAGGCTCTGTTGTAAAAGCATTCGATTTTCACAATGCAGGATCCATAATTCGTATGGTTTCATTTCCTGAATCTCTTCCCCATTCACAAATTTTAGCTTTATCTAATGTAAGGGCTCTGAATTATTTCTGCCTGTTTGCTGCCAAGGGATTTTGTAAAGCTTTTCACTCATTAAAAACTTTGTAGGTCAAACTTTTTGATTTTGTCCCCAGGCCAAGTACTGGCAAACTGTTAATTAAAACTGCAATTAAATAAATTGAGCTAGTATGTTTTGTCGTGGGAAGTAAACTTTAAAAATGTAATATATTCAGCACATTAATTGTTCTAGCAGAATAATAATAACCATTTGAAATGGTTTGATCCATGTAATATCAATGTTGCTAAATTAGACTGCTCAGAGTATATCAAATATGTTTTCAAAAATTATTATGACCATCAAAATGCAAAGACACAAAAGAGAAAAAGCAGAGAAGATTATATGAAAAGCTTAAAAAGTAGCTGCAGAACATGTAGAGTAAGTTTTGGTTTAAATATCTTTACTAAAATAAAATGTTTGTGTTGGGAACAACACACCTCTTGTGTTGGGAAACATTTAAAATGCCAGTTGCATATATAATGGGAACCAAGATATTAGATTATTTGTGGCCTGACTTTGAAAATTTGAAGAACCTGTGGTATTATATGAAGTTAGCAATCACAAACAGAAATATTAGAGTCATCTGTAAGTATGTTTTATTTTAACCATTAACACTTACCTTGTCTTTTCAGAGAATATCTATTTGGTTATAGTCTATTATATGCCATGGATGAAGTAAACCATCTTTTTTTTCATTTATGACAAACATTCTGTTACACTCTTGTAGTTGTATTCTCCTACTGATAGTTTCAAGACAAATTGAAACAATCCTAAAAATATCTGTCTTGTGTCACCACTACTGAGAGCACCACAAACTGGCAGCACAGGATTTTTTGTCAACTAGGCATATCAGCAGACCATGTCAAATTGCTCGTTTTGTTAAAAAAAATCTGACATATTAATTTGAGTAATTTTCAAGGCAAGCGAGGAATTATTGAGAGCTATTTAGGCAAGATGGGATTTCATTGTGTGAAACTCAACATGAAGAGTGACAGAGGAAATTTATGGTCACAAGCACGTTCAAAGAGATGACTTGTGGTACTTGCACCAGTACTCCTGCCCTGAAGACAAGCAAAGAAGACACTAGACTAAACAAGCATCAGCACAGCTCACCCAATATAAGGAGGGAAAAACCGTAACTTCAGGGCACTCACAAGAAAAAATGACTTAACAGCTGATTTAATGATTTCATATATCTATTTCTAACAATTTCTATGGTTGAACCAAACAGCTTAGCAAATTCTTACAGGTTTTTGGAAAGCACTAATAAAATTAAGAACAGTAATCAAGTTGGATTTGGATCAAAAAGCAAATGATCCATTAATCGCAATAGTGATTTTAACTCCTGGATTGTGAAGACAGGGAGAGATTTTCTCAGTGTTGCCCACTGCCAGGGCAAAAGGCAATGGGCACAAATTCAAATAGACGTGGTTCCCTTTAAGCATAGATTCTTAATGTTATGTGTGGTCAAACACTGGGACAGGCTACCAAGGTAGGTTGTGGAGGCACCATCCATGGAATCATGTAGAATGCAACCATACACAGCCATGAGCAGCCTGCTTGAGCATTAAGAGAACATGTTGGAGATGATCTCCAAAATGATCTCCAATCCTCAGCCATTCTGTGGATGTCTAGCTGCCCATATCAGGACTGGTTAGCTCTAAGTGATCCTTTGTATGAACTATCCTTCAGCAGATGGGTATTGCTGAAGTACTTTTTATGTTGTTAAAAGGGGACGTACTGTAAATTCCTTCCTTCAGGATAAATGCATCTAAAAGCTATAGGACCATGATAGTGTGCTGTCCTCAGCGTTGTCCTCAGGAGTTTCGAAGTGTGGGAGTTTTTATATTCAGAGAGGGAAAAATGTTTCTAGATGGCAATATTAAGAAAATGCTAATTAGCATTAAACTCTTAACATAAATTGTAGTTTGTCTTTTCTGACTCTTGATTTTAATATATGAATCTTTATGAATTTTAAATCCATGTAGATTAGGTATTTTACATACCTGAGACCTGTCCTTCATGGAACCTTATGACTTAAAATAAGAAAAAAGACTATAAGTAAACAATTAAATTGAATTTTCCAAGCCATGTCACTGCCTTACTGCATAGTGCCACCTTATGGCAAATATAATAATTTTGGAAACCTTATGTTTTATTTGAAGTTCTTACAGTTCTTTGATGATAACTGGAAAAGATGAATAGAAATAGGGAAGAAGATTGATGTACATCCTATATTCTGACCTTTAAAACAATGATGATTTTACTTTAATATATACTCTGTTAAAAAAACTCTGTACAATCCTAATTTTTCCTAGTTTATGGCCCTGTTCTGTACCCTTAAATGTTTACAATAGTAAATTGAAGGAAATACTCCGTTCTCATCTAAATTTCACAGATTATTTAAACACCAGAAATCCTATGAGGCACAGATACCCATTGAATAGCCTTTAAAAAACCCCTGAAAGGTTTGGCGGGTATTCAGTAACATTTATGTAAACTAACTTTCTTTACAGAGAAGTACATTGCATTGGAAGCTCCTAAAGAATAACACTTCTATGCTAGATTACTCCATGTCTTTTTTGTGTCACTGATATCATACATAGAGTAATGTCTAGGTCTTCTAGAGACCTTTTGAAGTCCCGTTTGGAATAAAGCAATACGGATATACAGTGATTTTCTATTTGGTTTTGTTTTGCATGTGCACCTATCTTAGGCTATGTCTTAGCCTTTAACCATGTTAAACACCAACAAGCAAGAGATTAGTCACAGTTATTTCTCACTGAAAGATCCTCCAAATTCATGCTATATAAAGAGTAAAAGACAGAGCTTAGTCTACAGGCCATTGTTTCAAAAATAATTCTTAGCATAGCATAATTTCACAAGTGTCTGAATAAGTACAGATAAGTACAAGAGAATCCTTTTCTTCTCAGATTTTTCTCATATCCCCATTGTTATATTCCAAGCAATATATTCTCAAACTACTAGATCTTCTGGCTTCTTTTGGATTGTTCTGAGGGACATAATCCCTAGCCGCCTAAACGGATTGAGGATGGCACCTAAGGATTGAGGATGGCACCATCTAATAGATTATAGAAAGCAACTCGCAAAATACACCTAAAATGCAGTCACCTCTCAAAAAAGTAATTCTTGTGCCCTACTTTAAGAGCTTATAACCATTTTTGGTATTTTAGAAAATAGCCAGTAATTTTCTGAACTCTGTGAATATTTTTCTTTGATATTAATCTCCTCCCATGTAGGTACCTGAGTACTTAGTTTGCAATATAATGTCACAAATGAGAGAGGATGTGGAGACAAAGACACTTAAAAACAAACATTCTAGTACTGCTTGCTTTTTACAGTCATATTCAGGTGTGGGTATTGTAATATTTTATTAATTTTTAAATGCTTATGGTTTCTGGGTTTTGGTTTGGTTTCTTTGTTTTTTTTCATAATGTATTTATATTTGAGACGAATTGCATAGGCAAAATGAGTTATCCTAAGCTCAGTTAACAGCAGACAGAGTTTAAATAAAATGTGTTCTTAATATCTAGATTAAATTTCAAGATATTTATCAAGTCATTTTCTTCTTCAGTATTTCAAGATGCACCTTAAAATGCAAATTAATAACCCCCCCACATACATTTTACCTGAAATGTAAGTGTGTCACATCTCACATCCAAGGTGGTTAAATATAAGAGGTGGTTGCTTAGAAGTTGTGGAATCTTCTTCCCTGAAAAAGGCTCAGAACTGGACTGAACAGGACTCTGCAGTCTCCAACCAACTCTGCACAGGAGGTTGGACTGGATGACCTCTGAAGGTTCCTTCCAAACAAAGTTGTTCTCTGATTCCACATGCTGTGCAAATTATGTACATTAAATTAAAACTCAGTGTCAGCAGGTCCAGAGACATTAATTACTTATCAAATGTTAATGATAAAAAGAACAGAGGTCACTTTTTTTTTCAGAAAAATATATCATATACTTAAAATATTGCCATTATATATGACATTTAGTCTCAAGTTCAAGGTCCCAAAGGCATAATTATAAGTTTTCCAGGTAGTTTGCTTGATAGAGTATATGTTTCAACTCAACACTTACGACCAAATCATTTCATGATGTTCAGCAAACCAGGGGAACTAAAAGGTTTATGGATAAATTATCACTTTTTCATCTCAGGCTCTACACTGTCTTCTGGAAAGAAGGGGTAAATCAAATATTCTGACAGTAAATGTCAGCCAGGAACCCTTTCAAAAAAGACACTTTTTCACTCATTGACCCCTAGAAGATTGCCAAAAGTGGCCAGTGGCATCATCTTCTGTGACGCCATTTGGTATTTCTTATTAACAGTAATAGAGATGCTTATATGTGTCAATATCATTGAGCTTTCTTGTTAAAACTTTTTCCTGTTTCTGTTTATCTTAATCCCATAAAGTGATCGGAGTGCCAGCAATATTACTCTATTTTAAGTAAAGTACTTTTGGAGCATGTAGCAAAAGCCCAAACCACGTATTAAAATGTCTGACTCTGTGAACTTGAAGTTCCAGACTTTAAATATTTCCAGGTTTCTAATGATATTTTCATTTTGGTTTAAATACCCAAACCTATGCTGTACATGCAGTTCTAGGGACAGCTGTTACAGCAATATGTACTTGGGTAGGAGCAATTAAAAAAGAATAGAAAATAGCATCCTCTTCCTGTGAAAATTCTTGAGAATTAAGAAATTATTCCAGTCTTTATTAGGAGAAATTAAATATTTAACTCAATGTTTCTGATTTTTTTTTAAAAAAGAGAAAATTGCTCAAAAATATGCAATAAACAATAACTAAAGATCATTGCATTTGTTAAGAATGTGTGAAATTAAAATAATTCCCAAACCATACCATCAGTATAAACCTTGCCTTCTGATATGAAAAATCTAGCCTAAACATTAGACCTCAATTACCATTCAAAATCCATTTTGTTGTCAGAGTGGTTCTAAGTAAAACCATTAGTACTGGAATGGATAGGCCTTTTCATCATCATACCGTAAAGACAACTTCCTATGTTGAGGCTGGTTGGAATTTAAATGCTCTAAATGTATGTGGAATCAGAGGTGTCTTCTTCCACTGGGGTATCTGGCCAAGGACCTTTTCAGTGCAAAAGGGAAAATAAGGAAAGTGGGAAGACATAAACAGGAACATACAGAGTACCAAATGTGACCAACAAATGATAAAGCAGACAAAATGACTACATCTCATCATTTGTGCCCACTGGTAAGGGTACTGGAACATGGGAATTTTCATTTCAGGAGGATAACCCGACTGAGCACCTAAATGAAGGGGATGGCAAAGAAAAGGGAGGCGCCGTGGACAAAACATACAGAGACACAGAAGGGACAGGTAAACATAATGGAGACAAAGGCAAAAAGCAAAACTGGCCAGCACACTGACTGAAGAGCTACCAAGGAACTGCAGCAAAGAGAGGCTTTGCAGCTGACAAGGATGCAAATCCAGGGATACAGAAGCTTGGGAGACCAGTAGGACTCTGAAAACTGAGGGAGAACTGTGCAGGAGAAAGGGACTGGGGAGGAGAAAAGGCAGAGACTGGTGCAAAAGGGGATGGTAAAGTGTAAAATGGCTTGCTCAGCATGGTGATCTCTTTTCTGTGTCTGTGTGTGCTGCCAGCACTAAGTGGTGTTGGCTGCCTGAGTAGAGTTGCCTTCAACAGCTGGAGTTGGACTGGGGATGCAGGTACACCTGGCTTGTGGTGCCAAGCTTCTGTAGCAAGTGAGATCTCAACCCCTGCCGCAGGGATCAGAACAGAGGATGTCCCAAAAACTATCCTAAAGAAGAAACTAGGGTGCATGAGGTCAGAGAGGAGCTTAGAATTGGCAGCTGGAGCAGAACCCTCATTCACAATCCTATGACTGAATACATCTCTAGTGTTTTGTGTGTTTTGTGGTGGTGTACACTAATTTCGAGCATGGCTATTAAGGATATTGGTTCTGCATATATAGTGAGAGCTAGGGTACGAATGAACCATTAGCATGAAGGTATTTTACAGACCATTTATCAAAGAAATCTTTTTTAAAATGGACACATTCATCAGTTTTTTTAACACACCTATTGTTTATTGTCTCTGATACATACCCGCATGAATACAAACACATACGTATGTGGATTCACAACATGTTCTCAGTAACCACATTTCAAGTACTGAAGAAAATATATGCTTGCTGGAAAGGGGGAAAAACTGTATGGGAAAAACAATGAGTTTGATTCCCTCTATTTGGTAGATACTGGTTTTTCTTCTCTTCTAAAAAAAAAAAATGACCTTCCTAACCAACCAGCTAAGATTTCAACCAAACAGATTAAAAACAGTGCAGAGTGAAACCTACCCCATGGTTATAGCCATTATTTTTCTAAAATTAATTTGTCATTCTTCCTTAACTAATGATGTAGACACCAACATTTGCAGTCACTGTACTTGCATCTTTTGATCTTTGTATCAAAAACAGATTTATTCTGCACCATCTTTATAGACTAAAATAATGTTGCTACAATTGCATTGTTGAACTGTGTGTAAGAGCTGCTTGTCCTCTGCATAATTTTAAACTCTGCCACTTGGCAAGAACTTTCTCTACTGTCTGATAAAAAGTATTTAATTATCATCAACTTTTTCTTTATAATCAGGCAAAGTGCTAGGATTATCTGTTCCAGGATTTTGCCTGTTCACTAGTTGTCATGAATGCAAAGGCTATGAAATCCCTCTAAAACTTCATTTATTAAAAGAACCCCACAGTTTTGCTTGCAAGTACTAAAAATAAACCCTCTTCTGAAGGCTCATTCTGAGGTTAAACTGCAGGTTACATTCACAATTTTGTCTGGCTAGTTTTAATTTATCTACAGTATGTTGCTGACTTGCTCTGGTGGCTGTAAAGAAAAGATTAGCATGCTCAGAAGTGCATACAACTTTGTAAAAATAAATAACATGGTTCGTATGAACTGTTGCATTAGTGGTTGAAGACAGCACAGTAGATTGGAACACCACAAAAAAAAAAAAAAAAGGTAGTCACTAGTAATTTTCTGAACTTCTATTTCCTGGTAAATGCAATGCACATAAATGAAAAATTATATTCAATGAAGCTGCAACATATAGTATGAGGCAACAAGAAATTGTACTGTTCGCAGGAATTGCTACAGGTTATATTCTGAATCAAATCAGTTCTATGCTTCTAGGAGAGCAAATTAGTTTAGTTACTTTACTACCCAGGGAAAGAATGTAGCATATGTTATACCAGATCGTCTGGTCTGTGAATACGAAATATGGATAAAGCTAAACCTAACCCCCTTTTACACCCTATTACAGAAAAAAATATAATAAAAAAGTCTACTACTTTGAAATACAAAGAGAAATATGTTTGCTTTTCTTTTAAAATGAGGTATATTCTTCCTTCTCAAGTGTATTTTATACTGTATATTTCAAAATTTCTCTCCAAGTTATCACCATCACTCTCCTTATTTCTTGCTACTGTCTGCTAAGATATTGATTTGTGATATATCCATTTCTTGTACCTGAGGCTGTTCTACTTCTTTTTCTGTTCTGCATATAACATAGTGCGGTAACAGTGTCAACCAGAGATGGCTCTTTTATCCTACTGGCCAGTATACCTATTGAATAAAAAATCCCAGCTGTGTGTACCTGCTGTGTCTATAACCACATGCTTTATCTGAGCTTTATAATCCTTCTCTGATAAGTTTGACAGAAGAAGAAGATGTTAACTAAGTAAAACCCGTGGGGCTTAAACAACTCATTAAAATATTTTCTGATTATAGCCCACCTGTAGACATAATTAAAACTAATTATTAGAAAACATCCTAATATCAGTATTTATATGTCTTTCCGCATATTTGCTCTGGACACAGATCAAAAGTAAATACCAAATTAACAATCACTTTAAGTCTATGTTTTTACTGGCTGGAGCATTCATTGGAATAGCATTCTTAATTCCACAGAAGGGTTCTGTGGCTTTCTTTCCCAGTCAGCCTCTTTATGAGCCTTTTTTAACTGTGGCCTCAAGATTCCCCAAGAAAAACACAATTCCCATCATCCCTGATAAAGTTCTGTTCCCTCAGGGTGTAAAAAAAAAGTACCTGTGTCCCTGATGCCCATATCAGTGCTGCTAACATTGCATTCATTTGCATCTCTGAGACAGCCTAAACTTTGTTCACGTGTTTACAACACAAATTCCTGTTAGTCTTATAACCAGTTCATCTGAATCGTTGCTAATTGAACTCTTGGTATGTGTTTTGGAGGCTAGTGGAGGCTGGCGTCTGAAGCCTTACAGCCACTTCGGGGTCAGCTGAAGCCGCACTAGCTCTGAAGAACTCACTTTCTGCAGTAGCTGTGTACACATAAGGCCTCGGAAGGGTTATGTCTGGTACTAAGCTCAAGATTTCTGAGAACAAGTTTCGTTGGATTCAGTGATGAATATTTAATTTTTTTTTTGCTCTTGTAAGGTAGAGTTGACTTGCACTGGAGATAAAATTCTGCACTAAAGGCAAGCGTCTGAGTAAGCAGAAGAGGAATGTGGATGTTTCCCAGTTGCTACCACAGTGTGCAGCTGAGATTATGACTGATCTTTTTAACATTCTCTCTCCAGAGCAGCAATGCCTAAGAGGTTCCCACATGGAGTGAAGATAAGCTCCTGACTTCTCTTGTACAAATCTTATTAGGAAGCCCACTTTGACACACTATTTATCGTCTTGATGGAAATGACTTTTCTGTCTGCTCTGTGTACGAATAAAATCAGGGGCCGTGCAGGCAGAGGGGAGAAAAAACAATATAAGGTAGCAACTTACTTTGTCATTTTCTTATCCCAGTACTTGAAGAAACATGGCTAAACATTGTGTTTTCAATTTTAGAACATCCAGCTAGCATTGTCTAATTAACTTAAGTACAATGCCCTACTTGGGCTTCTTCCTGAGATGACAATAGTGCTTCCCTCCTATGTGCTAGCATCCCTCCTCCGCTGCAGGCCTCATGAAAACCATGGTGATTGCTACCTTTTTAACCTAACAAAACTAATTATAAAAGATATCATACGGGGATCCACGTTTTATTTTTCTTGTATAGATTACCATAAAATTATTATAAATGTGTATATAAAGGCTACATAGTTTTTCCTTCAGGTTTGGGGTTTTTTTATAATGATGTAACTGGTTCTGTTTACAGATAAGTAGGATGCAGTGGATGTGAAGTATGGAAGGAACACCAACAACAATCTTCTGTTTCTCTCCCCAAAACAAATTTTCTACTTTTAACTCTGTTTTATGGAATTGAGAAAATTATGTTATCAGGAGTTATTGTGGAACTGACTGTGATAACTCATATGGTAACTATGCTATTATTGCTTGCCACCAGTATAATTACATTCTCTTCCATGATATATCTTGTATTTATATATAATTTAGAAAACCGGTGACAGATAACGTACCTACCTAATTCTGCAAGAGTGAAGAACTGCACATGAAAAAAAAAGCTTCATAAGCAATGGCAGAGGGTGAAGGATGCTCTAAACATTTCTTTACATTCCTTATAGGCACAGCCAAGCTTCTGAAATCATGGAGCATGTAACAGGCCACAGACAATTAAGACACATTAATTTGCCAAGAATAAATGCTGTAACAAA
>VZTN01018439.1:25467-42987 GCA_013400515.1 Erpornis zantholeuca
AAAAAAAAAAAAGAAGAGGAAGAGGAAAGAAACTAATTAAAGTAAGGGACTTTCTTAAAAAACAGACATTTCCACTCAGCTGTCCGTCCCCACCCAGAATTGCGTTGTAGCTCTGCTGGCTAATGAGACAACATCCATCCCACTGGAAGAACAGCCAGAGAGAAAACTGCAGTAGTCCAATCTGCTCCACGAATAAAGAAATTTACAACTAATTCAAGCAAGGAAAGGTGGTGGATGATAGTAGTGGGTGCCTCTACTTTAAGAGGCACAGAGGCACTCATCTGTAGGCCTGATGCCTTCAATAAAACTGTGCTGCCTTCCAGGAACCTGGATCAGGGATGTTACTGAGAAGCTGCTAAGCCTAGTAAAACCCACTGATTGTTACCCACTATTGGTTTTCCCTGTGGGGACAGGGGATATAGCCAGTAGCAGTCTGGGAAGCACTAAGAGACACTACAGAGCCCTGGGAAAGGTGGTTAAGGGTTTTGGGCCTCAAGAAGGTTTTTCATCAATCCTCCAAGTCAAAGGAGAGGAAATGACCAGCAAAATCTGACAGGTTTTTTTGTAAACAAACAGAACAATGGTGGTGTAGTCAAGGTTTCAGCCACTCAGACCATGGAACTTTGGCAAGCCTGGTCTACTGGGGACTGACAGATTCCATGTGAAAGAGAAGGGAAAAAGTATATTCATTGAGGGATTTGCCACACTGGTGAAGGGAGCTTTAAACTAGATTTGTATGAGAAAGAAGACACCCATCCATCTCAATCCTGCCAGTCAGATGCCTGTAATGAGTGACCAGAACAGTGTAAAGGCATTCCAGATACTCCAGCCAGCAAGTCAGCTTTATTCATGGCCCAGCTCAGATGTCTCTACACAAACTCATGTAGTATGGGGAACAAACAAGGGGAGCTAGAGATGCATGCACACATATGTGGATATATCATTGGTATCATGTGGATATAGCTCGATGGCTCCTATGACTGGAGCATTGCAATGGAATGTTTTAGGCTTTTTACAAAAGTAAATCTAGGGAAACAAAAAAGTGGTATAGCTCTTAATGTCAATGACCAACTGGAGTGTATGGAGCTCTGCCTGGGGAAGGATGAGGTGCTCATGAAGAGCTTGTGAATCAACATTAAAGGGATGGCAGGGACAGGGGACGTGTCCTAGGCTGATGTTAGGAGGCTGCTTCATTCCTTACCCACCCGCTCAGTGCCCAGAGCTGCTGCACCTTTAGGATGGGCCCAGGGGTCAGTGCCGGCGCCGTGGGGCCGAGGGCGGCTCGGTGGAAGGGCTCGGTCCGACGGGCTGGGAACCGGGCTGGGCCTGCTCGGGACGGAGTGCGCCGGGGACGCTGCACCGCTCCTCTGGGCTTGGTTTTTTCCTTTTGTTTGTTCCTGCTAGCTGGAAAAAAGGCGTTTTCCTCCCTTCCCTCCCCCTGGCTTCCCTACCTTCCTTCCCTTCTCTCCGTCCGGGGGGGCCTGCAGGGTGGCCCTGGCTAGGCTGAGCCCCATTTTGCCTGCTGTGAGGAGGAGGATAGGCACCTGAGGATCTGCACCTGAGGATCAACAGGTTTTTTTTTCCATCTGCCCTGCTCCATGCTGCTGCATGAACTTTCCTTCTCTGTGCATTTGTTGTATTTTGAGTTTTCATGTTCTTCCCTGCTTTATTCTATGTTAATAAACAGTTATGGGGTATTTTCCACTTTTCACTTGCTGCTATCAATTTGTCCCGTTGGCAAAAGAAGGGGTCTTTCCCTTTGGAAGAGGAGCTCATTCTGGAGTGTTTCCTCCTAAATTTTTGTCTCCAAAACCCAGTCAGGATGCTATAGTGGGGATCTGTTACATGCCACCCAATTAGAAGGAGGGTGTGGATGAAGCCCTCTAAAGGCAGATAGGAATGGCCTCGTGCTCTCAAGATCTGGTTCTCATGGGAGATTTTAACCCCCGATATCTGTTGGAGCGACAGCACAGCATGGTACAAGCAATACTGGATGTTCCTTGAATATGTCAGGGTCTACTTTACTACGCAGCTGACGAGAAACCAAGGAGAAGGAGCCGCGCTGGACCTTGGGCTCACCAAGGAAAAGCTGGTGGGGAAAGTCATGCTTCAAGGCAGCCTTGTCTGCAGTGACCACGAGATGGGGGAGTTCAAGACCATCAGTGCTGTGAGGAGGGCATGTAACAAGCTCACTAGCCTGGACTTCAGGAAAGCACATTTTTGCTTCTCCATGGACCTCCTCAGTAGAGTTCTATAGGACAGAGCCCTGGAAAAGACAGAGGGGCCCAGGAATGCTGGCTGATATTCAAGGATTACCTCCTCCAAGCTCAAGAGCAATGCATCCCAACAAGAATAAAATCAGACAAAAATGCCAGGAGGCCCCTATGGAGAGATAAGAAGCTTCTGAACAAACTCAGAGCAAAATAAAAGAAGTTTTCAGGAGCTTCAAAACCCATGGAAAGAAGGAAAGATGAACAACACAACACAACCATCTTTATATTTTTCTTTTCAAAGTAATCCTATTTTTTCCAATGACTTCTGAATTCAGGATCTCTCTTTTATGTCCCAATAAAAAACAATTGGAAGCTATTATTATAAAAATAGATGTTTACTTTTATATGGATATCTAGAAGAAAACCAAGTCATATGGATGAGGAAAGAATTAAATCCCAATATTTATTTATATTTGATGAATTTGATTTGCTGACCTAAGAGAATACCTAGATCTTTATCTTGTTCAGTTGGAGTTTCTTAGAGTCTTCAGGGCTGGTTTTGCATTGATCATTCTCAGTGATAACCACTGGCAGAAGAGAAGGAAAACACTCATATTTCCCTATTCTATAAACAGTATAGAAGAAAACATAACTTTTACACACATGTCTGAAAAACTGCATTCAGCTCCCTTGGTAAGGACTTCATTGCCTTAATTGGACTTAGTAAGTTAAGTTAACATTAAAAAAAAAAAATGTATGTGTCTCTGTCTGCGTGGAGATATATATATATAAATGTGATTCAAGGGAAAAAAAGAAAAGCGAGGTATTTTGGTACATAGAGTATAATAAATAATGTTTGGATAGTTTTTTTCTTTTTCCACAATTCAAAATGAGTTGTATTTGTGTAGTTTCATCCCAAATTATTTCAGCCAATCCCAACTATGTTATCAGTTTAGCAAAGCTAAGTATTTTATAGTAACAATTTATTCTCTAATTAATTTCTTTAGTTAACTTTTGAGAAGGACTTGATTCTACATAACACTTGAGAAACCCCTCTGAACTGCCAGAAGCAACTCTGCTGCTTAATTTTGGTTTACATTACTTACAAATGAAAAGGTGGAAGGCTTCAAATATATCCCTGTTTAGTAAGTTTAATGATGAACCCCAGGGTTCACTAATTAATGAATTCCACAGGGCTTGTGTGCACAGGATCATTTTGGTAGATATTACGTCTCTAATACACAAGAAGTGTATGTTCCTTCCTAAAGAAGCAATGTTTTTAGGGGAAATCTGCCTGCTAAGCTATTTTGCATAATTTTTCCTCACTTCTCAGTATCATCTTCCTTGGAAATGTTACATAAGGCTATGCAGACTAGCTCCACAGATACAACCAATGCAGCCATATTAAAAAAAAAAAAAACAAGTTAAATATTATCTGTCACAACATAGAGCATTTGGTTAATAGAGGGTGAGGGAGGTGAGGCCTATCACAAGTCAAAAATGGAAGACACCAACAATACTCAAATAAGCATAACTTTTAGAGATACCCATGGAATGTTTTCTATGCCCATTTTTCTTAACAGAAAAGCCAACAAACAAACAAACAAAGCCTCAACATTGAATTTATAGCCTCTTGGGAAGATTTTCAATGAACCCCAGCAATTTTTAGCTCAGACTGATGTGCAAATCTTTCTGCATGTCAGTATTGTGGTGCTTTCTCCTGTTCCTTCTGGTCGAGCAGTTCTCTGTTGTGATTTGCTTCGTGTCTAATACTATCTCTTTCAAGACCATAACACACCACCTCCTCTGTAATGCGCATAGAAACGCCCACTGGTACATAAGGTTAAGAAACAGGAAGAACTTCTGTGTTTCTCTGTTTTTCACAGAAGGAAGGACTTAGGTTTTCAGTTATTCTCAGTGTCTTCTCTAGATTTTGTGATGTATTTCAATTTGAGATTGCATCTGCATCCCATTAAGTGTAAAGCTACTAGAAAAAAATTACATTCATGGCTCATTGGTTACTGTTTGCACTATAGTTGCATATGCAATAGGAACAAGGACAAGTTTGCTTTATTAACATGTCCTTTTTTTTAGAAATTTTATTTGTTAGGAAAATAATGTGCTTCTAATTCTGTCTAAAGAGAGTTATTATAAACAAAGCATTTATTTCTGTTTCCATCATTTACCTGCTACTTTTTAGTAATTATTTTCAATCTTTCAGAGAAACACAATCTCTATCACTACTTTGAATGTGAAGTTTCTTCAGTTCTAACTCAAAAATGTTATATTTTGCCCTTCCTTCCCCTCTCTCTTTTCTACCTACAGAACAGTAGAAATTCTGAACTCGATATCTTTAATCATTGCCTATGCAGACAATTTCCAAATGGAGAAGTGTAAAAATAAGCTTTTGGGGTTTTTTTTAACCTGAATATTAGTGTTTTGCCCGTATGTTCAAGGGTCACCAGAACCCTTGAACCAGAACCCTTGTATTATAGTATAGGGAAAAGTGGTCCAAATACCTGCTTGTGACAGAGAACATATATATAGAATCATCATCTGTTAGTAACATTACTGTTCTTGAAGTTTGTATTTCACTTTCATCCAAGCAGAATCCAGTTCTCACAACCAGAGACATCTTTGTAATTTGAGGCAAGAAGGGGAGACAGACATTTCTTCACAACTATGTTTTAAAAATCTAAGTCACAACATCAGAAGTATGTCAAGGGTTTACAGTCACTTTGAATATTGAAATACACTGAAGCAATTATTTTAGGTTTGCTTTCTACTTATTTTGCTTAAAGAAATCACAAAAACCCTCTTTCATAATTTTTTGCCACAATACTCAAGGAACGGAAACTATTTTTAATAAAATCCTTGCATAAGGATTCAGGTCCTTTTTGGACCTGAATTAAAGAAATAAAAGACTGTGTAATAGAGAAATAAAACTGAAAGACACAAAAGTACTATGATTGTTTGAGTTTGTTAGGAATCATTGCACATTCAGATCTTTTGCTTTATATTAGTTGACAAATGAGTAACTTTACATGTTCTGACCATCCTTCTGAAAGAATCCAAGTCAGCTACCCACTGCAAAGTACGTACAAGAGGATCACTTTCTATTTAACAGCTAAAGTAAAATAGTTACTACTATCAGCATTAGTAAAGCTAATGTACTTAAGAAATTAATCAGTAGATTTTTTGATTTTCAGTACTTTAACTCATAGATCAATCAAATAAGCTCCTTTCTTTTAGAAAATCATTCTTCCAATTTGCTATTGGTAGCATGCTATATCATCCAGAACAAATATATTAAAAATCAAATGATTGCTGCACTAAAGATATAGTTCCATGGTAAAGTTGCTTTCTCTATGACTTTTTTGTGAGACAAAGTACTTATTTCAACATTTCCCTTCTCATTAACTCATTAGTTAGGCATGACTTCTACAGAAGCAAATATGGAGTAATTTATAGTTCTTTATCATTATTTTAGAAGAAGTATCAATAATATAATATATATGGAAAAGGATGAAACATCACCTTAAAATTATTTATACAAGTTGCTTTTTGTCATTGCTTTTTCAATAGTGAATTTTTCCCCATTTTTAAGGACTGACGCATTTTTTAAGCTTTCAAAAAATCATTAATAAATACTGAATCGTTCAATACCTTCTTTGCAGGTCTATGATGCAAAACAAAACATCCATATTTTTCTGTGAATTCATGTAATATATTGCTTTTTCAGTGGAAAACTGTTCTTTCTTTAAATGGTACTGAATGCAGCATAATTCAAAATTCAGTTAATTGAATTTAGTAATTTACATTACTAAACCTTCTAGGATACACATAAAGAAATATGGACACAGTATCTTTAACAGCATTTTCTCCCAAGATCTGAAAATGCTAGATAAAAGGGGCAATGAATGCCTGTTAAACGACACCTTAAAGGATCTTGAAACATGCAAACCATTTCAGACTTCTGGTCAACCAATATCAAAGCTATCAAAGCTAAAGAAACTGTCTGCCTTTTGTTACTGCATTGTATGAACTGCATTAAAACTGTGAAAACCACAAATAGCTATGAATTAAAGTGAGAAATTGTTAGCTTTCTGCAATCTAGAATCTAAGTAAATGGATTTGCAAAGGATTTTTTTTTGTTAAGTAACAGCATGTATTTTCTTTTGGTCATCTATTGTTGGAACCCTGGAAGTTGAGAATTTTGAATTCTCTATGCTTAAATGCAGTGTTCCGGAAGAAAACACAACATTTGATCTGAGCCCTTGGGATAGTTTTCCAAAATTGAGTGGTAACATTAAAATCACACATGTGTATGTGTGATTTTAATCACACATACCTCTTTGAATAGAAGGTATGGTGTCACAGGGTGAAAAATTGGAGATTTAAGGTTTTAGAATATAGTAATACTTATATACCAAGATGAAGATTTTAGGGTTGTGGCTAGATACTTCTTTTTCATTTTGTTCTTCCTTCTTCTTCATGAGTTTAGATAGTGTCTTATAATTGGATAAGAAAATCTGCACTGTTGGTCTTAGAGGTTTGAATGTTGGGTTAGGAGTCAAAATAATTTAGGTGGCAAATCATTATTGGACAAAATCTCCTTGAAAAATCTCTGCAGAGCCAGAGAACTGCCGTTACAGCCTTGTTTTACCTTGTTAGCAGAACTACAGCTTCTAAGATTGTAATATAGATAAGAACCAATAAGCAACTGAGTCCAAACAAGAAAATCCCACATCTCCCTTGATTCATCTATGGGAAGTGGCAGTAAGAGGCTGGGAGAGAAGCCCACACCCTGACAATCTATGACTACATTTTTAAAAATCAAAAATTGTACAGCTCTTCGTTAACACAAATCCACTAAATTTTCTGCAGTCAATTTTATACACAATTTTTGGCCTTTCTTCAAGTTACCTCAGTGTACTAGTCATAGCAAAATTCAGGTGGAGTTATGCTACATGTTAAATTTCTTTGAGTAAGTATTTCAATTAACTAGTATTTCATAAACTAATTTGAAGAAGAAAAGAAGAAAATTAGCAGGCATATATATTTGTTAAAAAAATAATCCAAAAGTTCCAGCATAGCCTGTAAATGTGTTCTATTAAATATTTTTTTTCCCTTTCTCCCTTCTCCTGTAGGTCATACAAGTTCATAATCACTTAAAAAACATTTCTTCTCAATAACAAAGTAATTATGTTATTAATGATTCTCATTACCCTAATTCCCTCATTTTTATTACTCATCAAATTTAGCATTGATATTCCTAGTTCATTTGAATGCTTCATTTAGATTTTGGTATGAAGCTACGTATCAACCCTTCCAGTCCCCCGTTTTCCTTTTTCAGCTGAGAGCATTTTCAGTACATGGAATCAAGCGGTTTCTCTGATAAAATCTCATCTCTTAAGATTTTAAACACCTCTAAGAAAAGTGACTGAAAGTTTAAGGAAAGACAAAATTACTAACAGACTTCTATGCAAAATTTTGGCTTGTTCCTTTTCAAAAAGTGGTGTTCAAATGCAGTAAAATGCAGCAAAAAAAGAGTGTATTTACAAGTTCATTAATCCAGGGAGCAATCAAACAAAGAGTTGAAAAAAAACTTTTCTTTTTGGTGAATATGGTGACTTCATAAACAAACAGAGCAAAGTCAGAACCTGAAAGCTGTATTTTATCACCTCTGGTGGAAGGCAGTTCTCCAGCTCTTATACGTGTACCATTTGGGCCATGTAGGCTTCACTGATGTATGGGATGATTAAAGAGATTTGTTGTGCACAAAACAAGAATCATTTGTGGTACTCTGATGATGTTATGAAATGGAGTGAAAGTTGAGAAATGCTAAATTTTGAAGTAAAAGATTGCTAAACCCATCTGAGGGGTACACCAGAAAAATGACTAATATAATGGGGGTTTACATACAGTTTGGAAAGAGTAAGATCGACACATCATGATGGCATCTATAATAATATTTATTTATTCATGATATTTTTTTTTTCCATGACCACTGGATATATCAGAGCACCTTTGCAATTTTTTCTGGTTCTTGAGCTCAACATTTACTCAAATGAGTAAAAGATACTTGTACTTTGCATTAGTGTCATGAAATATTGTTTACACTATCCAGTACTGCATTGGAGGGCTAAAAATGGTCCTGCTTCTCAGAGATATATTAGTTTCAATATTGGTTTTAATGGAAGTGTGATACCTGAAAAGCTAAATAACGATGATAGTTTGAATTAAAAAAAAAAAAAAGCCAGAAAGATGAAGATAAGACATGTTCCATTTACAAATTTATTTGCTTCTTTTTAAATTTTCCTGGTATTTCAGTGTGGATGACCAGTTCAGTTACAATCTGGATGGTGAAAAGTTTTGATCAGGCTAAGGTAATAAGATAATCAAGACAGTCCATGTACGTAAATTCAACTTATATAGCTCGGGTAAAGTGAGTTACTTCAAGCTGTAGGGTTTAAATCATCTAACAAGATTAACTTGATTATTAGCAACCAGAGCAACCACTCTTTGAAGTCATACAGGGGTCAGAAGACTTCAAAAACGCTTGGGAAAACTCCCTGTCTTGTTGCATGATTGAGGGCATATTTTATTTCTAATATTCTTTACCTTATATGTACCATGTATCAAAGGGAAGAACAGAGTAAAGGTCAGCATGGATGCATTGAATCACGTGCGTTTCTGGGACTGGCTGAGGAATAGTTTTCTGAATATATGAAGTTCACAACTGTTTTTTCTAGCCTGTCAACGTCAATTTATATGGACAAGTGAAGGAAATGCTTTCATTTAAAGAGCTCCACCATAACAGCTGCTGAATATATCACAGATGGTAACAAATGCTTTCATTTTAAGGAGGTAAATACAGTTTAATGTGGTATAATGTAAAAGATTCTCAGCATAGTGTAGACATATTCTCTTGTAATAACTAGGGTTTAGTAAATATGCTTGGGAGTTTTCTACAATATATTATACCATGGATCATCATTCCCTATCTCTATTAAACAGCAGACTGAAAGGCTTCACTAACACCCTGCCCCTCAAAGTGTGGTGTGCCACTCCAGACTTATTACCAGTGATTCTGATTTTATTCCTGTTCCTCTTCACATTGAGTTTAAAGTTCTTTCTATGAGACCTGGTCTCTCCTGCTAAAGAATCCCTTTTCTCTTTTGAGACAGGTGCATACCATCTGTTGCCAGCAGGGTCTATGATGTGCAAACTGACTTGTGATCAAAAACCTCAAAATTCTGCTGGTGTCACCAGGCTCAGAGAGAGAGATTCATCTGTATGATTCTCCTGTTTCTACCTCCAGCATTCCCTGCAATGTGCGGGATAAAGGAGATCACTACTTGTGCCTCAGATCCTTCAAGCAGTCATCCCAAAGCCCTGAGGTACTGCTTGGTTGTCCTTAGTCTTCTTGTTTGGTCTACACTGCTGACCACCTGGAAAATCTGCAGTGAAAAGTAATCAGAGCAGTGTACCAGGCCATAGGGTTTCTTGATAATGTCTCTAACCCTGACACCAAGGAGGCAGCAGGCTTCCCCATGGGTTTGGTCCTATCAGCATATTGAGATCACTACTCCTCTCAGAAAGGAGTCACCAAAGACATCTCCCCTCCTTTTTTTCTTAACTGAGGCAGTCATAATGCAAGGGGTAACATCTCAGTGATGCACAAACTTGTATGTTGATTAATCTAATGAACATGGATAGAATTATTAAGGTCAGAATTTTTAATAGTGGATGCCTGTAGGCTAAATGATATCTAATTAAATTGTTACAGGCTATTGTATTAAATGATAATTGAATTCCTAGAACATTTCTCACAATTATAATGTATTAACAGGAATACAATTGCATAGTTAATAGCTTACTGATCTTTTCCTTTTTTTCCCTTGCTTTATTACTTTGCGCCTAGGTTTTCTGATATTCTCACTTAGTATCTATAAATCTTCCATTACTGACTTACACTGTAGAATGGAGCTCCATGGGATCACACATCTTGACCTCCGTTGCTAGGTTTAAACATTTTTTAGCTTTATTGGAACACAGAGAAAGGAAAGCACATATGTCTGTAAAATGCACGTAGACTCTAGGCCTTCTTAAATACATCACAGGGGTAAGTAAGAGATAAAGCTAGGCTAATTCAGTTGCACAATAGTTTCTTCACGGCAGAAAATGGCAAGTTTCTCTGACACAGGATAGTTGTATGACCTAGAAACAATTCATCTCAGCTATAGAGCAATTCTATATTCAAAACACAGACCAGGCATTTTTCACTGAAAGGATGCTGAAATGCAAACTTGCTTCCCAAAACCAAAACTGACTCTCTAGGAAAATTAAGGACTCTGCAGTATTTAATGTTCAGAGGGTCTCATGGTTATTTCTGCCATTAGCCTATGGAAGCAATGAATTCAATTGATTGAAACACTGGACAAGGGATAAAGTATAGATTTTTTCCAGTTCTACCACTACCTTGTATCAATAAGTCAATTTCTTTTTTAATTTTCCTGGCTTTCCTGGCCCTAAATGTTTCTATAGATTTTGTGCCATGATTTGCTTATAAATAAATTTCAAGACAGCTATAAACTATCAGTATCTTGATGATTACTTAGCTAATTATTTTTAATCCTATATACCTCAAAACTTACAGTAGTCTCAAATCAAAGTAGCAAAACTGTTCATTATCTTTTTTTCACTAATCATAATACTTGTAATGTATTTTCATCGCATGAGTATTTATTCTCATATTTATTCTCATAATACATCACATGTATTCTTTCATCGCAAGAATATTTTATCAGAAACATTCACAAAATATACAAACCAAAGAATTTCTTGTCAAAGATAGTTCTATCAGTTTGATAAGAATCCCGAAAGGAGTAGGATGTGTGTTTTGATGCTACATATGTTTTTCTGTCACACGTTTCTTGTGTTTCAATTTGACAGCTGCAATCAAATCCTCAAATGTTCAATGTGTTTAGGATGTTAAACTGAAGAGAAAGTAACAATGTATACATTTAGATTCTGAAACAGATAATTTGTTTGCAATTGCTTAAAAATGACAGAATAAGTGATAGGAGTCAATTGATTCATATCTGTGCTCCACAGTCTTTTTAACAGGACAGTAAAAAAAAATGAAAATTGCGTTTGTCAGAATCAGAGAATGCCAGGTTGTAGTACAGAAAGATTGACTTTCAACCAGTAAACACCAAAACAAGAAGCCTTGAAACAGCTATGTTTTTTCAAGTTCAGCAGTTTTTCGGGTTATCTTTTTTTTTTGGAAGTATTCACTGTCCTTTCTCTATCTCATTCATCATAAGCTGCTGGTATGCACTTCATGGGCTATTTCCAAGTTAATTAGCAAGATTTATTTCCAGGTAATTAGGATTTCCCTGGTCATTTACTCATTCTCAAACAAGGACTTTTCACTTCAACATCATTCCTCCTTGAGAAACTCACACCATCATTTAGCTGGAAAATATCTCTAAGGTTGAGTTTAACCTTTGACTGATCAGAACCATGACAACTAGACCACAGTACTAAGTGCCTTGTCCAGTGATTCCTTGTACACCTTCAGCCATCATGACTCTATCACCTCCCTGGCAGCCCATTCCCATGTTTAACAGAACTTTCGGTGAAGAAATTCCTCCTGATGTCTCACATGAGTTTCCTCTAGGAACCCGGGGCCATGTCCTTTCATCCTGTCACTATTTTCTTGGGAGAAGGGGCCAACTCCTACCTTGACACAACCTCCTTTCAGGTGATTGTGGAGAGCAGTAACATCACTCCTGAATGTCTTTTTCTCCAGGCTAAAATACTTCCAGCTCAGCCACTCCTCATATGACTTACCCTCTGCACCCTCCATCAGCTCTGTTGCCCTTCTCTGGACTCACTCCAGCACCTCAATGTCTTTCCTGAACAGAGAGGCCCACATCTCACATAGAATTCAAATGTGACCTCAGCAGTGCTGAGTAGAGAGGGACAATCACTGCCCTGGTCCTGCTGGCCACACTATTGCTGATACAGACCAGGATGCCATTGGCCTTCTTGGCCACGTGGGAACAGCTGGCTCATGTTCAGCCACTGTCAACCAGCACCCCCAGGTCCTTTATCACTGAGCTGCTTTCCAGTCTCTCTGCCCAAAACCAACACTGCATGGGGTTATTGTGACCTAAGTATAAAACTCAGCAGTTTGACTTGTTGAATTGGCTATTGATCCAGCCTGTCCAGATTCCTCTGCAGAGCCTTCCTACCTCCCAGAAGGTCAACACTTCCACCAAATTTAGTGTTGTCCACTAAATTGCCACGGGTGCACTCAATCCCCTCATCCACATTATCAATCAAGATATTAGACAGGACTGGCCTGAACTCTGAGCCCTGGGAATCACCATTAATGACCAGCTGCTACTAGATGCAGCACCATTGACCACTACTCTCTAGCAGTGTTTAACTTAACCAAGAGTACCCCTGTCCAAGCTGTGGGCTACCAGCTTTTCCAGGAGAATGCCATGGGAGACGGTATCAAAGTATCAAATATGCTGAAGTCCAGGTATACAATATCCGCATCCTTTCCCTCATCCACTGGGCAGGTCACTTGGTCATAAAAGGCAGTCAGGTTGGTCAGGCAGGACCTGCCCCTCCTAAATCCCTGCTGGCTGGGCCTGATCCCCTGGTTGATCTGCATGTCGGGTGTGATGGCAGGCAGTATAGTCTGTTCCTTAACATTCCCTGGCACTGGGGTCAGGCTGACAGGTCTGTAGTTCCCTGGATCCTTCCTCTGACCCTTCCTTTAGATGGCTGTCACATTTTCCAACCTCCAGCCATCTGGGACCTCCCTGTTTAACCAGGACTAATGAGAAATGAAGAAGAGTGGCTAGGTGAGCTCTTCTGCCAGCTCCCTCAGTACCCTTGGGTGGATCCCATCTGGCCCCACCGACTTGTAATTGCCACAGTGGCACATTAGTGGGTCACTAATAATTTCCTCCTGGATTGCAAGGGGCCTACTCTGCTCCCCATCCCTCTGTACCACTTCAGGGGCCCTAAGGATAAGAAGGCTTTCTCTTTCTGTCTAAGGCAGAGGCAAATAATATATTAAGTACTCTATCATTTTCCTCATCCTTAGTGACCACCTTCTTTTCTAGGTCCAACAAAGGATGGAGATTTTCCTTGGGCCTCTTTTTCAATAAAATCACTTTTCATTATTTTTCACAACTGTGACCAGGTGGAGTTCTAGCTGAGCTTTTATCTTTTTAGATAAAAATGGATCACTCCATGCAAGGGTACAATAGGCAAAAAAAATAAGATAATTGGCTGTTTATGTGATGAAAAATAAATAATGTGAGAAAACCAACAAGAAAAATATCTTAATAATATGTAGATGAATTCTGATCCAGAATGAGAAGTGGAAATTCTATCTGCAATGAAGAGGTCGAGGGAGAATTTAAGAGGATTTGTATACTTGTTGCTGAATTTCTGTAGAAAGCTCATTGAGGGTAGATTCCTGAGTGCAAATTCACAACCCATATCAAACTCTTAATTCAGTTAGGTGAGTTCAGATCATGTCATTATCAAAGATCAAGATACAATGATAAGAAGGCATTTTCTTTTCTTTTTTCTTTTTTTTTTCTTTTTTTTTTTTTACCTAAAGTGTCGGACTGCATATTTTAAAAAATAGTGATGTATGATCAGTAGGTGATTCTGGGGTCTGCTTGTGACAAACAGCCCAATGAAAGACAAACATATAAGGAAGTAAAATAGCTATGATTTCTCTAAGGAAGGCCTTTTCCACAGGAGAGTTTATTTCAGAATAACGAACCACACTTTCAAATCGTAATTTTTGTTAGAAATAATCATCTTGCAGGAAGCAGAAGTCCCCAGTGCTTTTCATCCTCATACCCATTCTGTACAGTTCAGCATCAGAGCATTATCACAAAGATTGCACGTGTAATGTGGTGTGTACTGATTCTATGAAGTGTAACATGAAAATTATGCTGACGTGAGGAATAGAAAATGGCACCAAACCTCTGTGGATTTCTGTCTACACAGCTAGTATGTGAAAGAGTCCTTTGGCTATTTACAAGTCTACTTCGAAGTGGCTTTCTCTCAGTTGCATAGCTGCAAATAATAACTGACTTTCATGCTGAAGAATGAAGTTTGGGTTTCCAGAAAGTAAAAGAGATAAACTCCATCTGTGCTCCTGTTACTTCAGAGTTGATAGATGCAGTGGAAAGATAGGGAGAGTATGAAGGAGGGACTGCATTCCAGAGTAAATATACAAAAATTTGAATTCAAAGAAATAAAGAAAAAACAATCTCTGTATAATTGATTGCCTCTCAGTGAGTTTGTAATTGTATGTGGTTCAAAAACAGTCACAGTAAGGGGATGTGTGCAGTGCATAGCTCATCCCTGGCTCTCATAACTAATTAATTCCAGGTGGATTTCTACACCAGTGCAACCATTTTATTTCTAGTAAGCCGAGCCAGCATGGATATTTCTACACATTGTCCAGTTCAGTTATGGATTTCTCTGCTTCTGCTGGAACAGAAAACAATGCAAGTTTTGCTTCACTGACTTCATTATGAATCCATGAAGTAAATTCTATGGGGAAGTTATTGCCTGTGTTCAAACAGACAACAACAGTTCAAAGAGCACTCAAACAACACACCCAAACTGATGACTGTTCAAACTTGCTTCAAATGCTGAACTAAACATATGTAAAGGGGTTCTCTCTACATATAGTTCTCTTTGCTATTTCTGAGATGAACATCATATGCAAGAAATATCAACAGCTAGAAAAGCAAAGTTTTCCAGAATCTGAGGCTGGAGTTCATTGAAGATAACATGGTACAATTAATATCAATTACCAGATTAAATGTGTAACAGTCAGATATTTTAATCAAAATGTTTCTTTCATCTTTATCTTTGGCAGTCAGCAATATTCACATAGTGTAATTTCTTGTCCATTGTATTTAAAGTACAAATATTCTTTGACATATTTATAATCAAACTATCTTACAAAATTTTTTAAAGGATTATACAGTAAGTTAATGGTTCCTTTGATTTTGTTGCTACCTCACCATGTTCCATTACACACCCATTTTCTTGTACATACTTTTCTAAGCTGTCTCAGACATGCAGGATGTTATGCACATCACTGATTCTTCTACTTTGATCAGCAGTATAACAATTTTTGAGTATCAATTATTGAGTATTACTGAGTACCAGTTCCAGAGACAAACTGGGAGTACTATCACACAGCTGAAACTTCTCAGTGAATGAAACAGAGGTTCATATCCAAAAGGCTATTTTTTTTACCCATTTTTTTAAGCTGATGTAAGATCTGCATGGCATTTGTTCATTAATTTAAACCCCCAATACAAGAGATTCCTTGGTGAGAATTTTGATTCTGAAATAGATAGTCACATCTATCAAACAAAACTATTGACTTTCAAAACCAAACCGTCTGACTGGCAAAAATGCTGTATTTCTCTCTGTTGCTTTCAGGTATGTTTTTATTTGTTTGCTTTAAATGTTTTTATTCAAACTGGCATTGGCCACCTGCAAGTTTGGGAGGATCATCAATGTCACATAGAAAGGCATGACTGCAGGTTGCAAGGGGGTCAGCTCTAGCAGGAGGAAGCAGAAAACCCATTGTAAATAATTAATCCCCTAATCTCATCAATTAAAAAGTGTGTTTGGCAGTGAAACCTTTCTGTGCTTGATATATGCACTCAGCAGATGGATACTGCCCTCAAGCAAACTTATTTAGCCTCAGTTTCTACAGCTATGGGGCTGATGTTCCTATTCAAGAAACAAAGTAGAAAAGTTTTTGTCTGGGTTTTTCAAAAGTGTTATGCAGCTGATGAGTGTATAACTTTTTCTGACCATGTTTTTCAAGCATTCTTAGCACACACAAATGATAAGACCGAAATGATTCAATTTTGATCCCTGGAAAAAATAGAATAACAGCCAAATATGCTGTTTCTGATGCCAGGAAGGAGGTGAGTTTAAAGAAAGACGTAGCACAAATTTGCTTTTTGTAAATATCTTCTAAGGAATAACAATAGTTTTCCAACTTCATTTGGAGCTGGAAATAAGGAATAACAATAGTTTTCCAGCTTCATTTCTAGCTTCCATTTTACAATGGAAATTTTTGGATTCAAACCTAATATTTCAGGTAACAGAAATGTTGATACTTGTAATATTTTATGTAGTTTTATGTTAATCCAGTTTAGACCGAAAGTTGTGCAAATGAAATGAAAGGCAGAAAAGATTATAATGTAGTGCTTAACCCAGTTGAAAAAAAAATATAAATAGCTAAATAGCATATATTCATTTATAGAAATTATAGTTAAATATGGTTTCTTATTAAAAATATTTATTTTGGTTTATCTGCTTTCCTGCAAGGCTTTAAAGAAAACCAGAGAGAAATCTATCCAGGAAACTATTTAGCAGTAAGTATTATGTCATCGGTAGAATCAAAAGTTCACTCTTAATACCATTTATTTTGATAGTGTAATAAAGAGTGTCTCAGTCCTGACACAGATAGCGTCTGTTAAAATGAGCAACCTGCCAAGGTTTCAGCTGAAAAACCTTCATTTTCCGTACTGTGTAGGGTGGTCACAGAAACTAGCTCCTGGTGAAACCTCATAGCATGACGCCTCATATCCATTAAGATTTAATAAGGATGGCACAGGTGCTGTGGTTTTAGACCTAGACTTCAGAGTAATGATGCACATGTATCCAGAAGCACAGAAGGAAGTGTGGTTGCCTGGGAAAGTTTTCAAGAACACTTTAAAAGCATTCTTGCTTGACTGCAATTTGTCTGCAATATCTAAGTGCAAATAGGGGAGGAAGCTAAGATATGAAATTTTACAAGCTCTTGGAGCAAAGAGAAAATCAGGATGGGAAAATATCCAAGGTGAAGGAGTCAATGTTAAGGAGTTCTGTGGCCTGTAACATGAAAGCACATAAAGCTGTGTCCCACTTGCTTGTACTGCAAAAGGCTAATGGCCATTCATCTTTCTCAAGCCCAGCAAGGCTTCCAGGGTTAGTACTTCAGCCTAACATCGTAGTTCAGGATGAAATATAACAGCTGAAGGAAGAAGAAACAGAGAGGCTGATGGAACCTGCTTAGGAATAATTAAGGAGCAAAGGATCTTCTGTAGTCTAGAAAGAGAGTAAAAAGAGCTGAAAAGGCCTTGAACATCTTGGCAGTGGTCTGCAGTATAGGTGAAGCTAAACCGGACACTGAGTCTTCTTACTCTTTAACTGCTACTGATCCTGATACATGTTG
>VZTN01018441.1:0-255319 GCA_013400515.1 Erpornis zantholeuca
CTGGGGCTCTGGGCTCAGCCCAGAAATTTCTCTCCTCCTTGGGAAGCCTTTTGGGAGGTTGCTTCCTTTGCCTTTGCTCCCTGAAGAAGAAAGAGTGGGCTGTCATTACCTACCCTCTCCCCACTGATTGTTGTGTCTTTTATACTTCAGGTTTCCATTTTATCTCACTGTCCCTTAGGCCACTGTTGGTGCTTTCATTTGCACATTAAAATATGTCCATGCACTCCAACTCTTGGCCTGCAAAGCAAAAGCAAAGATGAGCACTTTCTCTCAAGATTTTGTGCAAACATAGGTGCTGGCAGCTCAAAACTAATTGCATATTTAGTGTGCACATACTTTTTTTATTTGGAGAAATTGGAGACATAAGAGTAATCATGCCTAGAATTATTTATTTTAATTATAAACAAGTCTGGAGTCGACAAACCTAAATGCACTCTTATACAAGGACAGGAAAACCCCACCTGGTGGATCTGTGCATTAAAAAATAAGAATCTTATAAACTGTATTGTGCTGCTTATAGGAAATAATCCTCCCCCTTAAAAAATAAATTAAATTTCCTCTGTTTACAACATTGAAACTTGCTACTATTGTTACATTAACCAATGTTTCTTGATGTAAAGTCTTCCTTTTCATGGAAAGCAGGAGGAAAAAACTATTTCAGTGACATATTCCTACAGGGAAAGCCTTTAACACTGAATTTTTCCAGTCAATAGTTATAGTTCTAATGAGGCTTCTTTTAAACTTTTTAGAATTCTTTGTCAAAATAAAAAGAATTGTTCTTAATGTGTTTTCTTTGAGTATCCCTGTAAAGTATACTTTCCCAAGTTCCCAAGATGGATTCTCTAACAGTAAAAGGAAACTAAGCTTAAAGGCATTGTTTTCTTTCCAACCTTCATCTTGTTGAGTTTGTGGCTAATTTTATATTTGTCTTGTGATTCCTTCAACTTTTTCTTTACCTTCTCTGTTACTTCTTGAGACCATAATCTAATATACCCCCAAATGCCCTGGAAAACTCTGCTGTAGAGAAGACAGAATGATTACAGTACTTTTTCTGTTCATTGTTTTGGCAAATACATTTGGCAAAAAGGGAGATTTAAGAAAATTCATAAATACATGAAAATAAACTGAGACTTTAGACAGAGGCAATGTGTGTGGTGTATATTTAAAAAATAAAATTTAAAAGTGTCAGTGGCTGCTGATGCGCTGTCCCTCCATGTTCATGTTATTGAAGAGGTGCACTAGGACAGTAAAAAGACATTTCTCCACTTAAACAGGAATAAGAGGACAAGCAAAGCATCCAGGATGATGGCTGGAGGAGGATTCAGGAGAAGGTGCTGAAAACTAAAAAAGGACTCACTGTGGTGTACTCCCCGAAGCACAAGGGAGTTCCCAAGATCCACAGGTGCTCCTGGTCGAGAGAAATGACAAAACTCAGAGGGTCTGTGAAAGCTTATAAAGTTTTATGGGTAAATTATACCCCTGCTGTGGAAATCTGTGTGAGTATGTCCCTGATCTCCCAGTACAAGCATGTGGTGGTGGGTTTGGAGCAAAGGGGTGGGGTGGAAGAGAGAGAGGGATCAAAGAAGTAGAGAGAGAAAGAAAGGAAGGAAGGGAAAAGGAGAGATCACCAGTCCTAGCTCCAGTGTTGATCCAGCTGAGGGGATGCAGGGTCCTGGGCCTCTTGTGTGCCCAGGTTTTGTGGGGATACCTTTTTATAGATAAGTTTCCTCACCCTGCAGATAAGTTTCTTGTTTTCTATGCAAATTATTTGTCATGGAATCAGAGAATCACTGAGGTTGCAAAAGACTTGTGAGGTCATCGAGTCCAACCTGTGACCAACCCCCACCTCGTCAACCAGCCCGCAGCACTGAGTGCTGCATCCAGTCCTTCCTTGGACACCTCCAAGGATGGGGACTCCAACACCTCCCAGGGCAGCCCCTTCCAGTGTTTCAGAACCCTTTCCCTGAAGAAACTGCTCATATGTCCAGCCTGAACCTCCCCTTGTGCATCCTGAGGTCATATCCTCTTGTTCTGTTGATGCCAGAATTATTTTTTGCTTTTTCTTTTATACTCCTCTTACATACTCTTTTATATAGTTTTATGTATTCTTAGTGCTTTTAGCCTACATACTTGTAATTCTTCACGCCTGATAACTTAGCTGAGACCCATTGTTCCATTAGGCCAGAAAACCAAACAGTCTGGAAGCCCCAGACACCAAGGTCCTCTCCAGAATATATTTTGTACACTAAGATAGGCCCATTGAAGGGGGAAGGTTCCTCAGAACAAGGTGTTCACTCAAGCCTCTCCTCAGGGAATCTTTGATAAATATGTTAATTTTGCAAGGTCTATAATTGTGTGCATTTCAGTGTGGCAGGGTGCATGCATTTCAAGGCATTCCACCCAGAAAAAGTGCTGTACCCAAGGATCCTGAAATAAATACCAAGGTAAAAACCCATTTTCCCCATAAACTGTGTTTTGGTTTTAATTTTAAGACCAGAGAAAGGCAACACTGTCACTACTTGCCTTGGAGAAGAGACCAACTCCCACCTTGCTACAACCTCCTCTGGAAGTGCAAAGCCAAACCCTGGTTGGTCATGGCATTGTCCCATGGTAGGAGCAGTTTGCAGAGTCTAATTTCTGTCACCACGGTGTCACCTGAAAGGTTCAGTAAGCATGGTACAGGAGCAGTAGGTTCAGTAATTGTGGCTCAGGAGCAGTACCACATAGGATCACTAGCCCAGCCATCCCTCTATCCTTTCTCTTGCCATGCCCTGCACCAGGCAGCTCATTTGCAGGGAGCTGCTAATTGAACCTTGATGACCAAATGGCAATTGCTTCCTTTATGCTTCATTTGGAGGGGGCGTTATACTGTAAATCATCAGGCTTCGTTTTTCCTTCCAGTAACTCTTGGATGTATTTTTCCTTCCCCCACTTCTTCCTGATGTAACTGTAGCTGTTGATCTTTATATGATTCATTATATAAGTGTCCACTCCCTTTGTTACTTTTGACAAATGCTTAACCTCAAAGCCACTCTGTGACTAATTAATCTCACACTAATTGGCACTGATATCCCGAGTGGGCCACAGGAATGGCTGTGCAGGGGGTGCATTTGCATCACTGTCAGGTGAGTTCTCCCTCCTCCACCAGCCTGGGGTAAACATCAGCACAGTACAGGGTTCCTCCATCTGTCAGCATGCTCTTATTCACATCAAGTGACTAAAGTCCTTGATGCCAAACCAGATCACAGGAATAAAAGATATTTTGAAATCTGGAGTGTTTTCTAGTTCTGCTTCCTTCCCTCAGAGTTGAGCAACACACACTCTGCAACAAATCATGTTCACTTCTTGAGGTCTCATTTTGATATGCTGAGATCTGTTTAGTTTTGTAATATTCAAAATTTGCTCCAACTGAAAAAAATACCATTTGTAACATATAAGAATATAAAGATTGTGCCCATTGTCCTTGGGAAAGTTGAGGAAAGCCACTGGGATAACAGGCACAGAAAATGTTAGAGATGCCCAGGAAGCAGAGTTATTCTTTTTGCACTGAGCACAAAATGCCGAAAGATGTGAGGAGTCAGGGGGGCAGGCAATGCCAAACATGAATTCCAGGTGAATGCTTTCCTGCTTCTTTATGGGACCCAGCAGTGTTATTGCAGCCTCATTTACACTGCTGCTGTTCCATCTGGGTCAGTATTTCCTTTGGAAATCCCTATTTTCAGGGCTTTAGAAACTGCCCATAAAAAGCCTTAATGGGCAGAAATCTTGGCAGCCCTGATCCTGGTATGGGAGAAAGCCACTGAGTTTTAAGAGGGTTTATTTTCCTCTAAGTTGTAACTCAAATTACTTCATGGGCTTTGCTTAGAGGAAAGTTTTCAGACTATCTGTGTCCTCTTGTGGCCTGGACTAAGGAAGTCTTGTTGCTGAACACAAATAACACCTGTTGCCCAGTGAGGAAATCCAAGGATGAGTCTCTTGGGTCACTTTTGCCCAGACCTCCCAGCTGGAATGTAGTCCTGGCAATTCTTACATGGAAAAGGGGAGAGCAGAAGAGCAGATAAAATTGAGGGATAATTCAGCACCCTTTACCCACCCCCACTCCGATATAGATTCATATCCTGACCAACTCCTTTCCATTTGTAGAGGCCATAAACCAGGCACACATATTTTCTTTTCCCCAGTTCAGAGTTTAATTTCACACCTTGGGCCTTCTTATTTATCTCCCAGCCCTTTTAGGCAGTCTGAACACATAAAGGCATGATTAAGAATGCATAAAGGTTATTGACACTCATTTTATGGGCCCTTTGAACTGTTCAAGTGATATAAAGGCAACACAAAGTAATAAAAAACAGAAGCAGCAGTGTGTTACTAATAAAAAGAATAGGAAAGAAAGATCTTTTAGGCTGGGGGGGATCTAAATGGTTTGCTTCATTCTTACTCCATGAACCCTGACTGAGTCTATTTGCAGTGATCAGATGCTCTGTTCCTCCTCTCTGTGGGCTGTCCACTTCTGATCTCCACAGAAGCCCTGGAGAGACTGCATGGATTTCATGCTGTGCCACGGCAGCACTACCCCCAGGACAATTTTGCAGTCTGGTGGCTGTAATTCCAGTTGTGGGTGGTTTGAAGCAAAGCTTCACCTCCTTGTGCACGTTTTACACAGGGTTGGAAGACCCAGGAAGGATTTGTGCGTGTGGTGATGAGCAAACAGGGCCCTCCAGGATATTTCCATTTCTTACCAACATTCACTCTGGATGCCTCGAGAAATAACATTAAACAAATAAAGAAGTGTGAGGACTTCAATAATCCCTTCTGCAGCCACACTTGATTGTGAGGAAAGTAAAATACCCCTCACCCTCTTCTTTAATGTATGGAAAACCTAATTCTCTGTTCAAAAGGAAGGGGGGGAATCAATCTTAGGTCTTCTGTCAGTGAAGGACCTCTGAATGCATCATTCATTGAGATTTATCTTTTTTTCTTGTCATAGCTTCATGTCATTGATGCTCTGTCACTCAGAGTTATCCCCATTTTTTTGGTAGCACTTCTGCCTGGGAACTATCTCCTGCTTTAGATGTATTTGCTCCTTCTTATTTGTATCACTTTGTGCTTGGCTTTACTGAGAATGTTTTTGTTTATCTTGGACTGGTTTGCCAATTTTTCAAGATCTTTCAGATTCTGATCCAGCCCTCCAAAGCACTTAGAATTTTCTTACTCTGTACATGATATTCAGATCTTTATGAAACCCATTAAGCACTTACCCTCAGTTAATACTTTGTGCAAATAATGAACTTTTCAATTCTTATTCCAAACAAACAAAACATTTAACCTTGAACATAAGTTATTTCTTCTTTTTTCTCTTGGAGAAGCAAATCCCTTCCAACTCAGCATATTCTGTGATTATGTGAAAAAAAAGTCATTATGAGTCAATGGAAATATTTTTGTTTTCATTGCTAACAATTCTAATAAAAGAAAAGTACTGGAAATGAAAAGCTTCATTAGGTAACACTGAAAAATAACAAAGAAATGCCAATCTTTCTACCTAACCCAGTGCTTAAGCTGCTTACCCAAAATACCAGAGATTTAGATTCACTGCCTTCTCCCATGGAAAAGTGTCAAATCCCCAGCTCCCAGAATGCCCTGGCCTCCAAACTCTGTGCAGAGCTGGACAGCTTTTCAGTCTCCCTTTTGAAGCAATTCATTTTCACAATAAGCTGAAGTGATCACTGTCACAGGGACAAGAACCAGAGCATCCCCCTTTCCAGGTGAGTATCCCAGCCACTACAGAGAGAGCACCAAGCTCCAGCTCCTCTTTCCCATGTCCTGGACAGGGCTGTTCTTAGGCAGTGATCCTATCATGAACAGCAGCCAGCAGAGGAGCCTTCTCCCATCACTTTAAACCAGAATATCCTTAATGTGGTGATGGCCTTAGGTGTGGAATAGAAGGGTAACTAGTCCTTCACATCTAAAAGGTCCCTCACATCCAAAATGGTGTTCTCATAAAAGGGGATAAAGATCCTTGCTCCACCTGAGCAACCCAAACAGTTTATTACAAAAAATTTTCCGAAAAGCTTTGCCAAAATCACTTTATCATTCCAGGACAACCTCAAACTTGTTCTTCAGTGAGCAGAACACAGCAGTACATTCTCTGAGTGACACTGACTTGTGACAACATGGGACAAGTGTCTGCCTCTACCCAGGAGGATCCAAGACTGACTCCTTCCAAAACAAATAAGAGGGACCTCAAGCAGCTTCTACTTGAAAGTATCTGAAGAAAAATATTCATGGCTCTGGAAAGCCCAACATGATGTTGTGGTGCCACAAGCCTAACAATAAATAGGTTTGAACTGTTTCCTCTTTAGGTAATATTACTCTGAACTCCCAGATGTTGCCAAGCAGAACAGTCTGTGCTGCCCTGTTCTCAGCTGCCATGTGGAACAGCTTCCCCAGCCTAAACCACACTATGATTGAGATAATTACAGAACATAATACAGAAACAGACGTGGTTTGGCTTGAAATTCATTAGTAACAAATGCTGTAAAAGATCCTTGCTGCTAAACTACTCATCAAATAGGAGAGCTCGAGGAAGGCGGTTCTACATATTAGTGATGGACTGGGGTGGTAAAGTAAATGCTGAGTCCACCAGCCTGCTGAGCTCTATATTCTCAACAGAGCAGAAACCTTTGTGCACACTGAAATTGTGAAAGAAACCCTAGACCTATAGCAAAAATCATTGTCTGGTAAGGTCCTTGTTCAGTGCTATGTTTGGGTGAGGATTACAAGGTTTATTTTCAATTCTCATGTTTGTAACCGCTGAAGAATATTTTGTTGGAGATGTTCCAATGCCCGGAGTAAGTTTCTTGTCAAGTGACAACACACCAAGAAAGAACTGCAGAGGACTCAGAAGTAGAGGGGCCCTGCTCAGCCCTGGGTGTCCCTGTCTGCAGGGAAGACTCCGAGCAGGGCCCAGGCTCTGCTCCGGGGGGCCCAGCCATGGCACCAGAGGAACAGGCAGGGACTGATCCCAGGAAGTTCCACCTGGGCAGTGACAGAGCCCTGAACAGAGAGCAGAGAGGGTGTGGAGTCTCCTGACTGGAGATATTGCAGAGCCCTCTGGACACAATCCTGTGCCCTGTGAAATTCATGGCATACTGCTACTGCAGACCAATGGCTCACCACGTGGCCTCGAAAACCAGAATTTCCCAACATTAGCAGGGTAAGAACACCCTAAGCAAATGACCAAAGCATGCCTATAATTTTCTATACATGCCTTTTTTTTTTCTATATGGCACTCTGCACATAGCAAAGCTTTATCTATACCCGTCACAGACCTGACTTATATTTCAGGCTGACTTTTCAGAGGTTTAAGAAAAGTTTCCCATAGTTAACTTAGTGCAAACAATCAATCTGCATCTACCAGTCATGTATCTATAAAGACTTTAATTAATGTTCATCAGTAATTGCTCTTGCTAAGCTACAAGAGCAGCCTGGAAGGATAAAATAGCAGCAAACAGGGAACAAAGCATTCCCACTTGGCACTGAATTCTTATTCAGCTTCCTCTGTAGGATTTCGTATGTATCTTTCTGTAGATTTGGCACTGGCCAGCAGTAGAAAAGAGAGCTGCTCTGGCTGGCCAAGTCATGCAGTTCAGAACCAGAGTTTTCATGCAACTTTATTATCGAATTGTTTATAACAATGCTGGACTCATATACATAAATTTAACCTAAAAGCCTCAGGAGATTTTCAAGCTTCCAAGAAGAGCTATCATCTTTAGGAATATCAAGGACACAAACCCAGTTCTTGAGTTTAAAAGCATAATCATGTCTGAAGAACAATGTTATGGAGACTATTTATATTGAATACTTCAACCAAAACTTTTATGTTCTTATGTTCTTAAATGTTCATGGGTTTGGGCTACGAAATATGAGACTTTTGCAGTTGTGATGTACAACTACACTGGATGCTGCAAAGGTGCCAGCATTCTTGGGGAGATAAACCTAAGAAATACTTTCTAGAGCTTTTAACAGTAATAAGTTTAAGTTACTCACTCTGCTCTTCGAGGCAGAGCTAGGGCAGTTCTTTTCCTGAGAGAACAGAATTTAACAGAGCTGTTAAATTGCTCTGCTGCTTCCTAGGCTTTGCTCTGCACTGCCCATGGCAGGTTTGAGAGGCACAAATGAGAGGTCTCACTGTGCTGTGGCATCTCATCTCAGTAGCTAAAGCTCATTCAGGAAGCACAAGTGGAGATGGATCAGTGTGGATTGCCAGGACGAATTCCAGTGTGCACAAATGTGTCAGGCTATCTCCACTAGCAGAGAGGTGGAGATGATCTGAGGGAACATGGAGAGATGTGGCATCCAGCAGCTGCCTGCTTTCTCTCTCTGCTCAGCATTGTTGGCAGGTGCAGTCTTAGACTAAGCCCTCTGTCCCAGAAGAGAAACAACACAGGGTCCAGATTCCATTTTTTATTTGAACTGATGCTTTTGGAAACAACTTTGGAAACATTCTGGGCAGAACTTTGTCCTTGTCCCACACACAGCAGCAGATTCTGTGCAGAATTTTGTCCTTGTCATGCACACAGAATCAGATTTTTCTTTCCCGTTTCTCTTTCACTTCCATATCTTCTCTTCTGTATCCTCCCTCTATCCTCTGTTTTTGATCTCTTCCAGGAACAGAAGGGGGATGCCTCAGACAAACAACAGGGGTGTTGTTTCTGTATGTACCATTTGAACAGATTTAAAATGCATGGAACTGGGTACACATCCATTCCTCAGCATTTTGAGTGTCTAATCAACCTGAGCACTGCTCTCAGTTAGGAGTAAACTCTGAGCACACGAATTTAAAATTGGACAGTGTAAAAGTTTTCTTCCCTTCTCCCCACTGATCACAGCATCTTCAAAATGATTATTTGTTTCTCTCCTTAATAAAAACAGTGAAACAGGGGCATCTTACATCGACAACAAATGGGGGAAAAGTGTATTTAATTGTGTGCTGTTCTGAATAACCATGGCCACGGCTCAGCAAAAAACTATCCGGTTTTTAAAATATCTTCCTTACAGTCTAAGGAGAGTGACCAAACCTCATTTTTCTTAAAAATAAAAATGTGCAAGCCTCTATGAGCATAAATTTTAGCAAACTGGCATGAACAGGAATGGTCTTGAGTAATAGGTATGAGCAGATGTACAGAAATTTGAAGTTCAGAGCTGTATTTTAACAGATTTCAGTGGGACCACACTAGGCTTGGGGAAAAGAAATCAGAAGGACACTACCCTAAAAGCCACATGTGTGGGATTTTCATTGTAATGGGACATTTTTATGCTCAGAACAAGGGTTCTGTCCTTTGCTTATATGGCATGCTAATACCATGGTGGGAGACACACAGGTATAAAGGAAGGGAAAAAGAAGTGCTTTTTTCTCTCCTCTCAGGGCATTTTCTTTGTGGCTTAATAGTAGAAAAAAACTCCACAAGAGAGTCTACACTTGGTGAAAAAAACACCATTTCAATATTTGATGGCAGTATTTCAATATTGAAACAAGTGGCAAATTCTTTGGAGTTGGTTTTGTAGCCATTGACATCAAAGTCAAATATCCCAGTGACTTTTTAGTAGCAAATTAAAGGTCTTTTACTTTTGCAAAGAGCCTTATCATACTTTAGGCCCTCTAAATACTTCAGAAATCCTTTTGGCTGCTAAAATAAAAGGTGTTGTGACATTTGTTTACAAATCTACACCCTTAAGGAAGATCTGGATTGAATTCTTGATTCGATGGGGGACAGCAGAATTCCATCAAATGGAAATGTTTTAGTCAGACTTTTAACTTAAAATGCTAACACTTTTGTTTTACATCTTAATGCTGCACTAACACTGAATTAAAATGGAGTCCCAATGGTAATGTGCAATATCTGAATCAATACCACATGATTAGTGTCATGAAAACGATATTACATGATATAATAGCAGTGGGACTCACCAAACAAGAGGGATTTTTACGGGAATAAAGCCTTTGGTGTCCATTAACTCATGCCTGACTAATTCTAAATTATGATCAAATAGCTGGAAAATACTTGTGAGAGCTTCTCTACTGCCCACAAAATGTATCCTAATTAATGCTATTGTGATATATTCTGAAGGAATTTGTTATGGCTCAGTACTTTTAATAGATAGTTACCCCATAAATTTCACCTCAACAAACTCTGGCATTACCACAGCCCCATTGATTAGTCCCACAAAGATGCTCTGGTGAACTGTATCCCACCTCTTTATTTAAAGACTGCTTTTTCTGTCTGACATATTTCTACTTTGGAGCTTTCTGCCATGACTGGGCATCAACATGCTGCCTTGTTTTGTGGCTTTGTGGTCAGTGCAATGCCTCTGTCCACGTGTTCTCCACAATGGACAGGCTGATGTGGGTGTGACAACAGGAGGAGCACAAGGGTGGATATGATTTCAGTCTGTCCAATCTGACATTAAATAAATATTAAATTCATTTGCTGGAGAAGAAAACTGCTTGGATTCAGATTCTATCAGGCATCAGACTGTTGAAGAGAAGCAGCCCTGGTTCTCAGGGCCACTCCACAAACAATCAGAGTCCATTGATTGAGTGATCAGAAATCAGAAGGCTTATTATGAATTGATATTTAGATTAGATATTATTAAAAAAGGAAGATAGAAAGAAGGAGAGAGTGATTCCTTCAGCTTGCTCAGCTGCTGGAATCTTCTGTCTCTGTGTGTGTGAACAGAACAGAACCAGTGTCTGTGTACAACACAAACTATGAAAACAAATCCCAAAATAGAAGTTCTTCTATTGGCCAAAGAGATAAGAAGAAAAACAGCTCTGATGTTTACATTTTTGTCAACCTGACAACAACTGTGACAAACCCAGTGCTGTGAGAATCAGTGAGGCATAAAGATGCCTAAAAAATCCTTTCAGGGTTAGTAACATCAGATTTGATGATGGAATATGGAATTTTTGAGGTTGTTCTCTGCTCATGTGGAGTCTCCCACATCTATCCCACTGTAGCTCATGGCAGGGCCTGCTCCCAATGCTTCAATACATCAGGAATCTGGTTTGCATTCTCTGAATGTAAAATAACACGTTTTCTATCAAACTATTTTCCTGCAAAATTAACCTCCCAAATAAGCAAAGTGTTCTTTAAAACATGAAAGCCCCTTACAATTTAGCCCAGCAAATCATTACAGACATGCTCAAACATGGGCCAATTCACAAGGCATGGGAACAATATAGATTTAACTCTTGTAACTTTGTGAAAATTGTAGATCACTCTTTCAAGTTCTCCTCTTCCTTTTAGCTGGACGTGGTCTCTGGACTGAATTTAATGTAAATGTTGCTGCTTTCACCCAAAACACATGTCCAGCCAGGACAAGGGTTTTAGAGCATATGCTTTGCTGGATTTATGCTTGGATCAAATCCAGAGAAGCCTAGTGTGTTCTTCTAAGCAGAAGTCATCCATACATGCTTATATGATTTCCTAAATCAAGGGGATTTGTTTGTTTTGTTTGCATTTCTCAAAACCTTCTTCTCCATTTAGCCTTCATATCTATTGAATAAAAAAGGATTTGACAAAGTAACAAATATAACCCAGGACTTGGGGCAGAGTTACACTGAGATTTTTTTCCATGTAGCCAGCAGACAAATGAACAGAAAGTCTATATTTTGTATGTCTGATAATTTACTTATTTTTAAGAGTTTATGTCCCAGTTTGTCTATTCATCACTTAGGTCACTTATAAATTAATTCAGTAAAATAAAAAATACAAATTTTCCCAGAGCTAAATAAAATTGGATGCTACATTTTGATTTTCAAGGGAAAAAAATGCAATGGGTCAGAGTCATTCCTAGTATGGGCCAGAGATTATTTTGGCCTCACGTGATAGATTTGGACATAACAAAATGTGCTTCTACTCTGAAAACATGCTACATTAAATGGCAGTTTACACCAATTAGTCCCACATTCTGAGTAATCAGAGTCAAAACTTCTGACTTCAGTGGCAAAGTGATTTTTTTACCACTTTTTTCCCCAAAGCACATGCCTGAGATTGTAACTGAGGAATGTGCTTTTGCACATGGTTGAATTCAAAATATTTAGGTGGCGACGCAAGCTCGCCTTGAGTAGGTGCTGAAGTGCAACCCCTGAAAAAGAGACTGGCCTGCACAAAATAGGGTGAGGTAGCCAATTTCTGCTCCATCCGATAATTTAAGCAGGTCAGGAGGTAGATATGTTTTTTCTGAAGGAAAATAAAAAGAACCTTCCTTCAAGGCACTACCACCACCATTGTTTGGGATTTTTTTTCGTTTTTTTATAACCGACACCCTTAATCAGCCCTTCCCTCTCCTTCTCCTCTGATCTTGTAGAGCTTCTTTCTCATCATCTTAACATTGCTCCTAGAATTTTCTACAAATTTTCTAAATTTTTAGAATTTTCTAAACTTTCCTCAGTTCTTCCAGAGACCCTTACGTAATGCATTTGTAGTCCAAGCTAGGAACCATGTTTTTCTTTCAAGCAGAGACATCAGAAGGCCCTGATCTCCACAAAGGAAAACCATTTCTGTGTTTTTACTTCAACACTTGCTCGACCTTTCACGTGCATCCACAGGTACATGTGTGTTCAAGCACTCACATGAAAATCAGGCCCTGATTTTGCTCTCTTGAAGCACCACTTTGGTTTACTCATTTTCCTGTGAGTGCTTGGAATACAAACTCCTCCTACCCCACACTATGGGCTTTTAACTACAGAATCAAGGTGCCTTTTGTCCCCTCATCTCTCCACAGTTACATCAGCTCATGGTCAAGCACAGTGAGAAATTGAATTATCCCAGGTTGAAATCCACGTTGCACAAAGCAGACTGGTCACAGGTGGCGAGTGACCTCTCAATCAGCCAAGACAGGAACCCCAGCCATCCCTTAGGTTCTCCCCATCATGGAACTGGAGGTGCAGGCTGCAAGGAATGCTGTATGCCTGCCAGGCTTTATTTTCACGGGATCAAAACCTTTTAGGCAGTCAAAACATGAATAACCCCAAGGTATAACCCTTATCTCAGGTAATCCTCAAACTGGTTATTAGAGACTGGAAGAGTACACTTGGAGAGTGTCCCTTGAGATTTACTTGATTCTCACCTGCTTTCCATGGAATGTGATGTTTACCTTTCCATGGGCCAGGATGCTGAGCTTGGTGGTTTTCCAGCCTGGAATTCTGCTGTTCTTGAATCCAAGTTGAATTTACAACCAACACATCCTTATTCAAGACACGGTGTTATGAATAAACAGCACGATAATTCATGTAAACTGGTATTTATTTCTCTGCTATTATTAAACAAGGAAATCACTCACAATCTGGTTGGGCTGGGAACTGAAGCTCTAAGGGGCTGACTATCCTTTGGAGCTGTCAATTCCAGCTGGAAGAGGAGAGGCAGGAAGTGGGGCAGGATTAGTCCTGCTGAATATCAGCTCTCTGAAAATTGGATGTCTGGCTCAAGCTGCTCACATGGGGCTCTCTCTCAAGCACCTCGAGGGAGTGATTCATCTCTCTCATCTGAGAGATTAAACTAAGTGAGGACAGCTAAATGTGGGGGAAATCAATCTTGTTCTCGGTTTCACCCTCTCTTGTCTTCCCTTTCCGTTAAGTTTTTTCACCCCACTGATTATATTCTAAATAACTGGATAATGATGTATAACGAGCTTAATAAAGCTTATCAAATTAAAAAAAAAAAAAACAAACTGTTTTTAAAACCATCTGAGGTCGCCAAGGAATAGCAAAAAGATGTTTTGCATGTTTTCTTCACAGAGTCTGAAGGATTCAGTGAGAGAAATTTGAAGACAAATTGACTCTTTTGGAGTCAATGGAGATATTTTTGTTCCTATAAGAAAAGAAAAAAAAACCAAAACAACAACCAATAATATTAATTTGAAGGGGTTTACTTTGCTTTATTTTGTCCAGGTTTAGCCCAATATTTTTCACTTCCTGGCAAGAAAAATTTCATTTTATGTTGCAAACTTATTTCTACAATTACAAAACAAAAACAAGGGTTAAGAGTATGAATCACCAAGAATTTTCAGAAGGAAAATGATGTGAAATTCCATTTTCTTCTCAAATTCAGAATTTTCTGTGTGCTTTTGTTTCAGCCTAGAAGCAAAAACATTTTGAATATTCCGAAAAACAATGTTTTTTCACAACTGTTCTTGCTTTCAGTTTCTTCCAGAGGACTCTGCCTGGTTGTGAGTGAGGAACAATTGTTTCCAGAGCTGTCCATGAGTAATGCCTACTCCTTTCCTCGAGCCAAAAATGTGCTTTTGTGTCTGGGCAATGACTTCCGGATCAGATTTAATGATTTAAAAAAAATGTCCCCTGATGCTGCCAGCAGCACCTGCAAAAGTGGATGCATGCCTGTATAGGATGCTTTCTGAACCCAGGCCTTTGTCTTCATCTGAGCTATAATTTCATTCCCCTATCAATGGGGATGATATTTACATCGACCTCACAGAGGTGTTGCAAGGTTCACTTCATTAAAATTTGTCAAACGTCAGGTTCTTGGAAGCAAGATGGGATGGAACTATAAAGAAGTTATTTTTAGCATTCAGAAATTAATCTTTTAACCTGCCAGAACAGATGCTCTGTGCCTTTCTCTGTGCCCTCCAGGCTGCTGAACTCTGGTGAATCATGAGCAGAAATTAGCTGCAGACTTTGCCTGCAGACAGGCTAAGAATTGCATCAGACCCCGTGGAAATAAAAATATATTCTCTAAGACCTATTAGAGTCCTTTTGAATGTGAAGATTTTGTTGGACAATTTCATAGATGATTCTGCTGCTCCCAAATATGAAATTGTTCTGTTCGAAAGGCTTTCTCAAGGGAGTGACAGCTGTTTAGGCCACCGAAATTTAGATTCATTTTCTGAAATCTGTTGATCTTCCAAAATTTTCCCCATGTTTGGAATAAGTAATTCTCAAAATTGCAGTTGTGCAGTTCTCAAATGAAAGAATCAAAACTCTAGGAATACCATAAAAAAGTAGGTAAGACCAACAATGAAAATAATTGAAGGGATCTAAAGAAATATAAAGCAGCCATGCTCTGAAAACTAAAAACTGAAGTCAAAAAGGAGAGAATGCTTAGGCTTACAGTATCTGGAACAGAAAAATGCATAAAGAGTAAATAAGGGAAGATGATTTATTTAAGCTTCAGGCTTTTTTTCTCAATTATGTTTTAAGAATGCTTCATTTTAATTACCAACATGAAAGGTTCAGTGACTCAGTTCTACAAACCTCAACAGTTACAGCTCAACAACATGGTCCTCCCACTACCTTTCCCTCTGATATTTCACCACTGCTGCTGCTGTATTTCAGTTTGGGACTGTGTGACCAAAAATGGGAATGTTAGGGAGAAAAATGCCTGCAAACACTCACATTTCCTTTGCTGCACCATGCAGGCCTGCTGTGAAAAATGCCACACCGCCAGTCCCTGACTGCACTGGCCTCCCTGCAGAGAACAGCTCCACAGGGAAATCCTCTGGGCCTCAGTGCTTCCAGCCTTGGCAGAACCTGTGCCAGAGCTTGCCAGGATGATGGGATCTGAAAAAACAGCATTGTGGCCTTGTCCATTTTTCACACTCTTTGTCTGAGCATGCACTGGCCTTCATCAATGGCTTCGGACTGACAGAAAGGAGGTTTAGATTGGATATTAGAAAAGAATTCTTCCCTGGGAGGGTGGTGAGGCCCTGGGCCCCAGGTTTCTGGGAGAGACTGGAATGTCAGTGGGTAATGACTCAAAACAATCTGCCACTTGTGGAGGTGCTTAAGTGCTATTTTTATGTTTTTATATTGTTGTATTACTGTAGATAATTATAACCAAAATGGCTACAAACCTGCTTCCCATTGCAAACAAGCGTTCTAAAATAAAGCTTGAATATATATATATCTATAAAAACCAATCATTCAGAGTTGTTTCACTTTAACCTGTTCCAAGGGATCTGTTAACAAGAACCTGGGATACCCTCACCTTCAGGAGCCACTTGTAACCCTTGCCCAGAGAAGCTGTGGCTGCCCAATCCCTGGAAGTGTTCGAGGCCAGGCTGGATGGGGCTCTGAGCTACCTGAGATAGTGGAATCATTCTACAATTCCATGATCTAGATATGGGGTGATCTGATCCAGCCCATTCCAGATGCACAGCCCCAGAAGTGGGAGCACTGTGGAAGGGGTGAGTGAAGCCCAAAGCTGGGACGTGGCCATCACACTGCCAGGGTCACTTCATTCCTCAAGGTGATTCAGTGCCTCTGTGTGGTGTCTGCACCAGACAGACCCAGCAGCCTGCTCAGAGCTGACTTCACAGAATCACAGAATCATTTAGGCTGGAAAAGACCTCCCAGATTATTGAGACCATCCTTTGACTGAGAACCACCTCATCAATGACTGAGTGCCACAATGACTGAGTGCCATGTCCAGTCATTTCCTGAACACCTCCAGGGATGGGGACACCACCACCTCCCTGGAAAGCCTCTTCCAGTGCTTCAGCACTCTTTCGTGAAGAAATTCTTCCTGGTGTCCAAGCTGAACCTCTTCTGGCGCAGCTTGAGGCCATTTCTTCTTGTCTTGTCTCTTGTTCTCTTGATGCCTTAGGTTTTAACTTTTATATTTTTCAAATCCTGTACTGCTAGTGGAACTCTGAAGTTCCTGGAGCTTGTTCAGTGCTGTTCTCTCATGCTCACACAGACACAACAAAGCCTCTCCAGCTCACTCTCCAAGGACACCCAGACCCTCCTAGGCCCAACAACTGCAAACCTTCATCTTGGGGAGAGGGGGGCAAGCTTGGGGAAATTCCATCCTTGGCTGGGTTCTGCTTGGGGAATTGATGCTGATATCAAAGTGTGAAGAACTTGTGAGCTGTCATTGTCCATGTTGGGATGCACTGAGGCAGGAGCCTCTGGAGCCCAGAGTGTACCTCTGAAGGCCTTTCCAATAAATCCCTCCTTTATTCCTTGATTCCTGTCTAGTCTCTGTTTCTAGGTAGCCATTTAAGGCATCACCCTGAGAGAAGACCCTGGCCCCACCTGGCTGCCCCCTCCTGTCAGGAATTTGTGCAGAGCCAGAAGGTTCCTCCTGAGCCTCCTTTTCTCCAGGCTGAGCTCCTTTCCCAGCTCCCTCAGCTGCTCCTCACAGGACTGACTGCCTTGGTGTATTCAGAGTACAGAGCTTGAAGATGCACAGGGGTCCATGCAAACACCAACAGCTGCAGAGTTACCATGGAACAGAACCAGCCAGGCATTTCAGGTACAAAGAGATAATGGAGACATGGTTCAGAGGAGTGAATCATCTCATTTGTGCTGCTAAAATGCTGCTAATAAAATGTGATGACAGCCCAGGCGCTAATAACATGTGCACTATCTCTGTGATCAGCACAATGTTTATTTTAAAGAACGGTGTTTATTCCTTCCATTGCCTGTCCTCGTCATTCAAGGCTGAACAAAAGGTCTTTTGTGTAGCACAGAGCTGGGCTTAACCCTACAAAGGGCTGAGCACTCTTGCAGCAGTGGACTTAGTCACATGCTTAACTTTAAGCATGTCAACAGCCCCACTGAAATTGGCAAGACTAATTATGTCCTCAGAGTTAAGCACGGGCTTAAGTGCACTTTTGGACCACAGCCAGAGTACTCAGCACCTTTGCAAGGCTGATCTGCCAGGGACCAAATTTTATTTTGGAAGAATTTATATTCAAAGAAAGCAAAATGACCAAAAAAAAAAAAAGAAAAAAAAAAAAGAAAGAAAGAAAAAGAAAATCCCTTGCATCTTTCTGTATTATCAAATTGGATCCAGGCCAAAACTTCACCATTCCCACCAGCACATGCAGCTGTTCTCTGAGAAAAGGGTGTAATTCCAACCCCTGGATAAAAGTGTACATTTCAGTGCATTTGCCATAAGGAGAAGTTCGCCGTTTTTCACAGTTAAAGCAACTTTTCCTGCTTGGTGGTAGTTTCCTTGTCTCCAGTGAAAACTGCCTCAATTTCCTATGGAATGTTTACAGGCAGGAACAGGAAACAGTTTCATTTTATTGCAACCCCGGAGAGTATTTCCCATTTCATCAAGCCCATGAAGCATGTCTTCCAACCCTGCAGGCTGAGCTGTGGCTCGGAGAACCCTGGGGGAGACTTTTCAGGTGTTCCAGGACCTTCAGCAGAGACCTTAACCAGATGAAAAGATAAATTTATGTCTCCAGGGAAGGGTGAGGTGAGATGAAATGCCACGGCTGCACCTTCATCTCATTCCAGACCACTGCTACCACTGACACGAGCCCCAGTAGTAGCCACTCTCTTCCCAGTAAACCACCGAGTGCAACACACCCCTGTGAAACTCTGATTCCTCACTGCACACCTTGCCATCTCCTCCAGGACAAATCTCACCTGCAATTACTGTTTAACTGTATATTTATATTTTTTTTTCCCCTTGCATACTTGTTTTCCCCACTGGACACCCCAACTTTTCACCAGATTACTTAAATTCTCAGCTTCTCTCCTGCTGCCTGATGCTGCCTCTTCCTGCTCCCTTCCACCTGTGGAGGTGAATGCATCCCAGCAAACAATTTCTCACGGATGGAATAAAATAATTGCTCCTGAGGAGAGGAAATGGAGGGGGGGAGGGAAGCAGGAAAGAGGTAAGTCCCTGAGTTTCGAGCTTTGTAGCCCCCAGTGCTTTTCTAGCAGTGCCCTCCCAACTTGCCAGAACCTGTCAGTCTAGCCTTCCTATTATCACTTCCACTTTGAATTTCTGCTGGAATGTACTCATTTGTTGATTTCCCATTTGCTGTTTGGTGAGGCTTCATAAGGAGCAGCTGCAATACCTGCCCTAACTCCTTCATTTCTTCTCCTCCCCTCCTCTTTTCAAACCAGTCACCAAAGTACAGCTGTTCTGGCTTGAGGACCCTACACAGAGCTTGCAAGCAATGTTTGTTAAACAGATCTTCAATTAGCTCTAAGCTCCCTAAGTTTAGCTCTGGAAACACTCAACTTAGCAGCTGACCTTTTGGTTCAGTCACCTATCAATTGGACTAATTTTTAAACCCCAATCTTTACCTAGCTCTTGGAACTGAAGGAGGGTTTTGCTTTCTTCATCCACCTATGCTAAATCACACAAGAGTGCATGAGGTGACATTTTCTGTTTTCTAGGAGGCCAAAAGATGATTTTGTTATAATATGTTCTGTTCTGCTTTTAATCCTTGCCGTCTTCAGGTTCAAGTGGCTTCAGAATTCACCCCTATCCATCATCTATCCAAGTCATTCCATTCGGCCCATCATGGTGGTACGGGAGAAATGAGGTCACTTTCCTGGAAGGATAGTAACTGCTGATTTATTTAACAAAGAAAGAATCATCTGTAAGCACGGAAAGCTGCAGGATGGGGTGGGATACTCTGAGGGCCTCCTTCTGCTTGTTGGATATTCCCAGAATCCCAGGATGGGTCAGGCTGGAAGGGACCACAGTGGGTCACTGGTGTCACCTCCCTGCTCCAGCAGGGCCATCTCAGAGCACATGGCACAGGATTGTGTCCAGAGGGCTCTGCAATATCTCCAGTGAGGAGACTCCACACCCTCTCTGCTCTCTGTTCAAGGCTCAGTCACTGCCTAGGGAAGAAGTTCTGCCTCCTGTGCAGGTGGAACTTCCTGGGATCAGTTCCTGCCTGTTCCTCTCATTCTATTGCTCAGCACCACCAGCCTGGCTCCATCCTCTCAGCAGCCTCCCTTCTTAATTTCCAACCTCAGTGATTGCTGGGGGTTTTTTCCTCAGAAAATCTCTTTTGTTCATTCGCTGCTTGTATGTGACGAGACTAAAAGGAAACCCCAAGGCTCGTGTTTGTATGACTGTATTCAAGATTTTGCTGTGTTTCACTCTGTTGCTGTGTCCAAGCACAGGTCCTCTTTAGTCCCACGGAATCATTTAAACGTGGAGCACAAATTCAAGCAGTCTGGAAAAAGCGAGGCTTTGGCAGTGTAAAGTGTTACAGAAAGTTGAGAGCAGAAGGCAAACGAGTCAGTGGTGTCATGGGGTGATGTTATGAGGCTGCTTTGTTCCTTAACCGTTCATCCATTTATTCCCAGTTTTGGAAAATTCTAAGTGGTGTGGGGTATGGGAGGACAGGTAGCAAAGGCAAACTTGCTTTAAGACAGCAACTTTGAGATATTTACTTTCACAAATGCTGGCTGGCAAACATTTTGGTTTGTCATTAGAAAATAAACACTGAAAATAGTTCTAGAGGCTACTAACTGTCTAAGTTGCACAGGCTTCCTAGACATTCTAACGCTGTTAATGCTGTTTCCTGCAAGCTCTGAGACATTAGAGGCTCTTCTACCCTATTCAGCAGTAGAAGTAACAATAACACTCTTAATTTTTAGTAATCTGCAAGAGCAGCAGTAGCAATCTGCAAATTTTTAAAGGAATGGGAATCTGGAATCATGCTTTGATTTCAAATTAATGCAATTAATATTTTCTTCTAAGATTCTCCATGCTCCCTTCCTCTGCATCCTCGTGCCAAGCTGGGTGAAACCCTTGTAGTTCCTGAGGAGCAGATCCACATGGCATGTGAATGTCGTGAGATATCTGAGACATTCAAGGTTTATTTTAAAAAACTATGGGACTCATAATGAGAAATGTCTATTTGCTTCTCACTGGAGGAATATGAGACAGTTCAGAGGAAGTAATATTTAATAATAGCACAACATTTTTGCAGTCACTGTGACATGAACTCCCTTTTTGGTAAGAAATTGCACAGTTTGCAAAACTGTCAATGCAGTTGCAACTTTTCCTGTTCAGGTAATAGCACTTTTTGGTATGACCAAACTGCTGTATCACAGGCATCTTCTTGAAGCAGAGGAAATCTTTTAACACTTACAGTGAGGAAAATCAACCTAATTCACTATGAAAGAGCAGCAGTAATGGAGTCAAACATTTTAGGACTCTAAACCAGAGCATATTCCTTCAATTCCTGCCCATTCCTCTGGTGCCAAGGAGCAGAGCCTGGGCCCTGCTCGGAGCCCTCCCTGCAGACAGGGACACCCAGGGCTGAGGGCCCCTCTCAGCTGGGGCTCCTCTCCAGGCTGAACAGCCCCAGCTCCCTCAGCCTTTCCCTGGCACAGATGCTCCAGGCCCTAAATCATCTCTGCAGCCTCTGCTGGCCCTGCTCCAGGAGCTCCCTGTCCCTCCTGTCCTGAGGAGCCCAGAGCTGGACACAGCACTGCAGATGTGCCTCATGGAGCTGGGCAGGGGGGCAGGATCACTCCCTGAGCTGCTGGCACTGCTGTTCCCAATGCACCTCAGGATTCCTGATGATTTCAGGAGGTGCTCACCCCTGAAAGGGTCGCTGGAGGCTGAATATGCAGCTCCAGGGGGGCCTGGTGCCTCTGGGCACACAGCAACCTTTGCCTGAGGCATCTCAAACTCCCTGTGAGAGCACCTTCCTCAGCATCTCTAACTGATAAGTGAAAGGCCACCACAGGCAGTGCTGCAGGATCTGGGTTAGATGCTGTAGGGCAAACAATGAAATTCCACTTGGGCTTTCCACATTTGGGGGGAAGACCTGAAGCACAAAGTACTGAATATAATAAGCAACAGAACTGGTAAAAAATGTTTTGTTATATAATTCTACAGCTACAACTCTGAGCCGTCACTACAGGGATTTTGACTCTTCCCACTCCCTGTTCTGCCATCTTTCAAAACTTTCTTCGATATACATGCAAATGACCCCAGGTACTTTGAGACAGGAACTGGAAAAATGTTAGTGGGGTAAGTGGATCAGGACTATCCAAATCAGATCCAAGTGCTATTTTTTTTTCTGATTTAGAAGATGAGTCATCTTTTTCACTGAATGACCAAGCTGAGTTGTAAAACCCTGGCCCATGTTAGAGAAATCTGACTTGAGGCCAATCTTTTCTCTCATCAAAATGAGGGCTCAGATAACACATAGAAAAGCAACTTTTGAAAGTATTTAGCAGCCAGTGAGTAAATAAATCATAAAAATCAGTTCTATGAATATAATATGTTAGAATGCTTGGTAAAGACCACCTCTTCCTAATGACAGACTGTGAAACATCACCACTTTGTGGCTGTAAATAAGTGTGAAGATTGACCATGAGTCTGAAGGAATATGACATCTGCAGAAAGCATGTTAAGTGTCTATTCCTCCTATTTATTTTTCTTCACTTTTGCTATGAGTAATAAATCAGATCTGGTTTCTCCTTGTCCTTGGCTCTTGTATTTTCTTCCTAAGTCTTTACTGTGTCCGTGAGCCTCTACAAAGTTCCTCAGAGAAAATTAGGAGTGACTTGCAATAAACATATAATCTTAGAATTCATATAAATGTGTATATACACATAATTGTAATTATTTATAATTAGGAATCTTACTTTCTTATGCTCTGAGGAAGACCAGGTCATTTGCAGGCGCTGCAGTCAGGAAGGAATGAGAATTGTGCAAACCAAGGGGAACTCGGGTTCTGTAATTTATTTATGCAGCAAGGCTGTCATTAGCCAATGTTAGAATACTTCGTTTCAAGAGTTGTTATTGTTGTGTGTCAGGAAAGCTTTGGGATGGGGAAACCATTATGGTTTTATACTCAGTTTCTGAAAGGAATTTAGTCTGCTATTGGCCAAGGAACTAAAAATTCATGTCTTGGGAAATGAATTGGATAAGATTATTAATCTGTCAGGCAACAGAAGAAATCCATCTCACATTGATTTTGGGGCATCTATAAATGGAGTTTTTTTTCTACTCTAAGTAATGCTGAACAATTACCACCTGAGTTTTTCACTGTTTTGATTCCCAGACTGATCTATGACTCTGCCAGGTAGATGACTGGCAGGGTCTCCTGCCAGAATGTTACAATTCAAAAAAGTATTCCAGAAAGTAGGGGAAGACTCAAGTTGAAGCCAGAATCCCAGGTGTATAGAACCAAAAAAAAATGTTACAACATGTGAGCATCAAAGAGATTTTCTGGAACTCAAGGAAAGCAATTGAAAGGAAAAAGAAATGTTTTGTTTTGTTTGGTTTTATGAAAAATAAAACAAACCAAACAAAACCAAAGTAGAACAAACCAAAGCAACCTTTGCATTGTAATTAAAACCTGGACAGTTTGGTTGTGCAGAGAGAGAAGTCAAGAACATTGACTTCATTCAAGAAGGAGATGGCTGAAGACTTAAAGAGGAAATTGTAGGAGTGGGAAGAGAAGTGGAAGCTAGGGAAGGACCAGAAGGAAGGACTAATGCCTTCCAAGGCATTTTCTACACAAATAAAATGCCTGGTACAATTTTCCAAACCTCATTAACTGGGGGAATTTCCCAATGCACTGACAGAGAGCAGATCTTTCAGCAGGCAGGGCCTTATCTTATCGATTTAAGCTACATTGCTGTATATTGATTTGCTGACTCTAATCAGGATGTTCTTCTAAGCAATTAGATCTTGTCTGAAAATGTAGGAGTTGCTGCTTGCCTCTACTAATCCTGAGATTTCAATCAATACTCGCAAGATTCAACCAGTACCAGCCAGAACGTGGCGTGACTCTACGCTTTAATGGAATCTCCATCCAGGGTAAGGCATCCCCGCTCCCACACAAACTCATGCCTTCCACTGGAGCCTCCTGTCTTGAATCATGCTCTGGAGGAACCTGGCCTCCTCCTCTGGCTCCAAGGCAGTCTGCACTGACTAGTCTCTGATTCCAGAGCTCACTTGGCTGTTAGTCAGGCCACCCCTTCCTTCCCCCTCATCAGGCTGCCCGGAGAAACTCCACACGGGACAGCAAGGAGGAGGAAACTTTTATTCCTTTGGCTTCTGCATCATGGTGGGAATATTATAATTTACATCTCCCAGGCACCAGCAGAACACCAAGACCTTCCCTGGCCAGAGGAAGGGGAGGGAGACACTGACTCAGTCACTCAGCTGAGTCACTGTCCTGGCAGCAACAATTTGGGTGGTGCCACTGCCACCACCCTCCTCCCTCAGAGTTGCACTTGTACTCACTCCCTGTCTGCACGAGACTCTTCTCATCAGGGACTGAAGTACCTGCCCTGGTGCACCTGATTTTAAAATTTGGATGACATTTTCCAAGCCACGGAGAAGTGAAAACATTCCTTTGAAAGGAAAAAAACTGTACACACCAAAAGTTTCTAAAATACCCAAGCCAGCCCTTAAGCTGAGTCTGGCGAGACTTCAGGCACTAAAGCAAACATTTCTGCCCCTCTTTCAAATTGGAAATGATCCCCTTTCCAATTGGAAATAGGAATTTAATTGAAATTGTTAGAAAATCCAAGAACAATACAGAACTGGAATTTCCCCAAACTGTCCCTCCCCTTTCTCACATCAAAAGCAGAGAGTGACAGTGACATTCTTAGACACCAAAATAAAGACCAAGCAGGTAGTCTTGTCCTACAGCCTTTAACCCTTATCTCAAACTTCCCAGGAGAGCATTTTAATCACCCTCACGCCTCCTACAGTGGCATGTGCCACAGATAGAGCAGTTCTCATAGTAGTTACAGGCAAGAATTCTTACAATCAACCACAGGACATTATTTTATTTTCAGGCTGAGTAAAGTTAAAAGCCATCTAAAAGCTATAAGCCAGGCATGAAGGACACTTAAATTGCCTTAAAAACAGCACTGGTTTTGCAGTGTTTATCTGGGGAGAACTCGGACTTGGATCAGACCCATTAAGGTGTGAATTATATGTAATGCAAGATATTATTATCTGCCACAAGGCATTCAGGCTCCTACACAAAGCTCTTTACTTACTGCTTCTCTAGAGCCAAAGCAGCCCTAAGGCCCAGGAGTGACTCTGGGCTTTGTATCCAGATGAGAAGAATGGCAGCAGTAAGAATTATTTAAATGTCAGCTGCAATTCAAAAGGATGTGAGTGGTTCTGGTGGAGTTTGAGGTGCTCCTATAGGAAATTGATATATTTCTGCTCTAGAAGAGCCCTGTGTGATTTCTGAGAGCTGAATAGAAAAGGGAAAACACTTTCCTAAGCACTTCTTGGTCAGTAGTTTCCTCTGTTTTCACTGAAAACTTCCTTTAGGAATTTACATATATTATTTTGGTTAGTACCACATTAAGGTTTTACAATGGTAAAATTTTTATTCTGTCACAATTTGAAATAGTCCTGAACAAAGATAATCAAGAGGAAGTAAATTAAAAATAGAAATTCTGCTAGGATAACAAAGATCATGGATAATGTGTGAAAAAAATGCTGTGTTGAGCTGAAATATTTTGCTTCATCAAATTACTTTTTTCATTCCCTCTGGTGCTGCTGGCACGGTATGGCAAAGAAAGTGGAAAATAAGTTCAGGTTTCTTGTTGCATCACCATCTTCAGAGTCTTATGCTTGGCTTTTCCACACATTTAGAGCTAGGCCATCCTTGAAATGTGTATTTATATATCAGTTCCTTTTCTCTTTCTTTTTTTTTTTTAATTTTTTTTGGAGCAAGGTAAGTTCCCACACCGAGAATGTGTATTCTGAAAAAGAAGCAGAAACAGAATGGATTCCATGTTTGTGCCTTTTGGACCCAGTCACCTGAATATGATTTTTAAGCACCTGAGGGATGATGTGAAATGTTTATCCTGCTGAAGGCAACAGCCCGTGGGCCACTTAGGAAGCCTTGCTGGGGCATGGGGGATGCTCAGGGGTGCCAGAGCTGGCTCCAGGCACTCTGCCTGGTGTTCTTGCCACCAGCAGTGCTGGGAAGGGAGGTTCACTCCATCCTGAGGGCCGTGTCCCCATGGCAGGGTCAAACTGGGCTGTACCCGTGGCACTCCTCTTGCCAGGAGGGTTTTGCAGCACAGCCAACTCATTCCAGCTCTGGATTCCCACCAGTCACAGGGGGTTGGGGATTTCTGCAGGGCAAGCAGCAGGAGGGGGAGATCAACCCTTGTTGATCATCACCAGAAACATCAGTTTAGGCCAGATAAGGATCAGGCTTAGGACAACCACTTGGAAAACTTCACTTGTCTTGTCAAGAAACTGGTGAGTGAAAATTCCAGACAAACCATATGAGGGGGGTCTGGGCAGGCCTAGGAAGTCTGTATCAGATCATATTTGTATCCCTCCCAGTTCAATGTTCTATTTCTGACTGCAGGCAGTGCCAGTTATTTCAAAAGAAATTCAGCTGTGGACTATTGCAGTTTATCCCCAGGGAAAGCCTGGTTTTATATTTATGGCCTGTGTCTTGAACAGAAGATTTATATCAATTTGAAAAAAAGGTTGATAAACATTTAGTCTTTTGGACAAGACACTCTCCAGCCCCTGGGGAGAAGCATTTTGAAAAACCCTGGAAGGGGTGATGGGGGCCTCAGACACATTTTTAAGACTCAAGCCTCAGGGTTGTGGGAGGAGCTCGTGCAAGAGCAAAGTCACTTCAGGCTTTTCAGGCTTAGGCTACAAATTTCCACGGAGATCCAAAATCCATGTCCATGCCATGTGAAAGGAAAGTGCCTTTTTCAGACAGCATTTACCCCACCTGAAACCAAGGACTGAAAACCCACCTCAGTCCCCACTGTGAGGTGCTCTGCACTTCCAAAGGAATACCCAGCAGCTTTCGGGAAGTTTGGATGGCCATTCCTCTCTGCCCTGCCAAACCCCAGGTGTCCCTGTAAAGCAGCAAACCTGTCCAATCCACGGCTGGATGAACAGGGATACCTCTGAGATGAATCTCCAAAGCTGTTTCTTCCCTCGGCTGACTCAAGATTTACTGGGCTGTCAGGGCACAACAAGGCATCCAGGAGACCCCCCTGATCCCATCCCCAATCTCATTAGCTTCCTGCTCTCCCCTATGCCCCCGTGGCTGCCTGTTAACGAAGGGCTGTAATTGGCAAATGAAATTGATTACACAACCCTTTGAATGAGGCAAATCGTCTCTGGAGAAAAGGTATCATTTTCTGCTGTGCATAAATCAAGAGAGGGTCTCTTAAAAGCCCTGGGTAAGTAGAGAGCATTTCAAATTGGCTACAAAATGCTGGACAAAGCATTGGCAGAAGGAAGGGCAGGGACAAAAATGACCTTAGGGGCTCTCTCCTATCCCCAGTTTCTGTGATTCTATGAATTTTAATTCTGTGCTGCACAATTTAATTACCACTTGCAAAGAGCTGCAGAAAATGGAGAGCCATTTTCTACTGTGGGCAGATCTTTCCTGTCATCTGTCAGTTGTGAGGGTTCTGAATTGTTCCTACAGAAATGCGGACATAAAACTGATCCATGTCTGTCCCAAGGACTGGAGATTGGGGCATCACAGCTGGAAAAAGCTGCCAGAGCTTGCCCTAAAAGCCCCAAACCCCTCTTCAATAAAATAATCTGAACTCTGCAGGACTACTCAATGTCTTGTCATTTAATCTGTTAATATTTTCATTTATCTGGTTTTGAATTGCTGAAGAGTAAAGGAATCAATTCCTTTACTCTCTTACCCCTTTTATAGTAGCCATTTTACTGATGCAGAGCTTTGCCTTTTCCATCTTAGAGGAGAAATGTGTTTCTAGGCTATTCTGGGAAACAAGGAATAATTCCCTTTCTTTGTAAGATGCCCTTGTCACATTAATATCACACTTTCAGCTCTTTGTAATGCTTAAAGGAGTCCTCAAAGCCTGGTGTCAGTTTTATTCTGAATATGCTTCATATTATGCAGTTGCTTCTGAAGCTGTAATGACAGCACAGACTCAAAAAGATCTCAGTGTCTGGACACAGAAAGATAAATTATGAGCCTGTGTAGTCATAGTATCATAGAATCATAAAATGGACTGAGCTGGAAAGGACCATAAGGATCATCTCTTTCCAGCCTCTCTGGAGGGCCACCTTCCACTAGACCAGGGTGCTTATTCCTAGGCCAGACAACCTGTTGGACAGGTGTCATAATTTAACATTTCTTGTGCATAAATATGCACACTATTCTCAAGCTAAGCCTGGCCAGTTTCATCTCCTGAATTCTGTTAATGCAGGAATTAAGGAACAGGTGGCACATTTTGGGGGTTGTGCTGGTTTTAAGGAAGCAGAGTGCTCTGGGAGGAGTAGTGATGGTTGTTCTTTCATTCACTTAACTGAAAGCCTCTCACTTGTGACAGCTGTGACAGAGGTTTTACAGACACTTGTGACAGAGGTTTTACAGACCAGATGACACCCCCAATTATTACCTTATTTTTTCCAAGTGGAACTGTTTTTCTTAAGTGCCGTGCTCAGCAGCAGCTTCTTGAACCGTGCTTTTTTGGACCATCTTTCCTCTTGTCTGCATTGAATTGATTTACTTACGTAGACTTTGATGTGTTATAAACCCTAAAATGATCCTAGACATCAAGTCCCTTCTCAGGGCAGACCTTATCTCACTGTTGATGGCCTGATTTATTTACCTCACTGCAGGAAAAGCGCTGTTTTCTGGGATGGGCTGAATTAAGAATTCTCCCTAAAAACCTGGTGTGACAGGCAAATAAACATTTTAGCCATGGGAAGGCAGAAGCAGAAAGGTGTTGAGACTTGCTGAAAGCCACACAGGGTGTTACTGTCAGAGGCCAGATTAGGATTTTGCAAGTCACTCCTCAGCAACCTCACTTGATTTGGTATCTGGGAGTTACAGAGAAACTTGGCAAACTTTACCAGTTCTCCTACAACTGGCACTGAGGTAGGATCTGAGGAAAAGCACGTGTAGGATAAAGATTCTGCCACAGCCTCCCTTCCCTGTAGTGTGTGTGTGTGAAAACAAAAAGGATCAGGCAGAAAGGTGCAAGAGCTGTGGGTAGAAGTTGTAGCACCCATTCTGTGAGACTGTGAGGTTGTCATGGGTGGTTTACTGACAAATCCCTAAATGCCTGCGAGCAGGGAGGTGACCCTGCAGTATGGGACAGCCACCACCCAGTTGTTTTGTTCCCTTCTTTTTTGGGGGGGGGTTAGAAAATGAATCTCCAGGACCTATCTGAAAAAGGCAAAGCTTGCCAAGTGCCACTCACTCCTAATCTCATCATATCCAACTCAGCAATACAGTTCCTACCTCTGATACCACTTCTGTGTTTGGGCCATCCATGTCCTATTTCCCTTCAGGAAGGCTCACTGACCTAAACTTGCTGGATTGGTTACTCAGATAATGCCCTGAAACAGGAAAGAACCAGACAAATTCACTGGTTTGTTGTTTTTTTTTTTTTTTGGTTTTCTTTTTTTTTTGTTAGTTAATGTGTTTAAGAATTGTGTGCCAGATGAAATAATAAAGATAAAGATTTACTGAATTATTCATAGAATCATAGAATGGCCTGAATTGGAAAGGGCCCTGAAGATAATCTGGATCCAACCCCCTGCCATGTGCACAGAGACCTTCCACTAGCCCAGGTTGCTCCAAGTCCCATCCAGCCTGGCCTGGAACACTTCCAGGGTGAGGCAAATATCCACTTACCTTCGCACACATGTACCATACCATTCCTAGAATCCTGAAGAGCATTAGTAATAGGATGCAGTAACGTAGAGCAAAACTTCAAGGGCATTTCTGCTCTCCTTCATAATTCTAGCAACTCTATCCCCTGTGGATTTTGCTCAGTATCTTCAAGAAAAAAGACAAAGTTCCTTTTTCTGTTCACTCTCCAGCATTTCCAAACACTCCAGTTCTTGCAGCTGAAAGATATATGACACTTTTAATGTCTTTGCAATGTCATTTTTCTCCACATGATGCAAAAGTTAGTATTCCCCAGTTCCTTCTGTGGAGAAGTGAGCAAGGCTGGACACAACACTTTGAGACCTGCTCAATAAATAATTTAATTCGCAGTAATAGCAACACCTAAAATGATCTTCCCTACCCCAAGTGGAAATCATAGCTGGATCCAGAAGTATTCCCCCAGCTGCATGGTTCCCACAAAAATACTACTTAAAACTAATGGGTCAAAAACATTCCTAGTAATTCTGCTGAAAGTGATAGTGTGAATCAATCTGAAATTCAATAGGTGGTGCCTAAATCCTCTCTTGCTGAGGGCAAGCAAACCCTGGGATGTGGGACAGCAAGTGTGAAATAAAAGCAGCAATGGGAATGTTAGAGAAGAAAGTCTAAATGATGAAAATCTAAGCCTGAGCAGAATTTTTCTTTGTGATGCAGGAGGTCTTGTCACACATACATTGCACATTTATATTTTAAATTCATATATAAATGCAATTATGTTCTTGCACATAAATATTTGGAGGAATTTTTGCTTCATTTCAAAGGTTTCCAAAGTGCAAACCTGGGAAATATTGCAGGTATGTCAGGCAGGTTGGGAGCCACCTCACTCTTCAAAATCTTTGCAAATGCCTTTATTTTTTTAGCTATATTGAGTCAAGAGCCACAAGAGAGATGTAGAATGGTGATAAAATCTACACATTCCAGAGTGTTGCATTTTCCAATTCCCGTTATTTTTTAGCTTGGGCTTCTATCTTCAGAGCTGGCATATACATGAGTTGTTCCCTCTGGGTGTTTGAAAGTAGAATAATTTCTAGCTGGTAGCAGTAGATAGGTGGATGTGTTGTCATAGAAGTCAAGGTGTGCATGAGAAAATATGGAAGGAGAAGAGTAGAACCAGCCTCAGGGGCAAATCAGGCAGTAAAACACACACTTTCCAGTGAATTTAGATCTCTGCCAAGAGTCTGTTTAAATATTTGGTCCCATAATCTCGGCCTCCCTTAAAAGGGTTTGTTGTTAGGAAAACTCTCTATCATCCAGTTACCTCGTCCCTCCTGGTCTTTTGTTTTGCTGTTCCAGCCAAAGTTGATTTTCATTTAAACGTGGTAAACATAACAAGCCCTTTCATGAAATGTTGGAGGTCAACTGCGCCCCTCATTTTATTTAGTGTATGTTTCTTTTCTTCATTTAAAAGAACAATAGCAAAACCACAAACTGAAACCCAATATCACCGAGCACTGAAAACAAAAGGGTGCTTATGGGATGGGAGCGCTGGGAAAAAAAAACCACCATTTTATTTTGCAAAGCATTTGGAAAAGTACATTTGATCTTCTTATTTCACTCTTTGGTGCCTGATATTTCAGCCATCCATCCTGGGCTTAATTCTGTGTGGTCCTACCACAGCAAGTGTGGGGTTTGTTCCTGGTGTGACTGCTCACCTACCGTGTGACATGGGCTGAAGAACATCTATATCCTCATGGTGCCTAAAGACACCTGGGTTTAAAATGGCTGAAGAGGTGTATTTAGTTTATATTTTTGAATTATATTTATGCATTACATTTATAAATTATGTTTATAAACTGTATTTATAAATTATATTAAATTTATCTTCGTTCCAGAAGGCTTAATCATAAAGAGTCTTCTACCCAGAGTACTTAAATGAGTTCTCTCTCATGGCTCTCTCTGTTCTCTCCAGTATTCTGTCCACTCTGCCTAAATATGGCATATTTAGTTGTCATGCTAATATTTTTGCTAATACTTTTAAATTTAACTTCTATCTTTTTTACTGTCCCCAGTTCTGGAATGTCCTTTGGCACCATTTCTGTGGGAAGGACTGCAGGACTGAGCTGTTCTCTCACATCATGAGCCTCTAGCAGAAAAAGCTACTGCATAGATCAGTAAAACAAATGAACAAGAGGAAAGACTTTTTTGCTATCATAACTGAAAATTAACATGATTTGCCTTGTTAGATGTTCTTCATTTTTGATTTGTGATGATTTATATGCATTTATATACTTTATATATCCAAGATAGGGACACTGATGAGTTTCTGCCATTTTGGGCTTTGAATAAAATGACATGTGTTCATAAACTTTCATTTTTCAGGTGTTGAAATACCTTCATTAAAAAAAAATATCATTTTTTATCCTTCTTACAAGAAGTGTATCTTTAAAAACAACGAACATATTAATTACCAGTATGATGCTCCCTAACCAGCCCTAATCAGAGGCAGTGGAGGCATTAAAAGGAGGATGATAAATCTAATTTCAATGCTTTGTTAGGTGAGCATGTGTGTTATATTCACAGAACCAAGAAGCTGTTTTCCTTGCAACTGGGAATGAGAAACATGACTATAGATTACATGATAAATAGAAATAAGAAACATGAACAGAGATAACATAGATAATAGCAGATTAATTGGGAGCCTCATTGCTTGGGAAGCCTGTTATTACAGCAATAAAACCACAAAAGCTGCATCTGTAAATGGGATAAAATACATTTGTGTGTGTCACAATATTAAAGTAAGCCTAGACAGAGCTAATAAATATATTTAAGAGTGAATAGAGAATTAGTAACTCACATACAGAATGTGTTGCATGTGGACTTTGATGTTGTGTGTTAAAAAACAAAATAGGGTCTCTCTTCCTTTATTTGAATCTACATAAAGCAAATATTGCTTTAAAAACTTCTGAAAAAGCAAATACTTCAGTCTAATACTTCAGTCTAATACTTCAGTCTCCCTTTCATTTTGTGTAAAATTATGTCTGTGTGCATTTCTGCATGAATTTTTAAATATTAAAATGCACTCTTTTGATTTATGTGCCACCTAAGCATTTTCTTTTCTTGTTTTCTTATATTTTGTTCCATTCCCACTGCTTGGAAAGGGAATAGCACAGAATGGCAAGACACTGGGTTCTTGCCATGCTCTGTTTTTCCCTGGAGAAGCAAGATCTGCCCCATCAAGCAGGATTACAGTACCAGAGGCATTTAGAATTGACTTTAGGAAGGGTGTGTACAGGTATGCTTTTATGAACCTGATTTCAATGGGGCAAGCTCATGTGCAGGATTATATTGGATTTAAAGCAGGACTTGAATATCCTCATATTTCAGTCTTCAAAACCCCCACAGATCATTTCCTACCACACAGCTCTGATAAAAACAGCTAAATATGGCTGGAATGTAACAGATGAGTTGTTTTTAAAGGCTGCTTGCTATAGGTTAAGTGGGAGAACAGCAGTTTTTCATTTGTTCCTTTGTAGATCTGCAGCAAAGAATTCCAGAGAAGGATATAGATGTAGCAACAAGCAGATGAAGCAGTTGGGATTTCTTGTTCTAGTGATATTTTGCAAGAATTCTTTAAAAAATGGAGGCGTTTGTTCCAGATCCTTATCCAAACATTTATTTGTTTCAGCAGTTTCCACAGTAATTGGCCATTGCAAACACCCAGAGTCTTTTAAGGCTGGCATAATGGGTCTGCTCTTAATTTTAAAATATAAATCACAACTTAGATGTCACTTGGCAGTTCCATGGAGCAAACTGATAGCCAGCTGGGGATTAGTAACAATATGGTAGTTTATTTTCCTTTTTTTTTCCTTCTCTTCAAGCAGTGGCAATGATATTTCTTTTCAAAGTTGACCAAACCCTCAAGACAACATGAAAACATCAAGACTGGCCAGCACTAGCCCATACTTTGGGTTGTCATCGTTTCCGGTGTGGAAAATGGCTTTTGGTGAGCTGTACATCACAGAAGTCTTCAAATTACATCCACACATGCACAGATGCTGTATGATTAACATCTTTGCAATGTGAAGTTATTCCCTGCTGTTAATTTCCTGAAGCTGTATGAACATCTTCCCCAAAGCTGGTAACAGGTAGCAGCTAGAGCTGAGCAGAAGACAGGAATTTCCATTTCTATGAACATCTTAGGAGCTTCAACATTTGTTTTGTCCTGCTGGTTTACAAAAAAAAAAAAAAAAAAAAAGCACATTGGAATAAAAATTGCACTGGAACAAAATCTCTCTGTCTTTGGAGAAATGAGAAATCCCAGCCCTGCAATTGTGATACACATTTACATATTTGAGGGACAGACAGTACAGCTGTGACACTGAAGGACACCAAGGTTGTGTCCTCTGCTCTGTCTCCTTTGGCCACCTGGATAATTGCTGTGGCCTCTGGGCTACAAAATGGTAGAATCATAGACTATGCTGAGTTGGAAGGGACCCACAAACATCATTGAAATCCAACCCTCGGCCCTGCACAGACAGCAACAATTCCACTCTGTGCATCCCTGGGAGCGTTGTCCAAACACTCCTGGAGCTCTGGCAGCCTTGGGGCTGTGCCCATTCCCTGGGGAGCCTGGTCAGTGCCCCAGCACCCTCTGGGGAAGAACCTTTCCCTGATATCCAACCTAAACCTCCCTGACACAGCTCCAGCCATTCCCTGGCTCCTGTCCCTGGTCACACAGAGCAAAGATCAGTGCCTGCCCCTTCTCTTTCCCTCATGAGGCTGTTGAAGAGCACAGTGAGGTTTGACCTCAGTCTCTTCTTCTCCAGCTGAATAGACCAAGTGACCTCAGCCACTCCTTGTGTGGCTTCGCCTTCAGGCCCTTCACCATCTTCATATCCCTCCTTTGGACACTCTCTAACAGTTTTAGGTCTGTCTTATATCGTGGCACCCAAAACCATACACAATATTCAAGCTGAGGCCACCCCAGCCCAGAGCAGAGCAGGACAATCCCTCCCTGGCCTGGCTGGCCATGCTGGGCCTGATGCCCCCAGGGCAGGGATGTCCCTCCTGGCTCCAGGGCACTGCTGCCTCATGTCCAGCTGGCCATTGACCAGGACCCCCAGGACCCTTCCTGCAGCTGCTCTCCAGGCTCTCATTCCCAATCTGTCCATACATCCAGGGCTGTCCCATCCCATGTGCAGAATCCAGCCCTTGTCTTTGTTAAACTTCCCACAATGCTGATTGCCCAGCCCCACCATTTGTGCAGGGCTCTCTGCAAGGCCTTTCTGCCCTCCAGGGAGTCAACAGCTCCTCCCAGTTTAGGGTCACCTGCAGACTTAGTATCGCTTCCAGTCCTGCATCCAAGCCCTTTATGAGGTTGTTGAAGAGCACAGGGCCGGGGATGGAGCCCTGCAGAGCCCCACCAGTGACAGGTCCCCAGTCTGATGTCACCCCAATCACTTTGTGCCCAGCCTGTGAGCCAGTCACTCACCCAGGACATGATGTTTTTATCCAGCTGATGGCTAGACAAAATCAACCTATTGTCCTCATTAATAGACTCTAAATTATTTTTATAATATCAAAACCAATGGTGATCAAAACAAGCACTCTTTGTTGTGGTAACGCTTTCCAAACCTACTGAAAAAACCTCCATGACAACAACAAGGAGCAGGTCCTCACACCAGAACCACAAAATCCATGGTCCCTGTATTTCTGCATGAAAAATAAGACAAACTTTATTCAATGCACCAAAAGTAAGACCAAAAGGTTTTAAAAAATCTTTGCACCTGGATGAACTTTTCAACAGCAGATAAAGGAACAAAAACTCCTGGCATTTTTCACTAAATTATAATTCTATTTCTGAGCTGACAGAAATGTTTTTGCAGGGAAGCAAACCTTTAGAATGTACGTCCAGAAAACTGATAATTATTTGTTATATTACCAAAGGACGCTGATACAGATACAGGTTTTATAGCTCATTACAATCTTGTCTCCCACAGTCTCCTCCAAAACATTGAGCTACTCTTTTTCACCTCACTTCAAATGGAATAATATATGACCCTTTAAAACCTATATTAACTTTATGTTTTATGCTTTGATAGACCCAATTTTCTGAGGGTTTTTTCAGTAGATTTTTTCTCTTTTCCAGACTAAGCTGCTATTATATTTCCATATATAGCACTTGTTTCTGTCTTTCCTCAGAGTTTAACTTACTCCTACTGCTAAGTTGTATTCTTCAAGTTTCATTTCAGTTTCTGACTGTTAACAAGGAAGGTGAAATGTAGTTTTTGAAGCAGTTTGTTCTGTATCATCCTCCTGGGAGGATTTTGCAAAGCTTTCCCACCTCCGTTGGTGGCTGCTGTCACATTTAAGATACGAGAATATGCCATGTAACCTGTCTTACATGTAACTCTCATGTGCTCAGATGACTCAAATTGTCCAAAAATTCAAGCTAAACCCAGCTGCCATTCTGCTGGTGCTCCAAAGGTGCTGCTCTCAGCTGTCTCTCCTCCTCTCACTGTGTGGGACATGCTCTGGCTTAAAAGACCCCCAGCCAAGAGCCAGTTTTGACCCTCAGAGAGACAAAAGGACACCTGCAAGCCAGGCTGGGAATAGCAGGTCCATGGATTTGAGAGAGGTGAATGAGAAAGGATGCACCAGAAAGGGCTGGCATAATGCAAACATTTCTTTATTTTGACCTACAGTTCAGAAGCAGAGGGAAAGTAGTTGAATTCAAAGTCAGTAAAGTTAAAACTGATAAAAAGGAAGGGATATTTCAGCCAAAGTCTAATTAGCTATTTTTCATCTGTATCTGTTATACACAGAAAAAAAAAGGAAAAAAAGGTAAAAAAAGTAAAAACCAGTAATAGAATACTGCATTATTTTCCCATTAGAAAATATAACAAAATTTATATTTGGTTATGTATATAGAAGCATCTATCTTGAATTAACATATGTCAGACCTACAAAGCTGCTTTAAAGCTTATTAAGGCAGGTGTCAATAGAAAATTCAATTTTTAAAACACTAATAAATAATGAATAAGTTTTTAAAAATATATCTTGCACATTTTATAAATGCTATGAAGGGAAAACTTTAAATCTAATATAGTCTCTAAAGTCACTTGTTTCTGCCCATAAAATTCTCAGAATAATGAACGGTGAGGATAATAATCAGTCAAGATAAGGAATGCATTGATGTGCATATAAGGAGGAAAAATATGTGTGAGGAACAGAGGATTAGGCCCCATTCACTGCAAAATTTTTTTAAAATGTTCAAAATCATGATTTTAAGCAATGGTAAAAAATCCACTGAAATGTAGGCTGCCAGAGACTTTCAGAAGTCACACAGACCATTCTTCTAGCCTGGGCAGGGTCACACATAAGCAAACTTGAGTCTTACAACTCACCTGGCAAATGTTTGTCTAAATTGCTCTTTAAACCTCCAGTGAAAGCCTCCGCGAATTCCCGGAGGATACTAATCCAGCCCTTCACTCTCTTGCCATTAAAAAGCTGCTTTTTCCCCTAATTCCCACCCTTTTTCTGTTGAGGCAATTCAAACACATCATGTCTTGTCCTGTTCCTGGTGGCTATTATCATGTCTCTGCACATTCTTCCCTTCCCTAGACTAAACAAACCCAGCTCCTCCACTCTTGTCTCACAAGTTGTGTTTTCTGGACCTCTAATCATTCTTGGTGTTCATCTCTATTTTTGCCAGTTGGCAAGGGTCATTTCTCCAGCTGTTACCTGCACTTAGCTGGACACAGGATCTCAGATGGGGCTTTATGGGAAAGAGGTTATTACTTCCCATACCTTCCACAGCACCCCTCATTTATACAGGATTCCTTTTTTACATCAGGATGGATCTGCTGACTCATAAATTCCCCTTTGTGCATTTGCTGCCTACTCAGTTGTTCCAAACCTTGTATTTGTCCCCTTGACTCTTTCAAATTAAAAAAAAAAAAAAAAAAAGAAAAAAACCAATCAATTTCTAAGCTCAAAATATAAGAAGCTCCTGTCCAATAGAGGAGTTGTTCATGCATTTACCATGATGGAAAGACAGGAAAAAAGAAATCTTTGCATACGAAATTAAATTTGTTTTCACCTCTCCAGAGTTACCATATAGTCTCTGATCTTTTGTTATAAGTGGTGATAATAAGCTGATCTCTGGTACAAAATACTTCATTCTGGCAACGTTTGTATTTTGATGTCATTAAAAAAAAGTCAGTGAGTCCCTACTTATCATTCATAAATAAAAAGAAAAAAGTATGGGGTCATTAGGCAAACGAATGAATAGATGGACTTCAGAAAAGGGGGTGAAGGGATGTGTGGCATTTCCAGTGTTGTCTAGAAAATTCAGGAAAAGAACTGCATTTTTTCCACATTCTTTTAAGATTTTCAGCCTAAAATTTGTCATCCTCGTCAAATAAGGAAATGAGAAGATGTCTGTACCTACAAAGAAATAGGTAGGTTCAACCTCATTCACAAGCCCTCCTCTTTCCTAGGAATGTGAATCATTCCATGATCAGCACAACACCTGAAGCCTGACACCCTGGTGCTCCAGGTTTTGTGGCTGAGCTCTCCTCTGAATACCTAACTCTGGCCAAGACTTGCTTTAAGGCTAGAGCAGTGCCTTGCCTCTCTGGTTTCTGATCATATGTTTGAGTTTCTGCTTCAACTTTTCCCTCAGGAAAAATTAGCTCAGCTCTTCTTCTGTCCCAGCCACCAATTTATAGACATTTGCAGTTTAGTGTCTCTGAAAACTGAAGTCGTCTGTCAGATGTAGCTGAAATTGGAAAAGGGTTTTGAGATTATGAAGAGAAAGGGCAGTAGCATGCATCAAACAGTTTGTTAACATCAGTCTTATCCCCACAGAAAATCAAGCCAAGGAGCCTCTGCTCTCTAAACACTGTCTTGTGTCTTCCTACAAAAAAAACTGTTTTGTTCAAGCTTTCTAGAAATAAATGGTAACAAAAAAGGAAACTATAATTCTTACTAAATAAATTTTTTGAGGGTCTGGGTGTGAGAAAAAAACAAGGAAAATTTTCCATTGGCCAGAGAGACTTTGGGTAAAACTTTTACGAACACTGAGAAAAGGGGTAAAAGGAAAAGCAAAATTTCATGCGTAATTGCAGCTGGCATCAGTGAAATCCCCTCCTAATTCACTCTGCAGAAGCAGCAAATATATTGTATCATTTATTATATCACCAAAGACATCTTTATCATTTAGGTATCAGCGATGATAATACAGAAGAATGGACAGGGTAGAATTTGAGCTGGCAAAAGATTGACTTCAGGTCTTAGACTTTAAATAATTGTACATTTATGTAATATTTCCCTCTTCATTTAGAGCTGCTGAGAACTCTCAGGCATCAAAAGCAAACTGTGGAAAGCACTGTGAAAATTTATGAGATCTCAACCTGCATGATTTCTGTGATCATGCATCTGAAAAGTGAAGCGATAACTTGTTTGGCATTTTTCAGATCCAATGTATTTTATTTTTCAAAATAAACAAAAAACAGTCTTTGTCTTCATCCTTCCAAACCAAGGACCTGGCAGAGTCATAATTAAATGTATTTCCACTCAAACATTTATTCCTGAGGAAAAGGATTTTTCAAAAGAGACAGAAGAAATAAATTAGCAGAAGTATCTCTGATCTGATTTGAACTTGATCATTAAATTGATATTTTTCCTACCTTCTTGCTTTGCCAAGGTCCCTTCTGTCTTTCCTTCAGAAATTCCTTGCATTGTTTCGACAGCAGTTCCTAGTTTATTAATTCAGGCTTAGACATCCAGCTCTTTTAAAACGGGGTTTCCTCAATCATTTTTCTGGTCATGCAAGTAACCTTCTTCTCAAATAGTATTTTTTTTCCTCTCCAAAGCAAATCCACCAGTATTATATTTCCCTATCAGAGAACAAATACATGAATTACAAATTCTTCCTCCTTCCCTCCCCCTCCCCCATGATTTCATGCACACTTTCCCAGAAAATCCAAGCAGCTTCACATTCTCCCTGCCCCCAAGTCCATCAGGTTTCCCATTCCCACAGTCTTCTCCAGCCCCTCGGAGCAGACCACGCTTCTGGTTCCCAAGGACTCCATAAAGAGCCCGGGAGAGAGGTGTCCTCCCTGGCAGCTCTGCTGTGTCCCAGCAGCAGTGTGACATGGCAGCAGATGGGCTGCCCTGAAGCCTCTGTTAACAGCGTGATGTCTCAACCCAGCCTTCCCCTAGGGCTCCAGTTTTTGGCTGCTCGGCAGGCAGGGGAAGGGGGAGAATCCGACCTCCCTCGCTCCTGTGCATGAGACATGAAACAAAAGCCTTCCCCTGCCTCGCTGATTTCAGGCTGGCTCAAGTCCTTCACACGGTGCAGGCAGCACAGGCTGCCCCATCCTCCTTTCCCGAAGGTAAATGAGTGATTTATATTCCTAATATTACTACATGGGTATCAGTTCAGGCAGGTTCATGCAAGGCAAGACAAAGGGTGTTAGGGAATTTGACTGAAAAATCAAGGTTATTTCATTTACCCTCACAGCAGAAACAAAATAAAGATCATCATTTGCAAAGTTGCTTTGGAGAACAACTCCCAGGAGCTGCCCTTTCATACCCTCTCTAAGTCATTAAATAACTTCTCATTTGATCACCCAAAGATGGCATATGGAAATTCATAATAAAACTAGGATGCTGTATTTTCTTCATAAATATAACTTAATTAGCTTTTTCATCCCAGTAACACTAAATACTTACACACAAAAAAATTATTCAGAATTGTATAACAAAATAACAGAAATTGATTTCTCACAACATTGCTCTTGTGCAAACACCAATTTGCTGTCTCCTTTCTCTGCTTGGGAAACACACTCCAGCTCTGATAAACTGACAAAGCATAAAATAGTTACAAGCTAATCCTTGTGGACTGAGAACTCCCAAGATTTCTTGTTCCCTTCCCCCTTGGCAAGAATTAAAGTCTTCCTCTTTCACATGGCAAATGTCCCTTTTCCCACACATTTGGTGGCAGAGCTGTGTTTCGCTAGGCCTTACAAATCCAAATTCCTTCAGGTCTTTTTTTCCTTCAGTGGAATCCATATGTACAGGCAATGGCAGTAGCAACAATACCAATCCCCTTCCTCCTCCAGTTCTTCTCTTTCAAGTCAGTCCCTTTCCTTGCATGGACACAACTCAGGAGTTTCCTTGTAATAGTTCCCATCCTTTTCCTTTGTATGCCACCACTACCACTGCACATTCATAATTCTCCAACTGGAGCCTTTAAGAAAAAAATGATGCACAAATGATGCACAATGATGCACAAATGATGCACAAATCTGTGTAGCAGAGCTCTACACGAATTCAAATCTCCCCTGTAAAATCAATCATGGTGTTTTCAGCGGTTTTGCAAAAGTTGCTGTCAAATTAGTCACAGCTGGACTTTTACTGTGTGAAATGCAAAATATTTATTTCTTCTGCTGCCCTTGGTGAGATGAAGCTGGATAGGAGATGAAAGCCTGCACCTCCTGCAGCTCTCCTAAGGAGAGCATATCCTTCCAAGGCAGCTTCAGAATCGGAATCAGCAGGGATATTTAAAGAAGTGTCAAAGGTGACACCTCAGGTAGGAGGTGCTGCCTCAGCTCATTCCAAGTGCCAGTCTTGACCCTGGAACTACCCTTGCCTTGAGGCTCTTTTCCAGGCTGCAATTCACCACTTCAGTTAAAGCTTTTGAACAGGACTGGCCAGGCGTTGAGACTGCTCCTCTTTTTGAATGTGTCATCCTGTCTGAGCTGGCAATGTGTTTTCCTGGGAGAAACAGCTTCACGTCCCACCTTCTGCATTCAGACCCTCAGAGCTGGCAGCTTTACAGAATCATCAAATCACAGAATTATTAAGGCTAGAAAAGACCTCCAAGATCATCGAGCCCAAGCTGTGACTGATCCCCAAGCAGACCAGTGTCTGACCTCTTGTCAGACAGACCAGACCAGTGAGTGCCACATCCAGTAGTTCCTTGGATACCTCCAGGGATGGGGATTCACCACCTCTTTGGGCAGCTCCTTCCAATGTCTAACAGCCCTTTCAGTGAAGAAATTCTTCCTGATGTCCAACCTGAGCCTCCCCTGGCACAGCTCGAGGCCATTTCCTCTTGTCCTGTCCCTGTCCCCTAGGAGCACAGCCTGACCCCCCCCAGCTGTCCCCTCCTGTCAGGGAGTTGTGCAGAGCCAGAAGGTTCCCCCTGAGCCTCCTTTTCTCCAGGCTGAGCTCCTTTCCCAGCTCCCTCAGCCCCTCCTGGTGCTCCAGCCCCTTCCCCAGCTCCCTTCCCTTCCCTGGACAAGCTCCAGCGCCTCCATGTCCATTTTGCAGTGACAGGCATAGAACTGGACACAGGATTTGAGATGTGGCCTCAGCAGTGCACCTCAAAGCTCCAGGTGGCTGCTCTGCCACTCCAGAGCAGCTCTGTGCTGTGCCCTGCTACATGAAAAACCTGCTCTATGGACTGGGAGTGACCTCACTGTGAAGGAAACGCGCTGGCAAGGAAAATCTTCCTCTGCTCTTTTTAAAGCACTATGGCTGTGCCAGAGCAGGAGCCCTAAGACAGAGCACACAGTTTAATCTGCTTTTGACATGTTTGTTTTTAGCCCAGTTGTTTCTCATTAGAAAGCACTTTCTTTTCTTCTAATCATTCATCAGCACTTCTGTGTGAACACAGTGTTTAACAGAGCACTGTGACCATCAGCTTTGGACATCAGCTGTTCTTCCATTAAGAAAAAAATCCTTCTGTGTTGAAATAAATGGTGAGATGTCTGGATCTGGAGGACACATTTTTAAGAGGTGCATTTGGGGTTGTGTAATTTTATGTGCCAAAATTGCATGCACCCTGAGTTACCACATTTATTACGATGTTTATACATTTGTGTAAGGAAACAGACTCAAACACTAACTTACAGACCTCCACAGTGTGTGTTTCATGCAAGTCTGCTCCCTGGCACAGTTTTGGCTCGGGCCAGCAATCCTTGGGGTGGTTCAGGGAAGCTCACAGCCCAAAACCTGCAGTTAGTAGGGATGCAGCCACTCTTTTCCGGGGAGGAAGAAAGTTCAAGCACATTGAGAAAGAACCAGATCATGGCACTTGGCCCTTGAGCCAAGGCTGGGCACCAGTCTGGGGCTGGGTTTTTTAGCAGTACAGGCCAAATCTCCCTCCTCTGTGATGTGGTTTTGTATTACTCCTGTGTAAAATAACATATTGAGGTAGGTGACTTTGATTAAAGGACATTTAAAACACTGCACTCACTGAGTTCATTGGTTGCATTTTTCCTCTGCTCACTTTCAGAAATTCTTTTTCTTTTTTTTTTTTCTTTTTTTTAGCAGGATTTTGCAATGCTAGCAATCCACTGCATTTTTGGAGAGTTTGGGGAGAGTTCTGCACTGATTTACTGCACTGCACAACATGGATCCATTGGTTTTGGCCAGGTGACACAAGATCACATGGAGCAGAACTTAGAACCAGTGTATACTTATTGCCTGTTATCCATTAGTTTCCTTAATGTCCATCTAAAGGGCTTTATTTGGTTTAAACCCATTGTGTCTACTGGATAAGAATATTTTACCTTCAGATATTATATAATAACATTTTATATGCAATTTATGAATGTTAGAGAATCAATGGTAGCATTAAGTAATATTTTTCTGTGGTTTGTTTGGGTTCTTTTTTTCTTTTCTGTTTGTTTGAGAAAGCTTGTTGGACAAAATCTTTTGAATGAAATTCATGATCATAAGTTTAGCCTTTTCTGCAAAACAAAAACAAAACAAAAACAAAACAAAAAAAAACCACCAAAAAAAAAACCAACAACAGAAACATACAAAAACCCCCAAAACTTTGGAGAAAGAATACTTGAGTAAAACTTGCTTTGGTAGAAAGAAAGTCCTTTATAATGACAGCTTGTGAGTTCTAAACTTTCCTTTTTTTACAGCTTTTTCACTTGGTCTAATAACAACATCCTTTACCCCTGAAAGGATTGGTTGTCACTGTAACAGCAGAGCTGATAGACACTGCCCACTTCAACTAAAAACTGTCATTGTCAGATCAATATGATGGCTGAGATGACAATAATTCAGACTTAAACTACCCAGTGCCTAGGATTTAGAATGACTAATGGCTTTGAAATAAAAGGGTCAATTAATTCTAAAAACATATCAGGCAGTTGCCAGAATTTCAACTTCTGGTTTTGGTAGGAAACAAATCTGGCACAGTTCAGGTTGATGCAGAATCCAGTTTTATTTTCAATAATTCCAGTCTCAAAGATGAGCCAAGAACCCTACAGAAGCACAGGCCTTACTCCAATTGTTATTAGATTAGTAAAGGCTTACACTGATGTGGATCAGGCTGCTTGTGCAGGTTGGTGCACAGATTGAGAAGATAATAATCTAAAGATATAATTCAGGCAAGATTTAAAACTCTGCTTCATTTTACATGTGTAGGCAGTCTCTAAGAGATCAATGGGATTACCCATGTACATAAAGTTAAATGCACACATAAATCTTTGCTAAGCTGTGACCCAAGGGTCCAGCCTGGTATTTATCTCCAATATAGATTTTAGTTCTAGAGGCAATTTCATTGATGACTTAAATACCCTCACCCACAGTAGTGTCTCATATTCATGGCTGCATGTCTCTGATTGATCAGGTCCTTAAAAAATATGAAGAGTGGCAGAAAAGAGAATTTTTTTTTTCAGTCTGTTCTCTTTAAGTATTGTAAATTCAACCAGCTTTAAATCCTTCTCTTTCCTTGCATTTTTACTCTGAAAAGGAAGAATATGTCCATTAGAGCTAAATTAATATGATTTTTCATCAGGACTTCCAATTCCACCACATATGGTTCTTAACTTTAGTTTATAATTAGATTGCTAGTGATAAATTGGTCCCGTCTTTACCCAAGTTCAGATTAGAACATATTTGATTTTTTTTATTATGGGTGGTTTAATGTTCCCTTTCCTCTAGGAATTTCCTTTCCCTTTCCTTTTCCCTTGGCAAATGTGGTGTACCCTCATGTAATGCTTTGGTTTTGACCCTTTGACACTCACTGATGTATATTCAAGGATCTTCTATTAAATGTAACTGGGCTCAACAGAGCACTGACCCCTTGTTTTTATAGCTGTATCATGATTTCTTCTCCACAAGAATTTCAAATTGTATTTGTTACTATCCATCACTTCTCACTGCAGACATGTCAGAAAAATAATTTTTATACTTATTGTGGGTCTCTGAATTGTACACACATATGTCTTAAAATTCTAAAATATCTTCTATGCTTATTAAATCTACCTGTCTTTGAAGAATTAAATGGATCATGATCACTCTCCTTTGAAGAACTATTACCTGAAAATCTTCTGTCTTCAACACTGAAAGATATTTTTTTCCTAAACCTAAAAGATATTTTTTCCTAATGAGCTTCTTCATTAAATACCGATTTTCTATTCTGACACTGAGTCTTAACACAGTGTAGCTTGACAGAATTCAGGAAAATAGTGCTGCTACGGAAATATTGCAAAAGTGGAGGAAGACACCACATCAATTTCAAATGCAAGGTTTGGAACCATGATCCTGGTTTGCCCTCCACAAAAGATGACATGTATTAACTAAGAGCAGTGCAATTCTATTTGTCCAATACCTGCATGAAATCAGAATCAACCCCTACATAAAATGATTAGACAGCTGGAAGCTGGAAAAAATGCAAAAATTAATATCTTTAATCATCTGCCAATTGCTCTGTATTGGCTGAAATAATAGACAGCCCTGTGCAGACACCCTGCATGATGAGGGACCTGATGACCCCCTTACACACATTTCAGGTGGCTTTGCTTTTGCTAGCCTGGTTCCATGGGATGAATTTGTAGCTGGCGTGGGTCAGGTGTCCTCCTGGACTTCTCCTTCCAAGATCATTTCATTCCAAGGGAATGCATTTGATGTGCTCAGAGAAAGCCTGGGGATACAAAGCACAGCATGGTATTAAATTTACTGTGACCAAGTGTCTCTGGGACTACTGCTCATAATCTAAGAGAGTTTGGAAAAGGCAAGTACTGCTAGAAATCATACAGTGCCTGTCTTCCTCGGGAATGGTTCAGATGCCCAAATTATTGCTGGCTCTGAAGAAGGGCACTCCTTCATTAATTGAAAAAAAATAGTCTCATCCTTTGTTGCACTGACAACCTCTTAGAATTTTTCTACAATTTGTGCCTGCTTTCCTATCAGGAAAGTGTTTAAGGCCAAGTTGGGTAGGGCTTTGAGCAACCTGATCTAGGGGAAAGTGTCCTTGCCCATAGCAGGGTGTTGGAATGAGATGATCTTTGAAGCCCCTTCCAACCCAAACCATTCCATGACTCCATGATCCTAAGGAATCTAAGGCTCAGCTCCTTGCCTGTGCTCCAGCCAAGATGGTGTTTGGAACACATGCAAAGAGCTGCTTTTCCTGCATACTCTGTGCACCTGCTCAAGTAATAACTCCTTACCCCCACCATTTCAGCAGCCTTTCATGCAGGTGTCCACTTTCACCAGCCCAGAGCTGAGAATATCCCTGGTGCTTTTGCCAGGCATCAGTATTGATGCACCCCTACACCTGCTGCTTTTCATTCAGTAGCAGTAAAGGGTGGCCAGACTTGACCCCAGATGACTTTTCCTCACAATCCACACTCTGTCAAGGTTTTGCAACTGATGCCTTCTTTCATCTTCATACCCTCTACACTCAACTCAGGGATGCAACTGGGTTCTGTGTAGGCAGTTTTTAGCATGAATTGATTGGATGGGAGAATGAAGTTATGGTGCATGGAATGGTTGATGGTTATCATATTGCACTCCCCTGTTTCCAGAAACCCTAATTTAAGTTGCTCTAGCTGTTAAGTTGAAGGAAGGAAGGAAGGAAGGAAGNGAATGGTTGATGGTTATCATATTGCACTCCCCTGTTTCCAGAAACCCTAATTTAAGTTGCTCTAGCTGTTAAGTTCTTAAAGCAGGAAGTGAAGGGAAGGAAGGAAGGAAGGAAGGAAGGAAGGAAGGAAGGAAGGAAGGAAGGAAGGAAGGAAGGAAGTTTTTTTACTTGTTAGGAGAAGAAAAAAAAATTTTAGGAGAAAGAAAGACTGTGGAAGAGACACCACGATTTAGGGGAAGGCAACTTGATTTAGGAGAAGGTACCTCAATGCTTGGTTCCGTTTTGTGTTTTTGTGGTTTGCATCTTTTGCATTCACCAAGTCACCCAGACCTTCAGGGTCACCAAGACCTATCTTCTGCCTTTTTGTTATGCCTCCTGGCAAGAATATAGAAATTCCAGCCCTAAAAATCATGCCATGATCCAAAATTTATTCCAGAATCTCAGTAATGTTTTAATATGACAAAACAATGTTTTTTAAAGCTGTCAAATAAAAAGAGTCCAATATTCCACTTGCCAACAGCTTGTTGGAATAATCATATTCAGAACTGCATTCATCTCACAAAAGTTCACATGTAAGGGTAAGGCATGTAGGGCACACTGTCTGCCAAGACTTTTCCTGCAGCTGATGGGGAGGATACCTAAAGAGGCATCTTATCCCATTTTCCTGGGATGAATGAATACATTCCTGGATGTGTTTTTCCTTTAATCACAAGAACTGCCTAAATATCCATCACTGACTATATGCCAGTAAGACACTGATATGAAATGTACAATCTAAACCAAGAGAGCTGAAAAACCTCATGAAATAAAACACAGCTAGAAAATGAAACCCTGCCCCCAAAAAAAAATTTGGATGTCTTGTAAAGGAACAGGAAAATTGATGGGCTTTGTCTAGATTTGAAAAGCCACAGGTGTACTTATCCTTTGGGTAAATGCTGCATCTTCTTTAGTCAGACTGCCAGCAAAGGATCTGACAATATTTTTGGACAGTTTTATAGTTACAGCCAAGTGTGCTGATGAAACAGGGCCTCGGGTCTTTCCATGCTCAGTATTGGCAGAGTCCTAATCCCAGGAGACTCATTCTGCAGGGTTTGTAGGGAGCTCTAGTCAGACAGGCAATGAAAACTGATTTACAAACTGTGGACTTACAAATTTTCTAAGGTCCACAAGAACAAGGTTTACAATGTATGGAAGCTCACAAGCACTGAAGAAACCACTTCCTATGCTTTGTACAGACTCTCTCACACGATTCTTCATGTTTTATGTTACTGCTAAAATGTTACTTAGTGGACTTCTTAAGGACACATATTATATCCACATTATTTTCATCTCTAAATGTCTAATAATATTTAGTGTTCCACAGTGGGATGCAAATTTTAATTTGACAGTAAATTCCGCTGAGTGTCTTCCCTTTGTCAGGCAAAATTTCTATTGCTTTAAAATACTACTGTAGCTTTATGTCATTGCTTCTTTAAGCAATTTTCAGAAGCTGTAATGAGGCAGGGAGGTAGATGCCTAGAAATTTCAGAAGAAGCCCTCACATTGCACAAGCTTCTCTGACTCACTGTCTTAATAGACTGGAGCTGAGGATTCATGTGGTCTGCTGCTCTGTGTGATGCCTGCTACATTACTGTCTCAAACAACAATTTCATAAAACTATCTAGCAAAAGCCGACCGATGAATCATGAACAACGTTGTTTGCAAGATGACTTTCATCTTCCTCATGTTTTTCTATAGTAAATTTCCACTTTAACACAAGCCACAACTACACCCTTAAGTGGAAATTCATTATCCTTAAGCTGAGTGAAGATTTCTGCAAACAGAGCTTGGCTTTTTTGCTGGTTGTTAATGATTAACATTTAATGGGTTCTGACAACGTGTTCAGCCAAGTGCAAGACAGAACTGAAGACAGTCCTTAGACTCAGTGCTTGGGAAAACAGTGCATGTAGCACAGTAGTAGCTCATCAATCCAGAGAGCCAAGGGTAGAATTCAGAGATACAGGTACCTGTGGAGTTTATTCAGGCATTGGTTCTGTAGGTGGCAGGATCCTTCCAGAAGCACAGACAATAGAACCGCTCCTATCCACTACTGTCATACAGAATCACTGACTGCTTGACGTTGGAATGGACCACAGTGGTTCACTGGTGCCATCTCCCTGCTCCAGCATGGCCATCCCAGAGCACACAGCACAGGATTGTGTCCAGAGGGCTCTGGAATATCTCCAGTGGGGACACTCCACACCCTCTCTGCTCTCTGTTCAGGGCTCAGTCACTGCCCAGGGAAGAAGTTCTGTCTCCTGCCCAGGTGGAACTTCCTGGGATCAGTCCCTGCCTGTTCCTCTGGTGCCATGGCTGGGCCCCCCGGAGCAGAGCCTGGGCCCTGCTCGGAGCCCTCCCTGCAGACAGGGACACCCAGGGCTGAGGGCCCCTCTCAGCTGGGGCTCCTCTCCAGGCTGAACAGCCCCAGCTCCCTCAGCCTTTCCCTGGCACAGATGCTCCAGGCCCTAAATCATCTCTGCAGCCTCTGCTGGCCCCGCTCCAGGAGCTGCCTGTCCCTCCTGTCCTGAGGAGCCCAGAGCTGGACACAGCACTGCAGATGTGCCTCACAGGGCTGGGCAGGGGGGCAGCATCCCTCCCTGAGCTGCTGGCACTGCTGTTCCCAATGCACACCAGGACACCACTGACCTTCTTGTTCTCCAGGGCACTGCTGGTTCATAGGCTGCTTGCTGTCCACCAGGACCCCCAGATCCTCTGCAGAGCTGCTTCCCAGCATGTCACCCCCAGCCCGTGCTGGTGCATTGGGTTATTTCTCCAAATAAATGCAGGACCCTGCATTTGCCTTTGCTAAATTTCAGCTATCTCTTCTCTGCCCATCTCCCCAACCTGTTGAGGTCCCTCTGAAGGGCTGCCCAGCACTTCTTTTACAATTCAAAATTTGGGCAACAGGGTGAGAAAACCTCTTTGATAGCACAGAGGGGGGAAACTGCGACAGGAACATAAAGAGTGGAGATGTCTGTGGTCATGTAGAAAGTGATCCATATAATTACTGGTGCTGAGATTGCCACATTTGTGTTTTATATTTAATTGCCAGCCATGAATGTTGGCTATGAACAGTACACAGAGTAAGGAAGGACTGTGGATTTTCCATGTAAAACGCTGATGTCTGAGTTCACAGTCATCACAGGTAGCTCCTGTTGTGTTTTGGCTTATAGTTCTAGGCCTACTTCTTTTACCTAAATCCTTTCATTCTACCCCGCAAACTGGGTTTTAACCAAACCCCCATCTTCAACACACCCAGTAAAGGCTGCGTGCTCCCATTCTCAATCCTGAAGAAAGATCCTAAGCACCGAAGAGAAGAGATGGTGAGAAGAGAAACTGGATATGACAAGTGAGGGAAATTGTGTTGAAGCTATGATGCCTTAGGTTTTAACTTTTATATTCTTCAAATCCTGTACTGTCAGTGGAACTCTGAAGTTTCCTGGAGCTTGTTCAGTGCTGTTCTCTCATGCTCACACAGACACAACAAAGCCTCTCCAGCTCACTCTCCAAGGACACCCAGACCCTCCTAGGCCCAAGAACTGCAAACCTTCATCTTGGGGAGAGGAGGCAAGCTTGGGGAAATTCCATCCTTGGCTGGGCTCTGCTTGGGGAATTGATGCTGATATCAAAGTGTGAAGCACTTGTGAGCTGTCATTGTCCAGTTTGGGATGCACTGAGGCAGGAGCCTCTGGAGCCCAGAGTGTACCTCTGAAGGCCTTTCCAATAAATCCCTCCTTTATTCCTTTCTTCCTGTCTAGTTTCTGTTTCTAGGTAGCCATTTAAGAAATGGCTATATTTTTCAGAAATATAGAAATAGAAATTCTATATTTTTCAAATGTTAACATGTGTTATCAGACAATAAAAGATACATAGTAGCTTAAAGCAATGGTGGAGATTTACAATAATTTTCCAGGCTTTTCTTCATTTCCAAAAATGAGATATGAAATAGAGGCAAATGTGTGATTCATTAAAAATAATTTTTCCCACTGACTTTTCTGAATTTGAAAAATCAGTCAAAATTTAGTTATTTTGCAGCATTTTACCAGCTTTCACTAGTGCTCTTATTGATGCCCTGATTATTTGTATATAAACACCAGATTGGAACTCAAATTATGAGCTACTCACCCCAGTCCTATTGTTTCTCTGTGTGATACAAGAGAAAACTTCACTAAAGAAATAAAGGCTGCCACAAGGAAGAAATGCAATGATGCTGATTGGGGTAAATTGGAAGGTGCTGAAAAGTGACAACATTTTCCTTCAACCAAAAGGGAGTAAAGTCTGAGAGAAGAGTAAAGGATGACTGTCAGTCAAATTTGATAAATTATTTATGAAGAAAGGCAAAAGGAGAGGTGCCAGAGTCACATCTACAGGAAACTGAATGAGTCTGAATGGGAATAAAGTGCAAAAAACACTGAAAAAAAAATAAAATCAGCAGACATCTGTTTGTAAAGTCTCTCTAAACACTGGTTGTGAGATGTTTCCTTCATAACATCATGGGGCATGCTAGAAAATTTAATAGCTCATTCGATACAAACATTCAAGCATTCTCACTGATTCTGTATAATGTTTTTTTAATATTGTTTTCTTGTCTAAGATTTCTACTCCTAATTTGCATATAACATGCCCAGATTTCTCCTTGTAAATATAACCAAGAAACCATAAGTGTACTTTGTGAGATTAAAGAATGAAAGAATTCAGACAAGCTTCTAGGGTGGGATGGATTCTTTAACTTCTGGAAGTTTTAGATTTGCTCATTCTCTGTAGGCTAGGAAAAGGTTTGGTTTAACTTCAGGGGCACTACACCTGATTTAAAACTGTAGGAAAACGTGTGGGATCATGTGAAAACTGTGGGTAAGGTCTATGTGTGCAGTGACTCACCACAGGTATTATAAAACATTATTCTGCATTTACTGTTGTCTTACTGAACAACAAAGACATCCTGACTGAGTTGGAATATTAAAACACTTCTGCCACAAACTCTTGTTTTTATGTTTTCACTTCTTCCTGGGGAAAATCTGTTTAGGATTACCGCTTCTTGGAAAACCTCTATGTGCAGTTCAAGCATAACCCACTTTGAGTTCACTCAAAGTGAAAAGAAAACCTTTGCCAGAATGCTGTATATATCTTGAAAATTTTATCTCTGATAACTACAAGCACATTGAAAATATGGAACTGAGACTGCCTACAACTATCAGAGGATTGGTCTGTATTCATAACCAAACTGCAAAAAAACTCCTGCCTAGGGATTATGAAATTTGGACTGTTGAAAAACCATGTAGAGTTACAGCAAGAAATGTTATTAAGATTGAGAATTATCCTTGGAGATATTAAACAAAAAGCATTTCCAGTCAGCTCAGTGGAAGGTCTCAGTAAGACCTTCTTGGGCTTGGAGAATCTAGGAGCCACATGCAGAATTTGGGAGACAGCATATTTATTCAGTGAATTAAACATAACACTTACACACATTTACCAAATATATATTTCATATGAAAGTTTAGTAGCATCAAAACTCTTCTGAATTTGGGACTGTTTAGAGCAGCTTGCAAGCATTTTCCTTGTTCCCTAGGCACAGTGATGCAGGATTTGCTTTTTTAAAGTTTTTTGTGTTTTCTCTCTTTGGTCAGTCAAAACTAAAGGCAGGGTGTGAGTGCAGCCAAAGCTGGTTTTCTGTGAGCTCAGTTTACCCTCTACTTGGTTTTGGCAATTCAGAAGAGCTGCCCACCTTACCTAGAAAGCTTGCCTGGGAAAAAAGGATTTCTAAGAGTAGCATTCCCTTGTAGCTTCCTCGGACAAGGCTGACTGAAGTTTTCCCTGCAGGATGTAAAATAAATTTAGGCATTGCCAAACAAACAGGATTAACAGTGCTGTGTGCTGCATCGTGTGTCTTACAAGATGACTCTTCTCTGAAGTTCAGAGGCTGGATTTTGATTCAGAAGCCAAAGAAAAAAATACCACTGATGTCCAAAACTGAAAGCACTTTCTGCCTGAAGAGAAAAATAGTTTCTCTAGCTGGATATGAAAAATTCCAGTCAGCAACAAAGTGGATATAATCCAGGGGGTCCAGCAGAGATGATTTAGGGCCTGGAGCATCTGTGCCAGGGAAAGGCTGAGGGAGCTGGGGCTGTTCAGCCTGGAGAGGAGCCCCAGCTGAGAGGGGCCCTCAGCCCTGGGTGTCCCTATCTGCAGGGAGGGCTCCGAGCAGGGCCCAGGCTCGGCTCCGGGGGGCCCAGCCATGGCACCAGAGGAACAGGCAGGGACTGATCCCAGGAAGTTCCACCTGCACAGGAGGCAGAACTTCTTCCCTGGGCAGTGACTGAGCCCTGAACAGAGAGCAGAGAGGGTGTGGAGTCTCCTCACTGGAGATATTGCAGAGCCCTCTGGCCACAATCCTGTGCTGTGTGCTCTGGGATGGCCCTGCTGGAGCAGGGAGGTGGCACCAGTGACCCACTGTGGTCCCTTCCAGCCTGAGCCATCCTGGGATTCTGGGATTCTGTGACTACAGCAGCAAACACTAACTTATTGATTTAAGACAAGAACGGTACTTGTGTGTCAATCATAACAAATACAAGGAACCTGAAGAGAAAAATTTATTTCATGAGCCAAAAAAGGATAATTGGATGACAACAATTTTGCTACTTGGAGATGACAATGGTACACACGAAGTCTGAGGCCATGATATCCCTTAATCGATTCTCTGATTCTTTCACTTTGCTTTTTGGTATGAATTTGGTGCATAAATTAATTTTCTAACCTTGACAGCTTTATAAACTCACTTGACCTAAGTCAGCATAACCTCACTGACTTCCAAACAGCAAAGTTTACTTACAAGAATCAAGATGCTGGCCTGGACTTTTTTAATGTGTTCCCATAACTTTATTCCTGCACATCACCAGGTTCTGAGTGCCTGCCTGTGTTATATACACAATACCCTTCAAACCCCCAAATAAAGGTTTATTGGGACTGCCATGGAAAGGTTTATTAACTTAGAACTTGGATGTAAAAATGTTAACCACAGACTACCCAAACAAAATCTGTGGGGTTGCATCAATTTAGAGCAGTGAAAAATTTGACAAGCAGTGACATTTTTCTTTAAAATTATTCAATTTTTTTCCTCATTGAGAGATCACTTTGGTTTATGTTTTTATTTTTTCCTTTAAATATAAATTCTCTGAGGAATACATAGAAGAGAGCTCTGTAATTTTAGAGAGATTGAGTTGCTTTTTATTTTTTTTTTTTAATTCCAAGTACAAAGGCTGAAGTGCTAAACTTTATGAGGCCTGTAATAGGTCCTTGGCCTGCAAAATAGTAAGAAATAAAAATAAATAATAATCATCTAATACCAAGCACTTATGTCATGCCTTTCATCCAAGGAAGTAAAACCACTTTATAAACAGCAATGAATTAATAGAGGAATGTTTTGCCACAGGCAAAAGAACGAAACAAAAAACCATCCTTCTACTCCCTGCAGCCTCCTGAACTGCACAAAGGCAATAATTCTGTGAGTGAAAATTACACTGCCCTTTGGTGCTTATTTCTTAGCACTTCTGGAAACTTGGATCCTGTTGTTCCTCCATACAAAGTCTCTCAGTGTGCAAGAGCCACGTGGCAGGATCAGTTCAAGCAAATGTCAGGCCTCTGGAATTTTCTTTTCCTTGTCTTCCTGCTGCTCCACCGAATACAAGGAAAAGAGATACAAACCTCTGATGCATTGATTACTCATTTCATCCTCTTTTTTTATTTTTTTCTTTTTTTTGCTCTTAGTTTTGCATGGGTAAAAATAACCATTTCATGCTCATGAAAAATGGGGGAGCAGCCCCAACCTTCCCAGCCCTTGTCAACTTCGTGGCCTCTTCTGGACTGTCCCCACCCAAGTGAAGCACCAGCTTGGTCTTGGTGAACTTCATGAGGTTGTCTGGTGTGACTGGTGTTCCCTGCTCCAGAGAAGGTTCCTGGGTGACCATGAGTTTTGAAAACATCAGAGAGCACTGAGAAGGAAGGAGAAATCTTTATTTCTGCCACTGTGTATGTATCTGATAGACTCCTGAGCCCCACAAGGACTGGGACAGGTCTGGAAAAAGCTGGCAAGGGTGGTCAGGAAAAGAAAAGTCTCCCACATGTGATAAGACTGAACAGACTACAACTCCTCAGCTTGGATGTCTGAGGAGAGCTATGATGGGGGTCTGTGAAGTAGCAAATTAATGTGAATGAAGTGACTGAGGAATGATCATTCATTTGAATGATCAATTTGCAGAACATGAACTCAGAAATACTGGAGGCGGGATTCTTTTTCATTTCATTATTCCAGAAGATAATGTGCATTAAATATATAAACACTTAAAAACCTTTAAAAGAAATTCCTGGAGACCAGGAAAATATTAAACACCATCGAAGAGGTACAAGCTCCAGATGTGGGAGCTTTTGTTTAGGATTGTAAAATAATTCAGAATACAGATTACTGTACACATCCATGTTCTTAATTCTTTCCCTGTATACTGGGCCAGGCAGATTTTTGGTCTCCACCAGCACATGAATTAGTTCCATTAATATGTTTCATCTAATGTCTGTCAACCAAACCCCAGCTTCTAGGCTTAACTGATGGTTGAGGACTGATTACCTGGTTTTAGAAAGAAAATATTTTATTTGTTCAGGAATAACCTCTATTCTTTTATACATTTAATTTAATCTCTCAAAACCAACATGAAAACTTGAACAAAAATATCTTATCAGGTAAAATCCTCTTGTCTGATTATGTATCTGTCACAAGAGGATTTTTAGAGCAGGTTAAATCATCCTGCAATAGAAGGAGTTCTAATATATTTTTATTGCAAGGTAAAGTTGTGATTCAGGAACTTGCTTGTTCAATAGATAAATTACTACTAACAGTGATACACCAGATATTCAGTACACCATTTTATGGGCTCTATTACAGAGAGGTAGCAAGAGAAAAGTCATTGCTATGTCAAAGCACCAAAACACCTTTTGATAGGGGATGTGGCTGATGTTCAGCATCAATTTCTTATAAAAGACCCAAGATAGGTGTAAAAGTAAGGAATCTTGTATTTTTAGCGTCTTTGTACACAATTAAAGATAAGAAATCTTTCAGGGACAAAAAACTAACCAGGGCTTAGATAAATAGAACTAGAACCAAGTCTCCTGACAAAGGCGGATTTAAGGAGCAGCAGGTTCATTTTGTGCCTGCAAAAATACTGTTCTAAACAGCTGCAGACACAAAAATCCATGTGCAAAACTGTGAGAAAAATTAAGAAACCTTTAAAAATAAAACCAAATGAACTGAAGGAAGATGCCAGGAGTGGCTCAGGTCTTTTTGATGCTGCTAGCACTGTAAAAATCATTCTGAACAAACCCCATTTCAGCACAGGGAAACTTTGCTGGCGTGAAAGCAGCGTCTTGCAGCTATGCCAGAAAGAAAAGAGATGTTTGTGGGAGAGGACAGGCATGGGAAGAATTTGGTTGCACATCACATTCTAGGTGATGTGACACGGCCTGGCAGCCATTCCCCCGATGACCTCTGCAGTCAGGGTGAGTTAGAGCTGGCCAAATGAGTTAGGAATACGAAATAAGGCAACAGAGGAGACTTACATAAAAATCAATTCAGTTTTCCAGCCAAACCGAGCCTCTTTGAAAGCCCTTAAAATGGAATTGGAAGTCACAAGAAAATAAAAATACACCAAGAAGGAACAGAAGAAAGGAAAAAGAAATTTAGCAATTTTTTAATTAATTGAATGTTATTAGTGTTATAAATTATTTTCTAGGGTCTGTTAATTATTCAGAGAATGTCACCTCCATTAACATTTATTCTTTTATTTGTGACATCCACACCAAAACATTACATGCCAAACCTCACAGATTTCCTGTGCCCATTTCCCACTTGCCAAAGGTACAAAACTGCATGAGCACTTATGCAGTGATTTACCTTTACTCACACAAGGATGCTGTGGCTGTGCTATCCAGAGATACCCAGGGTCTTCCAGAGACATGCTTTAGATAAATATTTGTTTTCCAATTTTTGGTGACATTTTCTTACAAACAAACTTGCAACAAAATATCATTTAATTAGGAAGTGAAGCTTATTATTTTCTTTGTGACTATTGAAAAAACTGCTTTAATAAATGAATTTCTGAACTTCTCTCTTTTTTCTGTCCATTTTACATTTTTATACTTCCACCCTGCCTCAAAAGTTTTCATTTGTGGAGACAAAAAAGACTAAAAGAAGCAGAAAATCAAACAGTCTTTAATCTGATTTAAACAGAAATTAGTAAAAATGTCAATTTAAGCAAATACAATTACAAAGAAAAGTAAGAAGTATAGAGAGGAGCCAGAAATTGTATAACAAACCAATTTTCTTCTCCTTTTAGCATAAAATGTCTAATTTCAATGAATTTTTCTCTTTCCAGTTTTTGTAGATTCAAGTTTGGCCCTGGTGCAGTCATAGCTGCACAATTCTGGTGCTACTGGAGCAGGCTGAGAGCAGGCTTGGAATTTTCAGCCATAACCTGGTCCCTGGTCTCCATCAGCTGTGATGGGAAAAGGATTAAAACTGCCAGAGCAAACCATGATTTTATGCTGGTATCAGGTATAGGCCTTAAGATCAATTAACTGTTGAATATTTTTAAAAATTGCATGATCCCTGGAGAGCATGTGGTCCAAGACAGGGTCTAATAACTCAGACAACAACCTGCTCCACAAAATTAAAAGCAGAAAAGGCAAATTAGGCCTAAAACTCCTGAATATTTTATCGAGAAATCTGCCTTTTGCTGAGAATGAGGCTTGCCAAGCAGTGATTTTATGGTTTTGAGGTGTGCAAAGCCTCTTCTTTAAAAGGCAATTTGTATGGAGCAACACAGTGTAGTTCCCCCTCAGCAGCCCTCCCGTGGATAAGTGAATCTTTACAGCTCCAGAAGAACTTTGGCTGTTTTGTGGATGGAAATCAGGTAAATGAAGAGATCTGAGCCCCACACGTGCCCACAGTGACTCTGGCCAGAGAGTTCCTCTGGCTTCAGACAATCAAGGCAGCAGGAATTCCTGCCTGTGGCTGGAATCCAGGACTGAGCTCTTCCCTGGGCAGCACCTTCCACAAGGCACTAACTCGATGGGATGGCAGTTTCATTACAGCTTCACAGCGTTTATGGAGTATTTAATTACCTTCCTACACCCTGTTCCTGTTTTAAGGTTTGTTTAATCATTTGTGTCTCTGTTTCTAATGGGGATTTCAGTTTCCAAATGGGCCTGAAGCCAGAGATGTAAATGGAGGGCACAATATATTCCTTCCTGAAAGATGACACAGGGCAGAGGGGAGGAGAAGAGGAGGACTCAGAAGGAAAAAGAAGGATGGAGGAATGTGGGGAGAAATGTGTTCTTAAGATTCAGGCTAATTGAATATCCCAGCAGGAGAAGATGGATGAACCTCCTGGGCAATTAGCAGACTAAGCAATATCAATAAACGAGTCTCTTAGAGGAGACATTCAACAGAGAGAAAATGGCTCGGATGAAGGAGCTGAAGAGAAGAGCTCTGCAGAGTGATTTGGGAGGGAAGTGAGAAGCACAGAGCAGCCATTAAATCAAAATAGGTGGATTTGCAGCATTAGAGCCGAGTAAAGAGAAAGGTGATGCTTGACAGGCAGGGTTGCCCCTCTGAGCTTTTCAAGGATGGAATTCAGGAGGGCTTAACATTCGGAGAGATGAAGAGTTTCCAACAAGCTGGGACACGATACAGTGGTAATAGTGAGTTCAGAGCCACTGGGTTTCTTTTCCAAGCAGTTCTTCCAGGAGCATTTACACCTGGCTGGCACAACTGCCCCATCCCACCAAAATCACAGAATGGGCAAGGTTGGATCAGCTGGTGCCACCTCCCTGCTCCAGCAGGGCCATCCCAGAGCACAGGGCACAGGATTGTGTCCAGAGAGCTCTGGAATATCTCCAGTGAGGAGACTCCACACCCTCTCTGCTCTCTGTTCAGGGCTTGGTCACTGCCCAGGGAAGAAGTTCTGCCTCCTGTGCAGGTGGAACTTCCTGGGATCAGTCCCTGCCTGTTCCTCTGGTGCCATGGCTGGGCCCCCCGGAGCAGAGCCTGGGCCCTTCCTTTGGATATTTATACATATGATCTCAGTCCTGTCTTCTGGAAAAGTTTTTCATCTGGCCTTTTTTCTTTTTCTTTTTCTTTTTTTTTTTAACCTTCTTTAGAAACACAGGACAGAGAAAGGGATTTCCCAGGGTCACCAAGGCCTAGCTACTGCAGTCTCAGGAAATATTGTAGAATCCCAGTAAAAAATCCATGGAACTCTACATTAAAATCTGGTCAGATTATTGCTTCACATCCCCCTTACTCCTGCTGAACAGCTGTTGCAAGAACCTCTGTCCCTGAAAACTTCAGAATGCTTATCAAATTTCCAGCCTACATGTATTCCTGTCTAGGTTATACCCATGTGTTCTTGTGCCAATGTTTTCCTTCAATTTAATCACTCTTCTCCCTTCCTGCTGTTTACTTAATTGCTTTTATCAGCTTGATTTAAGAGCTTGTTATGACGTGGTTTTTAACTGTCTTTTAGTTTGTTTCTAACTAGACTGTACAGTGCCTCAAGGGGTTTGGCAGGGGCTTTCTGTTGTCATAATTCTCTGATTATTCTTAATCCTGTGAGCCATTCCTCTATCTGGGATGGTTTGGAGGTATTTAGAAACAGCACTGTCGTGGTGTCACCAGGTTACTAAAGCAAGAAAATTCAAAACCTGGTCACACTGACAGCCATGAAAATTCAGAATCCAGGATTTGCATTGGGGTCTATGGGGTCCCATGAAAGTGGTGCTGTGACACTTTTCAGTTTAGACTGACTGAACTGCTTCTTGGGCCAAGAAATTATTGGACACTGTTCAAATGACTAGGGATGTTATTCAAATATGACTGGAATCTCTGTAAAATGTTAGCTTTCCACAGATGTGCTCAGAAACAGCAATAATTGATAACATTCCTGCCACTGTTTAAACCTTTCTGTAAATAAATATGCATTTACATGGCAGTGCGTGCAAAAGAACACTCTGCTCCTTTCTTGCTCCTGTGTCCTGGCATTTCTTCACCAACTGGGCTTTGTGCCAGGAGGCAAATACTGTCCCTTCTGTTTACTCCCATTTGGAAAGGTAATTCCAGCAGATAGATGGTGATGACTGCATCTTTTACACCGTGACTACCTAAACCACCAGCAGTTCATGAAAGGATTTTCCATGTGAAAGCATCACACCAGTGATGTGTCTGCAGGTTTTGTATCTTGTACTGAATTGCTGGAGCAGTTCCCTTCAAAGCAAACCCCTGGATGCCTCCCCTTTGCTGGGACCCTGCAGCCTGGCTGTGGGACCAGGAGAGAGACAGCTGCAAGCTTTCCATGTACCTGCTTTGCCTCTCCTGAGCCAGCAGACAGCACATGCATTTGATTTATTTAATGAATGGGAGTCTAATTATAAAGCAGAGGAAATCACTGAAGCATAAATTTATGGGCTGCCTGAGTTCACCTCCCATGTTGGCAGAAATCAGTGGTGGGAGTTGATGTTAGCAGTGGCAAAGATGTCAGGGAAGAAGGTGGATAGATACCTGCAGGCTTTCCATGATCCCTGGCTGGAGGGGAACAAGGATGAGGAGGTGCCAGCAACAGGAGAGGCTCAGCTGGCAATGGCTTTCAAGTATCTCCTTGAGTCCAGGATGTTATGACAAGAGAAATAGGGAGACTTGGATAAAAAGTCCAGCATGTTCTGACAGCAGCCTGTCCCTCTGTTTGGATATAGCATGAAAAACTGAGTCATAAAGGGCTGCAGCTATACACTGCAATTTTGTGCCCATTTTTGGCTACATCTTGAATTACAAAAATTACAATGACTTCTCAGAAAGGAAATCCTTGCCTTTCTACCAATATGCTGTAATATTCCTGGAAGGGAGCCAATGTGTCGATTTAAGTACCCTCTCAAAGTGTGAGGGGCTGTGATATCTCCAAGTCCCAGTGCCAGCTCGAGCCTCTCTGGAATGTGTGCCAAAGTCTTCCCACCGAGAAGAATGCCTCACATTAAGCGTGTCATCCCTGGGCTGGCCCTCAGCTCCTTCCCCAGCTCGGGAGTCTCAGCTTTAACCTTCATTCCTGTATCCCATTTCCCAGCCCCGTGGAAAAAAATACCATGGAAAAATCTCCCCTCACCCCCATCCTCCCTTTACACAATAATGTGAAATGAAACATTCTCATGGTTGGCTGTTGAACAGGAGACAGCAATTCCTGCGTGGGGAATTTTGATGTCACATTTCTTTCCTAACCTGGACGCTGCTCAATGTGCTAGCCAATGCAACTTAGAATTTGTGGGTGTCCAAGGACCCAGCCCCGCAGAGGTGACCACAAATTTGAAAAAGTCCAAGTTTGAGCTTACAGGATGGAAAACAGAAGTTTTGTCTGGGTAAAACATATTTTGGAAAGACGTTCCGAGGCAGGATATCTCTGTTCTCAAGAATATCCCCAGACTTGTGCAGTAACACATTTAGAAGTCCAGTTAACCCTTAGGCACTAGTTTAATGGAAATAAAAGTGCAGCCTAGCTGATGGAAATTGAAGCCCTTAGAAGAATTTAATCAGATATATTTTCAAATTAAGGCTGAATTTTTATGAGGCTGAAAAGCTATTAATGATTCTTGATTTGGACATTAATATATTTAATCTGCTTTGTATGATTTTTTAAAAACAGCAAGATATTCATCTCCATCTCATTTTTCCATTTTTTTTCCAAAAGTTGGAGCCAAGGGTTTGTTTGTGTGTGTGTGAGTATAAAATGAAAGAAGACATGAAAGAAACCTCTTCTGCAAGCACAGAGAAGGAGATTTGACACTTTTTCTGTAAAAAGGGGAATGGGAATTGTCCTTCCATTGTCATTACTGGCTCTGCTCATTTCCCTGGTTTCAGTTTCCCTGACATGCTGGGTGTCTGTTATTGCAGGAAGGTGAATTTGAGAATATCTTAATTCACAATTAATTTAAATAACTTTCTGAAATACAAGAGTGGGAAAAAAACACTTATTCTAAAGAATTAAGAAGTCTAAAGAATTAAAAGACAATTGCTAAAAGCAATAGTCTTGTAAAAATGGGTGTTTTAACTCTGTTTACAGTTTAAGAAGGATTTCTAATACTTTTCTTTGACAAGATTGGTAATTACAGAAGAGAAGAAAATAACTTTTATATTATTAGGTCTTTCTTTTTAAGACAGACTGGGACAGGAAATCACAGATTTGGACAAATAGCAGTGGGAAATCCACAGGAACCTCACACTGGTGTGAAACTATCAGACAGGTAGAAGTCTTCTAGGAGAACAAGACTAATAACCCTAGATTTGAAAAAAAAAAAATGTTTAATAAACCATTTTCCCATGTTCTGACATGTGATAGGTGAGACCCACCATGGTAACACTGTGATGTTTTACTCCATACTTGGTTATCATTTTAACATCATTCCTAATCACATTTGATAGGTCTCACTCTTTAGTGGTTTGAGTTTTTTGCTTTTGCTTTAAAAAAGTTTGGAGAGATAAAGGATTAAGTATCCTTGAACTCCCCTGGATATGTGAAATCCAGACAACTTGCTTTGACTTTTTCTATTTTTCTTTCAGTCCATCATTTTTTTTCTTTCTGATTAACATGGAAATATCAAGTTTTCTGTTTGTGGGGCTTTATTGAGTTGTTTTTTTTTTTTAAATTTTGGGTTGGATTTTTTTGTTTTATTTTGGTGTGGTTGGTTTTGTTGTTTTGTTTTTTGGGTTTTTTTAATTAAGAGATATTGTAAAGATCCCCTGCTGCTGTAAATCAGGATAGTGTTAGGAATCTAAAAAAAGTGTTTTGAGACTGAGTTAGGATCTTGTGTTTAGGGACTGTTGATATAGGGTAAATTAACACAAATAGGTTTCCACACAAAGATAACAGGCTGAGAAAGAATATATATCTATATAAACAATGCACAAATGCATAAATATTATTTCAATGTATTTTCATGTAATAAACGGGTTTATTTAAAATAAATCAAATTATATAAATGCATTATTAATCCCTTTATATTTACAAATATATGAATTTAGTGATAATGACTATTTACATTTATTAATATTCATAGTTAATGTATGTAAAGCAAAAATGTTGCTTATTTGCTTTTTTTTGGGAAAAGGAAAGGCATTAAGGATTCACTTTATAGCTGGGAGAAGGTAGGCAGAATAACACAGATCAAAATTTGGAAATCCACATATGCACATGAGGCTGATCATGAATCACCTCAGAGTGTCTCTTGTCAAATTTTCCTTGGGCATAATTTGTAATGAAGTAATAAAACTTGAAAAAGCCTATGCTGTCTGTTAGGAGTCTTTGCTTAGAGACTAAAAAGCCTTCCCTAAAGGATAACTTGGCTTCTCCTTTTTCCTAAGGGAAAAAATATTGGGGGCTCATGCTCAAACACAGAATCACAGGACCACTGAGATTGGAAGAGAATTCCAAGATAACTGAGTCCAGCCTGTGACTGATCCCCACTGTGTCTACATGACCACAGCACTGGGTGCCACGTCCAGGTGCTCCTTGGACACCTCCAGGGATGGGAACCCCAACACCTCCTTTCCAATGTTTCTCCACCCTTCCTAGGAAGAAGTTCCTGCTGAAGTCCGACCTGAACCTCCTCTAGTGTAGCTTGAGGTTGTTTCCCCTAGTCATGGCAAACATGGCACAACCTCAGGATTATGGCCACATAGAGGAAGGGCTGGGATAGTCTTGACTTTTTTTTGGCAAGTGAGAGGACCAAGCTGCTTGGAGCTTCCATAGAGAACGTCTGAGCCCATTTCCCAGAACTTCTTTGTTCCTACACTGTCTTTAATCTTAGGCAGTCATAGATGTGTTGAAGTGTCTCCAGAGCAGGTTGAGCTCCCCTCTTAGCTATACTGGTGAAAGTCCAGAAACTCCTTCACAAGTAAGATGGGTTTTGATCTTTGATTGACTTTGATTACCAAGTGAGCTGATCCTGCAGGATGCTGAGCCCTCCTGTTAGAACTGAAGGGTTTGGTTGTGATTTCCCTACTGCAAACCCCTGATTTAATGGGGCGAGTGACCTTTCCATGGCCAAAGCAGCAGCTGAGTGAAGTGACCCCCACAGAGGACTGAAGTGACCCCCACGGAGGACTGGACCTGTGGTTTGTTTATGGAAAACCGATCTGGGTCTGGAAAGCCGGAGTGGTGATTACACAGAGCGCTCGCCGGCTCCCGCTCCGTCCTGTGCCAACAACAACAGCACAGCGCTCCGAGTCAAACCTGCTCACGGAGCCGGGGCTGAGCACAGGCAGCAGTCAATGGATGGGACTCCTGCCAGCTCCCAGCCAGCCAAGGGTGTTTTGTTCCTTTTTAATTCACTCGGATCACGCTCGTCTCCCATGCTGGGTGCAATTCGGAGGTGCCGCGGGAATCCGCCGGGAATGTTTTGAGAGCTTTGGCACCATCCCCAACAGCAGCAGAGACCAACCACTCGGTGTTATCTCCTGCCTTTGTCCCTCCCATGACACTTCCCAGCTCCTCTCAGCTTCTAATTTAGCCTTCCCATGCAATAATGTACTGCAGATTATTTAACTGTGTCTTCGCTTTTAAAATTGGAGTGTTTGTGTTTCCTTGCCCACATTGATCAGTGAACTTGAGGCATGGCTGCCGTGGAGGGAAGAGTCAAGAATTTAAATATTACAGATAGAAGAAATAGTTAGATTTGAGCACAGTTACCTTTAATAACCCTGTCTATATGTTATTTACCTATATATACATATATTTGCTTTAGTATCAAGTGAGATGTATGCATGTATAAGCTGCCTATGAGTACTCTCCATAAAAATCAACATTTTAAAAGACATAAATGCTTGTTGAGGGCCAAACAGCTCCTAGTTCTTCATCACTGGAAGGTGTGATAGAAATATAAATAAATAGAAATAAACCTTTGAAAGTCACCAGGTATTTTTTTAAACTCTCCTGCTCAGCACTAAAAGAAGACAAAAATCATGGTAGTAACAAGGAAAAGGAGTTCAGAGGCCAGCACCCTGGAGGAGCAAAAAATCCTTACCTGCAAAAAATCAATACACTTTTAATTGAATCCTCAGCTTCTTCAATTCCCACAAAGAAATTATTTGTAAAATTTTGCCATTGCATTTAGGGAGGGAAAAGCTTAGGCGGTTGTTTATTCAGAGAACACAAGCAAAAAGGTGTAATTTTTAATGCTATAAATCCTTGTAGCCCCACTGAAGCAAAAGAAACAGCTGCTTACACCTGCTGTTGATCTAACACAGCTTAGCACCTTTCTAAAACATCTTCTAATGTCTCCAAGCACTCTCTTATGGTTTTGTCATTTTGCTTTAATTAGACAGGGGGGGGAAAAAAACCTCTAGAAAGATAAAGGCAAAAGCTTCAAGGAATGGAATGCCAATTCCTGTGGTCTAAGGGAAAAGAAAACATCAAATTTTAAACAAGGACAAAAAAAGACAAACACTAAGGTTCAGACTGTGAATTTATTAATACTATTCAGAAATTGTAAAACGTTTTCAGTGTAAAACACCCAAAATTTTGGAACTGCTCTAAAATAGAATATAAATTTATATGGAGAAATGGATCAGAGGTACTATTTGTAACATTTTAAGAGAGTATTTGACTTTATGAAGTTGATACTAATGAGATTTGCTTTACATTTCTTCAAAGAGACAAAACACTCCTCACCATTTCTCATTCACATAATGAGAAACTAGAGGCAGAAAATCAGCTTTTATTATGCTTTTAAGACTATTGAGAACTGAACTGAGGTGCTCTTTACCCTTCTGATGTCTGCCACAAGCATTTTTGTTGATCTTGGAGTTCAATACGATCAATGCAATGAGTTTGGCCTGCAAAGGAAGCTTCTAATAACCTGAACCACAGCTCCCAGGAATATTGTAGAGAAAATGAGAAAGAGAGAGCCTGATTAATGTGAAACCAACCCAGAAGAGACTACTCTGCTTAAAATACGTTTAATGATTCAGCATAACTAATATATTACTACTTATCTTGTTTGAGTTTTTTTTAATATATACTTCCTTTTTTTTTTTTTTTTCCTCCTCCAGTGAAAAAGCTTGGAGAAAATCCTTTTATTTTCCTTCCTGAAAAGAAGTGGTTTTCATTGAAATTAAGAAAAGTAGTGCCAGGCAAGAGTCCAATTTATGCTGTGGCCTCTTCTATATCACTCTAGTAATGAAGAGAAGATATGATATGAGCAAGAAATTACATTGGGTTCACCAGTTTTATTGATTTGGTTTTGAGCTGGGTGTAAAGCAATTTTATTCCCAGTGCATTTTAACTCTGGAGCACAAAGAGAGTTTCTGGACTGTCTGAAATTTGATAAAGGGATCATTTTACCTCTGTGCTGTTCACTGAAAGGATTAGTAAACCTACTCACAAAGCCAGAAGAGTTTCACAATAACACCTAGTGGAAGAAAAAGTCCTTTTTGCTCCATGTCTTTCCTCCCCTAACCCAGAGCAAAAGCAAGGATATTTCCCAGCAAGTATTTTCCGCTTCCCTGGGAGCTGAAGTGTGCTTTTCCACTCTTGTTATGTTAACCTCTGATACCAAATGTTAGTCTTGCCTGCCCCGTGTCTGACATTGGCAGGCACAGGGGAATAACAAAAAAAAAAATAAATCAAGAAAAAAAAGATAATTTTGGCTCTTCACAGCAAAACAACGAGGAAGGACCATTTGTGCATCCCTTCAGTTGCTGAACTGTGATCTCTCGAGGTTTTCTGTCTGTGTTATCCCAGTCATATCCATCCAGAATGCAGGAGCTCCAGTGCTTAATCCATGTTTGCAAAGTTGCAAAGTGGACTTTTTGCTTGAATCTTAGCTATGGAATGCCCAATCATGTGGATCTCCTTCAAAAGAAGTTATTACAAAATATTCAGGATCAGATTTCCTACATAATTTCTGCTGTACCAGGCCAGAACAGAGTCATGAAAGGGCATTAACTTTTTAATACTGAGTGACAATCTGTCAATTAAAATACCATTTCTGCAATAAATATGTAAATATAAGGTAAGTATTGCAGTAGCATGATACTCTTATTTCAGTTTTTCAATCTTTTAGCTTAAAATACTGACTGAACAGTTTTAATATCTTATCCAGATTGATCTTAGTGATGACTTTTAGGGTTTTAAAACTCAATCCTTTTGAGTACAAAATTTGCAAAACCAAAATAATCTTTGAAGTAGAAATTTCAGTAGTAGAAGAGTAGAAAGTAGTAGAAACTCTCCCTCCTGTAAAATATTACTGAAATATTTTCATTTGTTTCTTTGTTTCACAGAAACAAAACTGTTGTGTTTTGGAGGGGGTGTTGAGTCTTTTTTGTTAAAATACAGTGGCAAAGCAAACATCTCACTTAAGATTTGAAAACATCCAGTACCAGCACCAAATGTTCATGGTAATCTGGGAGCACTGGTAGAAGATTATGTTTTCATGTCAGAGCTGGACTCTGGCTGCATTTTTTAGTAGCAAGGATGACTCTTGCATTAGAGCTTTTAACAACTGGCCTGAGTAGGCGGCAGTGTAAATAATTGCAAAAGTGACTGTGCCTCGGGCCATGGTAGAAGAGGTAAAGTCATGCCTTATCACCTTCCTCTGCATGTTGACACAATTTTACAGCCTCAGACCGTACCAAGTGGTATCTTTGTTTCTCTAAATTCCTCTGACTGCAGCTATTCTTGCTCTTTTCAGTCCTATTTACTTTTCCAGCTGGCTGTTTCATCCCTTCTGTGTCTTCTTGTTGGACTCCCACTTCCTACACACTACTACTCCACTTTTTTTTTTCTCACAAATGCCAGAACTGTTGCTATAAAAGCGTAGGTGATGCGTTAAACCTTTAGTTGGGGCCCCAGACCTTGTGTTTTATGGGCAAAGCCAGAAATGCAAAGCACAAATGATGCCTCAAATGGCTACCTAGGAACAGAGACTAGACAGGAAGAAAGGAATAAAGGAGGCATTTATTTGAAAGGCCTTCAGAGGTACACTCTGGGCTCCAGAGGCTCCTGCCTCAGGGCATCCCAAAATGGACAATGACAGCTCACAAGTTCTTCACACTTTGATATCAACATCAATTCACTAACCAGAACCCAGCCAAGGATGGAATTTCCCCAAGCTTGCCCTGCCCTCCCCAAGATGAAGGTTTGCAGTTCTTGGTCTGGGTGTCCTTGGAAAATTGGAGAGGCTTTGTTGTGTGTGTGTGAGCATGAGAGAACAGCACTTAACAAGCTCCAGGAAACTTCAGAGTTCCACTAGCAGTACAGGATTTGAAAAATATAAAAGTTAAAACCTAAGGCATCACAAGGAGGTGGAATTTCCTGTGAAAAGGGATCAGTGATAGGGTCTGCACAGCAGTTGAAATGATAGATAAGCCCTGTAGAAAGAATCACCGAGTCACAGAATCTCTGAGGTTGGGAAAGACCTCCAAGACCATGCAGTCGTACTCGTGACCAAACACCACTACATCAACAAAACCAGAGCACTGAGTGCCATGTCCAGAATTTTCTGGGACACCTCCAGGAATGGGGACTCCACCACCTCTCTGGACAGCCCATTCCAGTGTTTAGGAAGGCTTTCAGTGCATCCCATCCACGAGACCGACCCAAGCATTGATGGCTATCCAAGCTCCACAGCAGAGTCTGTGTGGGGTGATTTAACAGTACAAGGTATTTTTGTGTGAGCAGGAACACATCTACTGCATTTAACAAGCAGCCCAAGGATAATCACACAGAAATTTTGCATGTTCTTCATTTTATTGAGCTGATTCAGGATCCCATCCCTGGGAAAAACCGGGTGAAGCATGGAAATTGCCTTAAAGAACTTGAGACTGCAGCAGAACTGACATGTGGCATTTCTCTCGGTGCAAAGTAAGGCATGCTGCATGGTCAGTTTTTCCAAGTGAAACAATTCCCACTTGCTGTAGGTATCACATCACAGGACAAAAGCCTCTATGTGGGGGGAGGACTCAAAACTGCATTGCATGCTAGGAAATTTGTAGGTTCTAGCTGGGCATTTTTGGGATTTTCTGATATTTGCTCCCTTTACTGTCTCGGTAAGACCCTCAGATTTGTTACCTTGTTGGATACAGTGCAATATCCATCCTTTTCTCAAGGTATTTAAAAAATATAGAAGTAATGCTTAAAAAGAGGGGAATTTTCAAAAATTAAGGGAAGATATAGGAGAAGTATCAAGGTACAATGAAGGAAGGCAGCTAATCCCTGAGGATGTGGAGTTTGGTACAGATCAATTCAAAGGAATGATTATTCGTTTAACATTCTGGGCCTAGCTCAGTATAGTCATATTGCCATAAAGAAATCAGGGATTTCTGGAGTTTTGCTTTATTTGGGGTTGATGAGAGACAAAATATCTGTCTCTATCAGTTGAGGTTTAACTGAGACACTGACTCTCCCTTCATGCAAGAATAATCTCTAATTTCAGAAGAAGTAGCCATGCAAAAGAGTTTTATTCACTCTCGGGATAAAAATTTCATCTTATTCACATCATAATACTTAGGCAGAGACCAAAATAACTAAGGGAAAACCAAAATGCATCCTTAGACTATCAATACTGCCATAAAAATTGTCCTTAATATCTTTAGATTCAACTCCTTACACAGATCTCAAGCAATTCTACAGCATAATGATGTCTTGCTTTATATCAAAAGCAGAGCTTGCAGGGATAGAGGCTGTCTTTAACAAACACTGCTGGCTACTGAGACAAGCCATACTGGGGAATTGCCTCCAGCAGGAACTTCTCAGCGAAGGGAAAAAGCATTGAATTAACCGCTAAAGGAAAGATAAAAATCAGACTCAGCATATGCACTGGAGAGAGCATACATGCCATAACCTCATAACAGTCCTAAAGCGCCATAAATTTTCCTGTTGTTGCTTGTGTGACCAAGCTTGTATGACTCATGGATTAGGCTGTGCCAGTCAGGGATGATTGTGTGACCATCCCCATCTTCCTGCAATAAACACTCTCTGTGTCCTCTGCTCAACGCATGATTTCTTCATTTTCCTCCATTGCAGGGCAGAAACCTCAGTTTCTATTCTGGTCCTTGATAAAGGAATGGCTCAGCTGCAGAACTGGAATGAAACACGGGACAGACAGCAAAACATGTGAGTAGGAACCTTTTACACAACCACAGGCATGGGTTAAACGTTGATATTTGGGAAGAGAGAGATTTGCCACGAGCATGTAGCAGAACAGAATTTGGCATGAGTTTCCTCAGAGGGAAAAGAGTTCCTTATAAACTAAGAACTTAGCCTAAACTTAGCTCCAGGCATGGACAGCCTGAAGCACAGTCAGCCTCAGTAGTACAATTTGATCAAAGGAATGTGCTGGATTTTTCCATCCAGCCCTTTTTTTTACCCACTACTCCCATGATGAGAGTTGGGGTCAAAAGCCATAAAGTCTTCAGACTGAGAAAAACTTATAATTTTAAAACCCTCCATGCCTTTGCTTTTTTCCTTATTCCCCTCGATTCCTAACAGGCTGAATTTGTCCTTCCAAATAAAACTGGGGAAGAATGGAATGTGGGTGAAAAACATTTGTCTGTTTACTTGGTTTTGAAAAAGATATGCGTGGCAATGAAAAAAAAGGTAATCTCTTTCTTTGAATTGAGGTTAAGAAAAGGCTCTGAGCATGCAAAAGACTCCATTTCCTGTTCACACAGCTCCTGGGGAGTGGTTTTGACTGTGCATCCATGATCCCTCGATCCATCTCTTGTGCTGGATGCAGAGCATTGGCACATCCCTTGCCTTTAGGAGGTAAGGGGTGTCCCGCTAGGTATGGGCCTGGAGTGGTCCAGCTGCCAGGCCTGCCTGGAAGCTGCTGGGGGCTCCATCATTTGAAACCATCCCAAATCAATCCAGGGACTTCCTAATCAGCTCACAGACAACCCCAGTCAGCTTGAACTTAATACTACAGAAAGATGCCTTAAATGTTTTACCCATAGGCCCTCAAAGAGTGCTTAGTTACATGTGTGTACTAGGCTTGGGAAATACCTTATTTAAAAAAAAAGTCTTTTAAAAAGATAAAAAAAGATACGTCAGGATAGACAGAGAGTACACTTTGGCCCAGAGTTGTTTCAAACCCCCTGCCTGTACATCTGCATTGGCTCAAATGGGACTTTCAGTTTTCGACTGCCTGAAAGTTGATCCACACCACGTTTGCTGCCCTGCCCCTCCTCCAGCAGATGTGATTTTACACTAAGGTTTTAGGGAATTAAAATGTAGAAGCTCAGTTAAATGGGCATCAGCATGCATCAGAAAAATATTTGAATAAAAATTGCTTTAATTCAAATGAAATTGCCTTGTAAGGATACAACACACAAATATAACCTACAGGGGATACAAGCCAGTGCTGAGAAATGTCCCACTGACTTCAGCAAGCTGACTTCTGCTGTTAAATACACCTTGTCAGCTCTACTTTGAACCAAGTTTTTTTTCTCTTCCAGCAGACAAAAAGAAGAAACTTAACTGAATTAATGGGCAAAATATCGTTGCCCAGTTGCACTTCCATCATTACACCAACTTTTGTTGCCGCTTGCAAGCAAGTGAGTTTCTCTTTTCACAGAGAGTTTTACTATTCAACCTTTCTGGCTTTGCTTTGCTTTGCACTATTTTCTATTTCTTCTGTTACTGACCATTGAGTAGAGCACCTGTATTTGGCACTAAGAGTAGGAATAAATGCACGGGTGAGGACATATTTCCATATGCTGGAGTAGGAGTGGATGTGTAGTGTGGAACTGAGTCTTTCATCTTAGCCATGGGTAACCTGCTTGGATCTAACAGGTGCCAAACCAGCAACACTCTGAGCCCCTTCAGTTTGGAACTGCTTGACTTAGTGGTATTTATTTTTAACTTTATTTTGAGAAATATTAATTTGTTCTTGTTTCTTTCATCCTCTTTCAACTTGCACCAGCTATTACAGTTCCACTGCACCTGAAAGTTGATGCAGAAGGACCAGTCCAGGAGGGAAAACAAGTACTGTGCTTTACCTCTCTCTGGGAAAATTTCCTCATGGTAAAGACATTGAGTGTCCCAAACCAAGCCATGAGAATAGGCAGTAGAAACTTCCTGAAGAATTTCACTGGGAAATTTTCTTCAAAAGCTATGCCAGACTCCTGAGTATAAGGTGTTCCTGAAAATATTTGTTTTCTGTGATGGTGTGACTCATGTATTCATGGGAGAGACGAGGGAGAGAGATCACCTAGACCTTCCCTTGCCCTGGACAGGGTCAATTACAGTCTTGTGAGTCCTGGCTGATTACTCTGTTGGGCTTTTTCATCATATTTTAGACTACATCACACATTTAAGCATTTCTTCTGTCATTTTCCAGGTCTTCTCTGACTTGAATATGGTCAGAACTGGATCCCAGCATCCCAGCTCACATCTGAACAAGCACTTTATATATCTCCTTATATGCCCCAGTGTGGAATTTACCTTCCTCACAAATGAATGGTGCTGTGACTCCAAATCTCCTCTTGCTCCATCACTGAAAACTGAAGGCACTTTCCCCATTTCTAGCATCAGTAATGGAACCAAACTTCTTCCTATGGTTTAATTTTTTTTTTTCCTTAACATTTTTCTCACTGATAGTCCTCTAATCAAGTTCTCTTCAGCTAATTTTGAATTACAACAAATGAGTAGGAGTTCAAAGTATGCCTATAATAATGAGGAATATATTTTCTTTCCCAAAATGTTGCCTATCATCAACAAACCTTGTTTCTGAATTATTCCTGCAATAAAGACCATCTTTGGCAAAAAAATTGATGCCATCAGAAAAAGGCAAGTATTATGTAAATCCAAAATATGAGCTAAGCTGATAAGTGATGTAACACATTAGTACAGTGGGAAGATTTGTAATCAGCCATAATTCTATTGCTCAAACATAGCTGTATATTGGAGACTGTAAATCTTCTTTTGTATATCACTTAATACATATTTTATTTTGATATAGGCATACAGATCGCTACATTTCCTCTGAAATGAAAAATATTTGTAAAACAATTAAAATTTTGGTCTGGATACTACTATGCTGGGTGTGTGTAAAATCTTTGATGCAAGAAAGTTATTGTAGTTTACTTACTAGGTGCATTTTAATGCATCTGGATGTTATTTTAATTAATGCTATCATTATAATCCCATTTAATCTCACTTTGCTGATTCTCTGCCAAGGAAATAGATTTGAAGGCAAACTGCATAAAAACTGACTCTGTAAAATGCCTTTCTCTTAGGGAAAGCCCTGAAGAATAATGGCTTTCAGGGTGTGACCAGAATTCCTGCTTATTTACATGCATTATTCCCATCCTCCCTCCTGGCATGCCTACAGCTCTGGGTACACATTTCACACTGTGGCATCTTTGACCTACCATGTTAATTGTTATGAGCTCTCCTAATTATTTTTAAGAAAGAGGAAAAGCTACAGAGGACAACTTTCCAAGAAATGTATAACGAAACCAAGTTCAAAGTTCTTGGTGCATCTTGTTTGGAATTTCTTTCTAATACTTCTCATTTGTCTAGCGTGGGTGCAAATAAGGATGCCAATGATGTTTCAGAAATTCCTTCAGCTCTGAAATGGTATCACTGGTATTCTTAAAGCAGTATTTAAATAATGTTTAAATAAATCATCTCTATTCTTTCCCGCCACCATTTCCACCAAACATAGCTGGATTCCTTTTTAATTCCAACAAAACATTTGCAACACATTTTAAGTAAAAAAAAAAAAAAATCTAGAGATGTTTTCAGGCCTTTTATTAAATTCTGGGAACTCAAACAAAAGTGATTTTGGCATTTGAGAGGTGAACAGCCTCCTGTACTGAAGGTATCAGTTAGTCAAAATGCTCAGAGCCAACTGCTCCCACTTCTTCTTCCTTGCCTTTACTTCAAACCCACCATTTTAAGAAGGGAGGACCATATGGCTGGAACACATTTCCATCCCAGGTAAGTGCCTTTGTCAATGTATATTAAAACCAACCACCCTGGGAGCTGCTCAGACTTGCTGAGGCACATGTGGTGTCCCTACCGTCCCTTTTTGGGATCTGTTTGAGATTTCAACCACAAAGTGGTGCTGTTGCAAAAGCTAACCATCATAAAACAGGCTCCCTGCTTTTAGAATGACCCAAGGCATGCATTAAACCCAATAAAATTTTCATGCATTTGCATACTTACACGCATATCTTCCCTATAAATATTCAATTTTTTATCATCAAACGAAATCTCAGCATTATCTGTTAATATGTAGAGAAAAATACACATCTTCAAAGTATATAAAATGTCACATGTTTTGAAGTCTGGTCAAGTGCCTAATTAATCAGATCAATGTCTTGTAATTATCCCAATTAAAATACACAGAATTCAAAGATGAACTTCTTGAGCATGCTTTGAGCAATGCTTCAGATTCTACAAGATGGAAGAGGGACTTGTTCAAAGTAATATTTTACTCTTTTTTATTTTGCCATGTCAGAACCTCAGATCCAAGGGCAACAGATAAAAAAAGGTGACCATTTAGGAGCTGGATTGCTTCTCATTAAAAATTCAGAAACCTGCTTAAAGTGTGAAAGAAATCCACCTGTGCAAAGGGTTAGCATGAGGGGAAAAACCATCCCAGCCCCAGAATAACAGCTGAAGATGTAAAAATACCTAGAAAGAAGCAGCTTCAGAACAACAGAAACATCTGTAGGGGAAAGGATGGAAAACTGCAAGGACCAAACACGTCTCCATTTTCCCTGGCTGTGAAAACAGGCTGTCTACAATGCTTTTTGCAGTGCACACATATTTGGCGAGATTAAGGTGTCACATCTCAAATTACAAGGCGTCTGATTGCCCACAGACCCAGACACAGGGCAAAACCCCTCCACTCGTGCAAGCTCTGGGAAGTTTGCCTCCCATCAGAGGTAAGCAACCCCTCTGCCCAGGAGTTTTGCTTCTAGACTTCTTCTTTTGCTGCTTTTTTTTCCTTTTTTTTTTTTCCCTGCTGCAAATGCAAAGTTCCCGGGACAGGGCTGCCTTCAGAGGCTTAACCCTTTGCCTACCTCCAGAGGAACATTCACCAGCCACAGGAAAGTTTTCTATTCCTAGCACGGTTTGTCTACTTCAGGAGATTAAAAGCTGAGTCACATTTTAGGCATTTCTCAGATCTGACTACAGTGCCTGGGCTGGGTGGGGGACGCACGAGATTTAATTCGAGTTCCGTCCTCTCAGCTGAAAAAGCTCTAAATCAGATGGAAACAGCATTCAGGAACAGGGTGAGACAAAATCCATTGGAACTAGAGTTATTCAAGCTTGGGGGTTTTTTTGGTTTTTTTTGGTTTTTTTTTTTTTTGATTGGCAGAGCAGAAAGTTTTAGTAGAGAAATCTTAGGACGCAGAGGTGGAAGATGAGTTTCGTTCTCCATCTGGGCAACAAGCAACTCAGGCAGAACTTATGAGACAGATACAAATTTTGGAATTCCCTAAACAGGACCATTTAAATTACAGAATCCCCTAAATAGGACCATTTTATGCTCAAAAAATTTCAGATAAAGGACAACTGCAACTAATGACACCCTCTGTATTTAAATCCATGGTGGCAAATATTTCAATAAAACTGTGACAACTCTCCAGGTAGATTAATATGTCTTAAAGGAGATGGTACAAAGCTTTGACAGCAAGAGAGGGCTAATTATCTTTATACAGGAAGGGAAAGAGAAAAAAATTCCTGGTTAAATAGAAAAAAGAAAAAATTTCATGAGCTAGTTAAAGAAGCATTCTTTAAGGAAACAACTTGGTGACCTTTAAGATTTAAAGTGTCACCTCGTATCTTATATGACCATGTTCTTAGAGTTATGACTTGCTCAATTATGCTCGAATCAAACAGAAAAGAAAGATGACTTAAGCATGTAAATTTAGAGGGAGACTTAGAGGCATGCAGCTAAATTTATCAGCCATCTCTGTGAGCGATCTCTCTAAATAAAAAGTTTGGGAACCAGTCGCTGCTGGTTGCTGATGAACTTTCCATGTTTTTGGCACTTGCCATCCTTAATGGACGAATCTGCGAGTCAAAACAGGAGGAACTGTGCACAAATCCATCTTAAGGTCTGTCCATAACAGTGGATGTTTCTCCCAGCACTTATTTTTGTGTCATGGTGGGTGACTTCCTTGGCAAAAACGCCGACCGAAGAAATAAATTTGTCAAAGATTTGCAAATAACAGGAAAAAAAAAAACTAAATTGAAAGAGAAGCCAGAGTGATAGAGCAGGGGCTTATGGCACTTATGTGTCTCTATTTCACCTGTTTGACACGTCCCATAGTGGCTTGTGAACCGGGGTAGGAATAGCAGCACACGCTGGCAGTGTGAGCAAAGTGTGTGCATGTGTGTGCATGTGGGAGACAGAGGGAGCGTGGGGGACAGAGGGGCGGGAATGAGGGAGTGGATGGACCATTAGAGTGCAAACACAGAGACATTCCTGCAATAAAATACTCGTCTGCTGAGAATCCCGGTCTGGAAGGGATGGTGGTGATTTAACAAAAGAATTCTCTAAAATGTTCCCTGGTGCTAATACTGTTCTTAATAATGTGAAGAGGTTTTGCCAGGAAGAGGAATAAAACCATCTATTGGATTTAAAAAGAAAAAAAAAAGAATATAGGCGCAGGATGAGTTTTTTTGAGCACGTAGGGGGGAAAACAACCTTTACAATGATTTTGTCAGTTTCAGAAAAATGCCTCATTCTCTGAATTTCCCCAGCCAGGCAAGGTTGTGATAAATGGTAGGTAGGGAAAGCAGAGCGTGGCAATAAAGGGGTTAATCCACGGAGCACAGAGCCATCTGGCTGAGCTGGTTTGTTATAATCGAGCAGATTATGTTCACGGGACTCAGAGTTTAAGGCTCCTCTCCCATAGAGCAACTCTGCACAACCCAAGCAGACCAACTTTGGGACTTTGAATGAACGTATTTACATCCACCTTTCTCTTCATGTCGACTTTTCTGGAAACATTCACACGGATGCCATGGTTACTCCTACCACGGTAAGGGAAATTTGACGTTTTCTAATAGGGTCCTAAGAGGGCAGGGAGGGGAGGGGGGGGAGAGGGGTCCTTTAAAGAGCTATAATGGAGAGGAGGTGGGGGTCTTGTAAGAAGTAGTTGTGTCCCAAATGTTGCCTTTCCCGTTGTGCCTCCTCCTTCCCCCACCCCTACGTGCCCTATAGTTTGCTTCAGCCCCGAGGTTCCCCTCTCCTCCTGCTCCGCACGCTGTTGTTCGGATCCCTGGAAAGAAAGCGGCGGAGGAGAAATACGAGGTGCTACGGGGATCTGATTTAAGAGGCAAAAGCAAAGCAGACTTTTTGTTTTGTTTTAAGAGGGAAACCAGCAAGTTCAGATATAACAAAAGGGGTTGAAAATCTTGACCGTGGATTGCAAGAACCAGCCTCAGCCCACGTAGCATGCTCGCCCTCCGGCAAAGTTAGAGCCCATGACAAGCAAAGCCAAAATTCCCAATTTCTAGACCTCGCCTGCCTCAGGTAACCAGCTTCACCGGAGCTTTCATATTCTGTGTGTGTGCCAGACACTGGAAACCCTGTTCATGACCTTTGAATCAATCGTCATTCTCCTCAAACCCAAACGCTAAATTCTCTGGGAAGAGCTGGAGATCAAAAGATTCCCTGCACATCTGTGTCTAGGTGAAAAAGATACGCTCGGCTCTGTGCTGGAATGGCAGGGAAACTATTCTTGCGTTGCAGCTCCCAGCGTTTGGTGAGTGCCTTCTAGGAATGCAGCACACAACTAATCAACGGAGATGCACATCTAGAGAGCAAAATAGAAAGCTGTTTCTCATCTAAACAGCTGAAATGCAGCTTAAAGCGTCAGTTACTGGCGAGTCCTTATGGAGACACCAAACTGCTCTTAGCCAAGAGGGGAAAAAGTCCTTGAATGGTTTAGATAGTTTTCTGATCAGTTCTTAATCCTTCATTAAAATAAACGGGAAAGCTCTGTGCTGGTCCTATCTCTCGAACTATAAATATGCAGTATCTGGAGAGATGGATATTTTGGATTGAATAGGGCTGCTATGCGCACATTCTCTGGTTCCTATATTGCAAAACCAGTTATTTAGAGATGACTCTGTGTGTGAGGGGGGTTGCTTCTCCCCCTCCCCCCTTTTTAAATAGACAGGGATGTGTGTTATATGGTCCAGACAATTGTTGTGAGCTATAGCCTTTCAGAAAGCACTCTTTGCTCTCATGCTCGTGTGATTTGTTTCATGAGGAGAGCAAATGGTATGTAAAGTTTTGCCTTTGCATTGTACCTTCAGGAAAATATCCAGACCAGTAGGACAGGCATTCTCAGGCACAGAAATACCTGATGTGTGCGAGCCTGCAACTGAAGAAGGGGCACAAGAACCTATAAATGGGATGCATTGAAAAGGGAATTCTAATAGTAAAAAAAAAAAAAGGCAAAAGAAGGGAAAAAAAAAAAAAGCCTTGCCTGACAAAAGCAGCAGAGAATGGAAGAGTTCAGCATGGTCCCAGCTGCTGGCAGTAAAAAGGTCTGAGCTACACGTGTCAGTACCAGGGGCTCTGTGTGTGAGCACTGTGGGGGAACAAAATCCAGGCATGATTGCAGGTGGTGGACCCAAAATGCAGGGAGAAGAGGAGGTACCAGCAGAGCCAGGAGGGGAGTGCTTTGTGTAGAAGGGTGCGATATGTTGAGGTATGCAAAACACGTAGGTTTAAGAGGTTTTGTTTGTATTGTTCTGCTGTGGGTTGGGGTGCTTTTCTTTTTCTCTTCAGGGAACAAAAAATGAAATGGTGCATATAAAAGTAGATAAAAACTGGAGGGAAGGTGTTATACAGCAGAAATAAAGTGCTACATGTTCACTGCTGTGGAGGGGGGTAATAAGGGCAGGTGAGACACACAAAGGTGGTCAGCTTGAAAGGGAAACTGCTGCTCATCAAGTGGAAAAAGAGGATCTTTGTGGGCGGCAGAAAGTTTAGGAGCTCACAAGAGGAAGTAACACGAGAGAGAGATGGGTAAAGGTACAGGCTGGAGGCCGGGTGAGGATATGACAGGGACATACAAGGATGGTAAGGTCTGCAAGAGGGAGGCTGGGTATGGTGTGGGAGTGGAGGGAGAAAGGTGAAAGCACAAAGGATGTTTGGAGGAGGGATTAAAATGTGAAGTATTGGCTATTTGGAGAAAGGTATGGAAAATAATCAGCTACATGATGCTAGTGGGGGGCGTCAAAAGGAGACACCTTTGATTCTGTCAAGAAATTGTTCCGGGAATGTATTTACAAGGAAGGTATCAGAGTATGAAAGGCAAGGCTTGCATGGTGATGGAAACATGTGCCGAGAACAGGAACGCAGAGGGGAAAACAAGCTGGATGGAGATAGGGTGTGGTGAGGGGAAAAGGGTCCCCTCCTGGTGAGGGGAAAAGTATGTGGAGGGGGAGCTGATTAGAGATGCTTCAGAGGAGGCTGGAAGCCTGCTGGAGTGTGCTGCCTGCCTGCAAGAGAGACAGAACTGGGAAAAAGCCACAGGGAAGTGGTGTGAGGAAATTCAAGAGAGTGGAAATCACAGGGGCAGGAGGAACTGTCATGAGGATAGAAAGCTATGGCAGGTGTTGAGAAGCACAAGAAAGGGGAAAAATTAAGGAATGCAGGAGGCATGAATGAGGATGAAACGAAGAGCTCTGTTTTCTGTAAAGATGGCTAGGGAAGAGGTGGTTTAGAGGAGACACAGGGCAAGAGAGCAAAGAGTGAGAGGAAATTTGGGGGTGTGTTTCTTAGTAGGCAAAAATAGGAAGTGGTGCAAAGGTGCAGTGCTTTGCTGAGCAGAATGGGGAATGCCTCTTTACTGGGGAGTTGGAGTAACATGGGAAGAACAGGCAATAAGTTCAGGGGAAGCAGTTGGGCAAGGAACAGCAAGTAAGGAATAATGGGAAGATTGTGGGAGGAGGAGAACATACACAAACAAAAAGGAGCGATTTTCTGTTGCAACAGACGTAACAAATGTGTTTATATCTCTGTGGTAGGTACTGGCTGAGTGAAACAGCAAGAGGGAATGGAACAAATGTGCTGGTGGAGAAATGACTAAAGATATAAAGGGGTGGGAGGAGAAGGAATGGGAGGAAAAATTACCTGGAGGGCTGTATAAGCCACATGGCTGTGCTAAGGTCAAAAGTAAAGTGTGAAGTGTGTGGGGAGGCTAGTGGAGTTGGGAGCTGTAGGGCATGAGGTGGAAGTGGATGGGAATGACAGTTCCTGTTACAAGGGGTGAGGAGCTCAGCGTGGGTTGACACACAGCGGTGTGGGAATGAGGAAGGGACCTGTCAGGCTGTGCCTGCTTGCAAGGGCTGTACAAGGGAAGGTGAAAGGAGAGAAAAGTTGTGTCTGATAAGAGAGATTTGTGTGCACAGCATGCTCAAAGGAAATGAGGAAAGTACAGGTGAGTGTTGCAGACCTGGGTGTGGGGCCTGGGAGAAGGAAAACCGCTTATGGGGGAAGGAAGAGTGATGAGGAGCGAGAAAAGGTTTATGATGGCTTAAGCCGTCTGTCGTTATCTGCCTCTTGGTGTGAGGGAGGCTGTCTAAGCGTGCAAGGGGCCCCAAGTGCGTGCAGTGCACCAGGAGAGCAGACTGGGAGTTCAGTGCAAGGGCAGAGCAAGCAGGAGGCACAGGTAAATCCATACAGCCCTTGGTGGTAGGTGTGTGGATACATGGGATGCTGCTTCTACCTGAGGGCCAGGGCAAAGGTGTTCAGTGAGTGCTGAGCTTTTGGGACTGGAAGAGTTGCAGGTGATGAGGACAATCCAGGATGTACCTGAAACCCTTGAGGGGTGGCTAAGAGCCCTGGGTTGCTGTAAGGGACGAAGCCCTTGTGGAAGTCCCAAAGAGCTACTCTGGAGGCTGTGCTGACGTGCAGGGTGGCTACCAAAGGCTAAGGGGAGCATCACGTGTCCACTGCATTCGTGGCGCAGCTCTCCGTGTCGAAATCACTTACGTAAGGCCGGCACCAGGGGTGAGTTTCGTGAGTGCTAGGAAAGCAATGTTTGCATTGAGAAGGAGGGTAGGAAAGGATGACTAACCGGGAAAATGGTTTGGTGCGTGGGTAGCGATAGGACCCAACGTGCTCTAGATGTACCTGTGTTCTTCAAGACTTGCACAGTAGGCAGTCTCTCTTCTAGAGATTTTTTGCAGGCTTTTTATCAAGAACTGCTGAATAGAAAATCCTAGTAGGTTTAACTACAATATTTAAACCAGCTTCGTTCAGAAGCATACCAATGCACCTTATTTTCACTCATTAAAACCTCTGTATGCTGCTGCTGGCACAAAAGGGCAGAGAGGCTTCTCTAGGACAAGTTAACAGAGCTCTTGGATGAACAACCACTGGGCTGAAGCACAGAGAAGGACTACGGATATCAGCCAAAGCAAAGAGGAAAGACCTGGCTTTCTCCATGGCTTGAAGCAGTGCTGGAATAATGTGCAGTTGCCTGAAGGCTGTAAACGTAGGACACACCTTGGGTGTCTGAGAGGAGCACTAGGAACTTATTTCCCTTCAAAGCAACTGCGTTTATTGACAACAGCTGTTCTTCAAACCTGGTCTAAGAACATCTTCACATTGTGAGGCTCGCCTAGGACTTTGGCGTCTTCTACACTGAGTAGGAAAGATGTTGTTTCCATCCATGGCTGGTGAGAAGTTTGTGAGTGATCCTGTGGGACTTGCACTGGAAGAAGTCAATCTGAGCACACAGAACGTCTAAATTAAAAGGTTGAACCCTCTGAGCCCAAACCTTACATAACATCAGGCCCATGGATCATGGGTCGTAAATCCCTGTTCTGTTCTTTGCAAGGACCAGGTCTTGCTAAAATAAAAACAAGGAGCCTGTGAAATGATAAGCAATTGGTATTCATGCAGCCACAGGTTGTATTGGGAATGCTGTCATGTTTTTCACACTGGTTTCCCACTGCAGAGTCCAGTTCAAGCTCTCCAGCTGGATAATTTTTCCTGGCAGTGCTCACAGCTGGTTGCAGTCTGCGGGAAGCACCTTTCTCCTCTGGTGGGAGTGAAGTTCCCACCATGGCAGGCTGCAGGTGGAGGGGATGGTGAAGCAGTTGTCCATGAGGGGGAGATGCAATCCCAGACTTTGGGATTCAGCTGGGTTGAAACCACACACCACAGCCTACTCAGCCCACTGGCACCAGTGCTTCCCTGGCCACTGACCGCTCTGCTCCCTCCTCTGGGAAAATAAAAATCAAAGAGTCGCATCAACCTGTCAGCTGGCTGAGAAAAGAGAAAGGGATTGATGGATTGTTGCAGGAAAGGGAACAAAGCAAGAGTGAGCGAGCTGTGCTCAGTGTGGAGAGTGTGGGGCACTTGTGCCTGCCTGGACTCTCTGCAGCCATAACAAAGAGAAATCTGCTTGCAAGGGGCTGGAACATCTGGGTGTCCATGCAGATGTTTGCCTGGCCATGTGTGTGTATCTCCTGGTGGTGTCCAGGAGCGACCAGCGGGAAGAGGAGTCGCTGGGGTAGGGATGATGGAGGGGGATGGCAGCTGTTGCTGTGTGGGAGACTCTTCATGCATCTGTTAGTGGGGGATGCAGGGATCAGTCACTTTCTGAGGGGACAGATGGGATGTGCGTGTGAAGAGAAAAGTGCTAAGGGTGGATATGGAGCAGTTTCAAGGTTGTGAAATGAGTGCTAGAGGGAACATACACAGCTATGTTCCTGATTAAATCATGAGCCTTAAGTCCACAGGGGAAGGGGAGTCCTCTGCAGGAGGCCTTAAGGGAGATTATACTTCCCAAGGAATTAAAAAAAAAACCTCACTCAAGCATCCAGTTCAATTCAGTCTCCTTCTCTCCTTCACATGGCACAAGCAAGCCAGGAAAGGTGGCCCTTTCCTTCAGGGCAGCAATTTGGAAGATCACAGCAGGACCTTATACTCCTCCCTCTCTGATTGTCCCTGCCTCTGCCTCCTCTCCACCCTTTCACACACACGAGGAAGGGTCTTTCCCAGCTCAGCCTGTCTGTCGGTGCTTGGAATTCCCACCTGAGGGAAGGTGTGAGGAGGCTGCGTGCGAGTGAGGACGCTGCCATGTCAGGGGAGGCTGTGTGTCTGTGCATGTCCAAACAGAGTTTGCTGCTTGTCACCTCGGGCTCGGAGAGGGAGCCTGGTGGTTGCATTTTGCTGCACACGGGAAGGATGGCAGGGTATTCCATGCTGCCATCAGGCAGAGTGTGAATCACTCTGCCCGTGACTCCAGAGGGAGTCACCACCGCCTGTGTGGCTGTGACACCACGCAGATCCTGCCGAGCAAAGTCCACCCGTGTTACCTGCTAAAAAATCCTGCAGCAGAGGTGATGAGAACACTCTGGAAGGATCTTACCCCACAAGGCAAGATTTGCAGCACTCCTCCAACATTGCCTGTGCTTCCACTGCGCACGTTGCCCATAATGGAACCGCAGCAATAAATGTGCTTCTTCTCAGTTGCTCTTTCACTCCTTCCAGCAATAAATTCCCGTATTTTGAGTCTGACCCTGCTATAGATTTTACATGTTTTATCCTATATTAGCTGAGTTAGCGTGTGACAATCTAGTTAATACAAAAATACATATTTCTAGGCAATGCCTTACAAAAAAATCCATCCACATTTGCCAAAAGTCTAAATCAATACAGTCAGAGGTAACTAGCAGGGAATTGTAGACCTGCAGAAGGAAGTAGTACTTTGTATTCTACATGAATTCAGGTTGTGAGTGTGAAATTTAAGCCCAACAACTTCCTTTGAAAAGCTCTCTGGTTAGACAAGTTTGAAGACAGCATCCTCTCCTTTGACTTCTGCCTCACCCAGGAGATGGATGCACTTGCAAGAACAAAATCAGCTTTTGTCCCCTCAAGAGATGGGATTTGGGCAGTATTTGGTTTCTGCTCCAAACCAAGATCAGGTATTTTGGCTTTCAGCTATCAAATATAGGCCTCATAAACACGATGGGAGACAAAATCAGAGTTGTTAAGAGGGACACATAATTTCATATGCTGAGGGGTCTTTCCTGGATTTGCACATTCAAAAGTTAGAAAATATTTACCCACTTGAATGTTTTCAGCTCCTGCGAGAGGTAAAACTATTTCCTCCACTCATTTCTCAGACAATTTGCACAGTCACATTTTACATGACTGGCTTTCCAAATGGATGGTGCCGATAACTCCATAATATAAAAAAACTCTTCCTGAAAGGATGGTTTTTCTTTGCTGTTTATCCATATATGCCTATTATCCCACTTAAATCACTTAACATCTTGAGCAACTTTCCTTCTTTGTTTGCTAAAGATATCCCTCATATTTTTGACTTAAGCTGTCCTTTGTTTAAGCCCATTCTTTTCTTACAGAGTTAATATGATTTTTTTTCCTCTAAGCATTTTCTTCAATTTCTTAATTATGTTTTTTTCAGTTTTCTGACTACCCTCAATTTCATCCACAACTCTGTGGCACTAGAGCATTCAAGGATAAAAGTGATGTTCCAAAACCAGGAGACCTCTTTTCTCTATTTGCCTGCCTTCTCTAACTACAGTGACTTTTTGCACTCCCTATTTTTCTCTTTTGTGTCTCCCTTCTTCTGTAAAAGAACTTCTATCTAATAAATCCAGCACTAATTCCTTGTTTAAATTATGGCTAGCTAATTTTCAGTATTATACCTTTCCAACTTCCTCCCTAATATTTAACACAGTTGCTTTGAATTGATTTTTCCTAGACATATTATCTTAGGCTTTTCTCCTCTGAATCTCTTATTTTCTTCCCATTTTTCTAACAAACCTCTGTCCTTCTATATAGCATTTTTTTCTACCCTTTCCATTCTTTCTATCCATCTCCAGCCCATTTCTTCTCCCATTTCATTTTTTCAGCTTTACTCTTTAACTCTTTCAGACTGGGATGATTTTTTGAGGTCCCTTCCAACCCAAACCATTCCATGTTTCTATGATTTTTGCATGGTAAAACTCATTCTGAGAGAGATGGCAACCATCTCATCATATAGGGACACCTTTAGGAAATATTGCCTCAATATGTCTTTCTTCCTAGATGGGCTCTAGATGTGCTTAGAACAAAGTATTGATTTATTAATACAAAATGTATTTATTAATTAATCTGGGCAGAGACATTTTTTTCCTGCTCAGAGAAAATGTCTGTGTTCAAACTGCCTTTCTGTGTTCCCTTGCTGTCTTCAAACTGCCTTTTCAAATTCTGAAAATTCTCAGGAAATACGTTTAGTTTTTCTGTCAAAAGACAAATCATCACAAGTTCTGAGAAAAGAAAAACAATCTAAATACTACTGCAAGATGAGTTTGGGGAGTAGTTTTCATGGTTGTTGTTTTACCAAAACAAAACAAAAACAAACAAAAGCTTCATGGAGTTAAATCTTGCCCTGGGAAGCTAAAGCTGCTTTTCACATCTGCTAGGATAGGGAGTGGTCTCCCTTGGAAAGGTTTGTGTTTTGGGGAAACAGAAATATTTTTAAAGTCCAGTGATTTTTTTCCTGTCTTTCCTCTAGTAGGAAACCTTCCTGTTATGGTTTTTTTTTTTTTCATAGGCTGTTCTCATTTGCCTCATTCCTCTGATATAAAAGCTGATGAATTTTCAGTGTTATCTGTTTTTTTGAACCACTGTTAGGCAAATCTTATTGGTTTAGTCATCCTTTGGTGAGTTCATTTTTTTACCTCAATCTTTCTTTGCACCTCTGGTTCAGACTGTGCCTTTCCTGACTCTGGTTTGACAGCAGCACTTCCACTGTTCCCAATGCATTTCTGATTTACACAGGATCAGGGCAAAGGGAAACCCACCTGACCGCAGGTCAAATGCTGCCCTCAGTTGCACCCAGCCAATCCTACTAAAATTTGTGAGGCTGTAACTTTGAATTTGCATCTTGGGGTTTGTTTTTGGCGATAATGAATGCACGTCCAAAGCATTTCAGTATGTTGAGCCATAGAAATCAGAGAGGGGGAGAAAATATGCCTACATTAGATAACTGGTATTTTGATTGGAAAAAATGCAACAAATACTCTTTTTTTTGTTGTTGGAATTTGTCAGTTCCTCAGAAACCAAGCATTCCCCACTCATCCTTATATATCTCAACTAAATCTCTGTGGACCCCAAAGTTTAAATCCTTTTAGCCTTCTCCCTTGCTCAAAACCCTGTGTCCTTGCTGACCCACCCACCAGCCACCCACAGAAGAGGGAATTGGTACTTGGAGCTACAAGACAAAACCAGTGAACCACTGAAGCCTGTTAACCTGGAGAAACCAAGGGCATTATACTTCTACCTCCCAGGGTACCCTTGGGCTTAGGAGGCAAAGTGAAATTCCTCAGGATTGGAGAATTAAACCCAACAAAATCCATCTCTAGTACAGTCTAATATCTCCTAATATGGTCTGTGTCTCTAAGATCCCAGGCAGCCAGATAGAATATTCTTCAAAGCTCTGTCATGTCTAATTTTAAATTCATCAAGTGGCTGAGCTTCCACCACTCCACTTAAAATTTTCATACCATCCCCCATCCAACTTGAGTGCCATTCATTACTACAGGACCGAGTGCTTTCCCATGGGCAAGTTGTTAGCAACAGCACAGTCCTGGGTGGCAGTAGGACAGCTGGCAAGAGACCATTGTAGACGAGTGGTTTGGCTTCAATTTTATTTTTTCCTTGGGTAAATTCTAGTGGTTACCTTTTTGGGATGGCACTCTTTGAGGAAGAAGTGAAAATAAAAGGTGTCATTGTGGAATGTAACAGAAATATTTTAATATGTAGCCTGTTCTTGGAGAACAGCTCTTTATCAAAAAAAAGGCTGAGCTGGTGAGGCCACATCTTGAGGCCTGGGCCCAGTTTTGGGGCCCTCACTACAAGAAAGACGTGGAGGGGCTGGAGCGTGTCCAGGGAAGGGAAGGGAGCTGGGGAAGGGGCTGGAGCAGCAGGAGGGGCTGAGGGAGCTGGGAAAGGAGCTCAGCCTGGAGAAAAGGAGGCTCAGGGGGAACCTTCTGGCTCTGCACAACTCCCTGACAGGAGGGGGCAGAGGGGGGGGTCAGGCTCTGCTCCCAGGGAACAGGGACAGGACAAGAGGGAATGGCCTCAAGCTGTGCCAGGGGAGGCTCAGGTTGGACATCAGGAGGAATCTCTTCATGGAAAGAATGCTCAGGCACTGGAAGGGGTTGCCCAAGGGCATGGTGAATCCCCATCCCTGAAAGTCTCCAAGGGACTACTGGACCTGGCACTCAGTGCTCTGGGCTGGGTGACATGGTGCTGTGTGGTCACAAGGTGGACTTGGTGATCTTGGAGGCTTTTTCCAATCTCAATCATTCTGTGATTCTGTGAAAAGCTCAGCACCACCTCCCCAAGATGATGGATGTGTCTGCAGCCTGGCAACAACCTGGACAGGGTTCCAGGAGGTAACCTGGAATTATTACATTACAATACAAATTACCATGCCTGCACCTCCCCTTATGGGGAGTTTCCTGATCCTCCAACCTCTTAGCAAAACTGCACCAGGATAACCAAACTTATTTCTGCTTGGATGGCAGTGTAAAGCTCTCCAGGGGCAAATTGCCCAAAGACACCCTGTAGGCTGGTGTTTAGACACCCTGCTGTGTAAAGCAGCTCTGGTGGAGCAGCAGAGACAGAACTTTATGAGCCAGCACGCTGCAGGGTGAGCACAGAGGACAGTCCCTTACTCTGCCGGGTCAATACAAACATGCTTAGGCTCCTCTCAAGTAGTCAGACTGCTTGATGAGGCACATGAGCTCAGCTATAGCCTTTTTCTGGCTCCCCCAGGGCAACAAGACCCTTTAGGATCACCAGGATCTTCCTGGTCCTCAACAGGAATGACAGAACAGCTTTTGTTGGAAGGGAACTTAAAGATCAGCCAGTTCCAACCTCCTGTCATGGGCAGGGACACCTTCCACTATCCCAGATTGCTCAGAGCCACATCCAGCCTGGCCTGGAACACTTCCAGGGATGGGGCAGTCACTGCTGCTCTGGGCAACCTCTGCCAGGGCCTCACCACCCTCACAGGGAACAATTTCTTCCTATTATTTAACCTGAATTTCCCTTTTCAGTGTGAAGCCATTCCCCCTTGTCCTGTCACTACAGTTCCTGATGAAAAGTCCCTCTCCAGCTTCCCTGCAGCCCCTTCAGATCCTAGAAAGTGCTCTGAGGTCTCTACACCCTTCTCCTCTCCAAGATGAACAGCCCCAGCTTTCCCAGCCTGCTCCAGTCCCTTTATCAACTTTGTGGCTTCCTCTGGACTTTCTCCAGAAGTTCCATGTCCTTCTCCTGTTGGGGGCACCAGAACCGGACACAATATTCCAGGTGTGGTCTTACCAGAGCAGAGTACACATGGGCACCACAACCTTCCTACAGACATGTCCATAAATTTGATTATTATCATTTTTATTCATGAACACCCTAAATATTTCTGGCTATTTAGGGGGACGTGCTTATCCTAATTGCTTTCTGAATTTTCTCCTGATTAACTGATTTTTTTTAGCAACACATGGAAACTTATAGATTACGAAGTAGCATCCAAAATGATTTCCTGGTTACCTGGCAGATTTCCACTGATGGATTTCACTTTGGTTTTTTTCCCACTTTTCCCATCCATCAGCTTCTATTTTCCTCCTGCTGAATATTCTTGAACAGCCAGTTTCTAGCTCTGGAGATAACTAATTTAACAGAGGCCTAATTCTGACCCCACTTACATGGAAGAAGCCTAATGGCCCCCCAGGGAAAAAGTTCATCTTGAGGCAGTGAAAATTTAGACCAGAGTCAAGACCTGAGAAGTCAACAGAGAAACTATTGCCAATAGCCAGGGAAATGAGAGTGGCTGTTTCTGCACAAAAAAAAAAAAAAAACAACACAAAACACTTAAGATTTCTTAATGTACAAACAGTTTTCCAAATCTGAACTTGCACAGGTTTTTCCAAAATTCTGCTCTGACCTGTCAAAAGTAGCTAATCACTGTCTGATACTGCTCTTGTTTGTTTGTTTGTTTGCTTCCTTGCTTGTTTTCTCCTCTCTTTTTGCAAGAAGGTGTTGGCAAGGTGACTCCGGCTCTTTCAATTTTTCCATCCATGAAATTCTCATCCAGATGAATCATGTCAGACCAAATCTGAAAAATGAAACCCAGCATCCTACCTTTGATCTGAGGCAAATAATCGTAGGTGCCATCGCCAGCCTTCCACAGAAATGTGGTCCAGAGCAAAGGACTTGAAAAGAACCTCAAAGATACTTCTAAAAGCCATAAAATGTTTTAGCAATTTTGGGTTTTCCTCCTTTTTTTTTTTTTTTTTTTTTTACTGAAAAGGAACAGATGGGAACAGAAGTAAACTCTGCCATCTGGAAAGACTGAAGGATCAGTATGAAAAGAGCCAGGTGTCAAGTTTGTTCATCACCAGCCCAGCTTTGTCAATTATCAACATCAAAACCTTGACTGATCCAGGGCTGAATTGCACCAAAGATAAATGATTTTTCAAAGCCATTTTTTCAGTATCTTTTTTTCACGTAATTGTTCAACTACCTTGAAAACTTCATTTCTGAACAGAAAAAGGAAACAAATTAATTGAAAGTTTTACTTCTTTAGCCATAGTAAATTTTCTGCCTTGGTCTTTTCTACCCTCCATTGAATACTGCAGTCTGGGTTCCACTTATAGCCCATTAGCTCTGTCATAGCCTTTTAATATTGAATTTATGTTGCATTTATATATTGGTAATTAGGACCCTGTTCTTACAACAGTTTGAAATGGAAATGTAGCACCTGTAAATCTTTGAGTGGGAAATCAGAAGCACAAAAATTCTTATAGTGCTGGTCAGTCTCTGGAGATTGCCTGAATCACTGATTTTTTTGCTTTAAATATTGGAAATTATGTGTGTAAATGTAATTATATCCATATATTATATATGTATACACATATATATGTGTACATATATAGATGTACACTAACTGTACACAGAACAAGACTGAAGATGTCTTGTTCTTTATCTGAGCAGATTTTCTTTTTTTAATTAGATTTTATTTACATTTCATTTATGAGATTTCACACCACCTTTGGTTTTAATTATATTATTTTGGAAGTGGCTATTCCTTCTTTAAGCTCTCTACTGAAGGATATTTGAGCAAATAATTTGCCTTCTGCCTACTAATGAGACTGATAATACAGAGCCCCAAAAATACAAATAAGGAACCTGGAGAGACAGGACAAGGGGGAATGGCTTCACACTGAAAAGGGAAATTCAGGTTAAATAATAGGAAGAAATTATTCCCTGTGAGGGTGCTGAGGCCCTGGCACAGGAACCCCGGAGAAGCTGTGGCTGACCCATCCTGGAATTGTTCCAGGCCAGGCTGGATGTGGCTCTGAGCAAGCTGGGATGGTGGAAGGTGTCCCTGCCCATGGCAGGACAGTGGAACTGGCTGATCTTTAGGGTCCCTTCCAACCCAAACCACTCCAATCAATATTTCTTTATATTTCTTTTCTTCAGACATGCACACATGCTGAGTGTCTTGGTAAATACCCTCAGCCCTCTTTTGCCATCTTTTGCAGAACAATTTTGCTTTTCTTCTTCTAAACAAATCTTTCCAAAAGCTGGAGCTGCATAAACTGGTACTGTTTTTCCACACATAATGCAGTCCTTGCTACTTCTTTTACAAGTTGGCTCTGATTGCCTTTTTTTCAAACTTTGCCTGTAGTCCTCAATTATCTCCTGTTCCTGCATATTCCTATGGGTTTGTGGTTTGGTAACCCAGTCAGCTGTGGTTGTCTTCGTTTTTTCCTCCAAAACATGCAATTTGTTTTGTTTCTGCTGTGCAGCCTGGCAATTTTTCCTTTTTTTCCCCTCTCAAAACAGAGATCAGAAGTTTGTAATATTCTGGGTTTTTTCCCTCAGTTTGATGCCTCTGTACCCCAGCATCATCTGAGTAGATGAGGTCTACAGGCTCCCCTGAAATTTCCTGAAAAAGACTCAAATATGTTGTGTAAAACAAGGTTTCTCCCATTTTTTTTAAACTTTATGTGATGCTGATACCTTTCAAAATTTCTTTACCACTGTCTTGCTCTTCTCCTGATATGATAATGAAGTAAATCTATGACCTCTGACCAAGCCCCAAGACAAAAAAGACACAATTATTGCTGCTTAAGTCCTTTTTCAATGCCTTCCTTATTTTTGTGAGAAGAAAAATTCTTGTTTGAATCCCTTCTGTTTGACCTCAGGAAAGGTTAGGCTCTTGGAGAACCTTTGGCATCTCTATTTTCTCATTATCATCTTTCTTCTCTAAGGCTTTACATATTATCTTATTTTTGTCATTTTTCTCCTTTGACAATGCACTGTGCCTTGGTGAGGGTTAGACAGAACTCAGACAAAAATTAAAGGAATTAAGGGAAAAGGCATCCCTGCATTCCTCTTTCAAAAAGACTGAAATTGAAACCATCTTTAATGGATAAAATCAAGGGTTTGGGTTTTTATTCAAAGTCCTTTAGAGGAACAGAAAAAGAATTGCTTTATCAGACTTCTGCACTACATCTCCATCTACTTAATCCGATGATGATTTAACAGTTTTGCTTACTTGCCCTCCCATATCATGAAAGACTTTTAGTAACTCTGACCCTTGCTCTGTTCCCTCCTAGATGTTTGTAGAGATTCAGTGCAATGGTTGTGTCTTCACTCTAGAATTCCTTCCCCACAAGAAAAATTGTGTCAATATTTCTTCAACCTTGTTTCTTTTTCTCTTGGCAATATGTAATTTATTTGCAATAAGGGTTTTTCTTCATGTAAAAAATAATTATAAAAAACACCCCGGCAATAAAGAAATGCCAAACTTTAATCCGCAGCCTAAAATGTGAATTTAAAGAAAGCTAAAATGAAAGGACCTTAAAGATCATCCAGTTCCAACCCCCTGCCATGGACAGGGACATCTTCCACTATCCCAGCTTGCTCCCAGACACATCCAACCTGGCCTGGGACACTTCCAGGGATGGGGCAGCCACAGCTTCTCTGGGCAACCTGTGCCAGGGCCTCACCACCCTCACAGAAAGGAATTTCTCCCAATATCCAATCTAACCCTGCTCTCTGTCAGTGTGAGGCCATTCCCCCTTGTCCTGTCACTCCAGGCCCTGCTCAAGAGTCTCTCTTCATCTTTCCTGTGAGCTCCCTTCAGGCACTGCAAGGCCACAATGAGGTCACCCCAAAGCCTTCTCTTGTCCAGGCTGAACAACCCCAACTCTAAAGCTATAACTGCATGGCTAAAAAATATTTCTGTTTCAACAAATATTTTCAGATTTATTTTGTTATCATACCTAATTTTTAATGATTATTTGGAAGCAATTGGTAGTCAGACCAGACTGTCTCTACATTTGAGAATGCAGGAAAAGCAGACGAATCTTTTATTTGTGTGTGTTCTGATGGTTACTTGCCCTGAAATACTTTGAAGACAGCTTTCCTTCTAGTTCAGAAGGAAGATCAATCTGTTGTCCTGTTTAATTCTATTTATTGCTCATTGCAGTGAGGGAAGGACTTGTTCCAGGTGTAAACCTGTGATCTTCTGTGCTGACAGCCCAGTTTTTACACTCCTCCTATTTAGTGCCTCTGTAAACCCAGCAAACTCAATGTTTTATAGAGAGGTCGATACTGGAAAAGGAATGCAATTATCTGACTTGCTGATCAGTCCTGCTACTTCAGAGGCATCAGCAGTCCCTGAGAGCTATAATCATGCTTTTGGAGAAAAGTGGGACCAAAGCTCTCAAGCTCTTTCACCCACAACAAGCTGGAACTTGCGCTCGCACGGAGCTTTAAGTGAGTAAATTCCTTTCATCACCTGGTTGTAAAAGGGTGTGCATCTGAAAAATGCAGCCCTTCTCACTGGGCATGGGTATGTGGGGATTTTCCCCCAAAGAAAAAGGTCCTGCCTTTTTATTGAGTGAGAATCTTCGTGCCATGCACTGAAGATCCCAGATGACAGACAGCTAGCGCTCACCGCAGAAAAATTCCTTAAAATTCTTTAAAAAAAATTGGACCATCTTTACCATGTGTGTTTGAATTGCCAGGCTGTGCTAGGATCAACTCACTGCAATTTGTGTTTTAGTTTTGAACCCTTGCACTGCAAATATCTCGGGGTGGAAATTTGTCAGGCAGTGGTCTGCCTGTGTCATAATGAATTCACACCCAAACCAGTTTGAATGAATGCTTTAAGGAAGATTCCTTGAGCTGTAATTAGTAATGCATTGCTAGAACTCAGGTACTGCATATTTAAATACTCCTTCACTGGCTCTTATTAGTAACACATTGCTAAACCCCAGCACAACCCTCTGACACCCATTCAGTTGTTTTATTCACTCACTCATTCATTCATTTTTGTTTCTTTTGGGGAGCAAGTTGATTTCTCTACATTTTTCCATTTATACACACAGTTCTTGGGGTATAACCCGATTTCCTCAGATGAACGGAACATTTCTGAGGGACTTCAGCTGAGAAAAACTCATTTTTCATGGATCAGGTGCAAAGCTGTCTTTGGCCTCTGCCTCTTAAAGCACCACAATATAAATTTTGTGGACACATTGATACAAACCACCTTCCTATTTACACATAAAAATTCCTTTTATGTTGACCTATGTGGTTTCAGGTTATAGGCAATGCATCTGCTTAAAAAAAAATATAAGCACAGTTTGAGAGAAAAAAAAGAAAACTGTTTTTCCAGTGTTCAGTCCCCCTTTTTGTTTTGCTTTCCGTAATGTCTCCTTCAAGTTCATGCACTTTTAAGGGAATTTTGGACTTTTATCTGAGGGTGTTTGTTGTAAATTTGTAAAAATAAGTATCTGTACTGTGACTTCTTCGAAGTAGAGTGTCTTGGAGAGGATGAGACAAACCCATTCCACACATTTAGCAGTACAGCCTGACATTTTGGAATACTCAGCCAAGCAAGGAACAAGGTGAATCGGAACCAAGCACCGAAAGGGACATGTGGCAGAGCTGTTCCCCATTTCCTGCAGATCTTTGGGGGTGCAGGAATCTTTGCTGGCAGCTGTTTGTAGGAGCTCAAAGAAGAGGAGAAGTAGGGTGAAGGGTTGCCAAAACAGGCTTCAAAGTGTCTTGCTGTGACTCTGACCACGTGCTTACAACAAACTGTCCAGGAATAAGTTCCAGCTCGAAAAAAGCAACCGCTTTGTGGGGGTTATTTGGCATGTCTGCCTGAATGACAAACACACTGGGGTGGTGGCAGGACAGTCATAATTCACTTAAAACTAGTTCTCAAAATCTGAATTCCACCCTTACAGAGACTCAGCTTCGAACTCTTCTTCCACTTAGAGCCTATTTATCCAAGAGCTCAGCCTGAGCCCAGCCTCCTCCCCAGTCTTGTAACAGAGTGAGCTTCAGACAGAAGGAGAAAGGGGAATTCACTGAATATTTTAATATTTTTGACATATTCATTCAGTTCCCCACACCTTAATGCTCTGCATCGATCCAGTGATAGCTGGGCCATGTGCGGTGGTGCCAGCAGTTTCCAAATTTGTGCAAATACCCACGAAACATGGCTTGTTATGCATAGCTTGGCAGTTCAGCGTAGAGAGTCTGCCAAAAGGAGACAGGGGCCTTATCAGAAGGAGACAGGAAATTCTCAAGCAAATTTGGGAGTTGACTTTTGAGTTAGGAGTGTTGACAGGCGCAGATCCCTCTGTCTGGCAATTATCAATTCCTCCTCTCATAACTACAGGGAAAATCCAAGTGCTTCGGATTTTGGCTGGGCAGGAGGTGTGTCCAAGACCTGCTTCTCCAGAGCCATTCTGCTTCTGCTGTTCTGGTTCTGACCTCAGCCCGAAAGCGCCAGGGTCGCATTTCCACACTGCAGAGATTTCAGAGCAGCTTTTACTGCTTATGAACGATGCCCACCCAAACGTGGCAGAAGTTTCTAAGCATATCCAACAAAACCATGACATTGTCAAAATGTGAATGCAAAATTTAATCTGGATTTAAGATCCTGCCTGGGAAATGTGAGAGGCACTGCTGAAGGTCTGCAGGTTGGTTTCCCTGTCAGGTGTGTGGGGTTTTTCTTCTCTTTCTCGGCCATGCATTGCTCAGCTCTGCCAAATACCTACGTAGCTGTGATCAGCTCTAGCCACGAGGATGCTCATCTCTTTGTTTTAGTGTCTTGTAGGGTTGCTTCAGCACCAGACAATGCATTCAGACACTGGTAGGAGTAGGATTGAACACAAGGTGAATGACAAATTCTCTTGAAGTGGAAAACTTGCTTGATTTTCCGCTAAATTATTCTGTCCCTATTGGCAGTTTGCTATTTCCACAGACTTGGCTCATAAATATTGGATGTCTGCCTAGCTGGGAAATTGCATTTCCATTTTCAACACCTGCTATGTGCTAGACTTCTATGAGAGTGCTTAGCTGGCTTTCTGCAAGGAGGGGTACTTACAGTTCATGTTGTTACCTGTGAGTGTTTTTAAAATGCACTTAATTCTCACCCCAGCGTTACCTTTCCAAGATAACTCCAGTTTTCTATGAATTTTGAAGTAGTGGTGAGATTCTTACCAGATTTTTTGCTGTTCTTCTGCCACCGTGTCTCACACAGACATAGAAGATTCTGTGCTCTTCTTCATGAACCCAGGCTCGGATATTCCTGGCTGATATATCCCTCCACACACAGCCTTCACAGTGTGTGTGCTAAGGACTGTTTAGGAAGAGACAATGTTTGCATTTCATGGCACTGTATGTATAGAGGCCACAGAGAATTCAGCAGATCCACGGAGGTGTTATGTAAACAGAGGATATCTATGATAATGGTAATTATATGCGGTTACATAGAATTATTCATGGAAGCTTTGAAACCCTCATTGCATATTTTGTTTACCAGATCTCAATAACTATTTTAGTAAGACAGACAGGTTCAGGGCTCAATGCATTCCTTGTCAGGCTGACAAACCTGGATTTCTGCCCATACACAGCATGGGTACAGAATCAGTGTCATATTTTGGGTTTTTCTTACACAATGAGGCATAAAAAAGTAAAGGAAGAAAAAAAGTTTAGGAAAAACTTAAGCTAGTTGTTTTGGTGGTTAGGTTTTGGGTTTTTTCTAGGATCTGTTATTTTTTGTTGTCCTGTGAGTTTGCAAAGACAATGAATTCAGAAATAGGCTTTAATGCAAAACTTGAAATAACATATCACAGTGTTTCTGTGCACATTTTGTCATCTAATAGCAATAAATTTGCAAACATTTTTGCACATGAGGCACACCTCTCTCTCCTCTTGCAGCAGCTCTGGGAATCTCAAAGAGAAAAAGAATCAGTCAAGAGAATCACGTAGAATCACAAATGGAAATAAAGACATCACCATTCTCTTATTCACAGGATCTTAGCTGTAAATTAGTATTTGTTTATCCTGTTCTCAGCAGCCTCCAGTGATGAAAATTGCCTGTTGCTGTTAGAAGTGCACCCTGTGCCTGCCTGATCCTTCAGCCAAGCAGTTCTTATCTAGCTGAATTGTCATGTTAAGAGGGACAAAAATCTCTTCTGGCAACTTGAGCTCATGGGGTTTCTGCTCATATCTTAATTTTCTCGTCACGAAACAATCACTTAGAAAGAGAGGCACAAGTGAAGGTCTCATTCTGTAGCAAGGCTATATTAGTAACAGGATTTGGCTGGAAAATTAAGACATATTTCTTGAAGAAATCATTGATGTTTTCCTGAATCTTAGGATATCTTACTCTCAATTGCATGGTTCAGCTTCGCCCTCAGGTTGAAGCACCAGAGGTCCCTCTCCATTTTTAAATTTTTGGTAGTGCTGAAACCAACACTGTGCAAAGCCTCACCTGCTGCTTCTCACAACTGCATCACGTAGGCAAGATTCCTCTTCCATCTGGTAAAACCATGAAAAATAGAAGGATAGAGTTAAAATGACTGATGAGCAAAGTGGCAGGAGATTCCTGTACTTAATGGATTTGTTGCTATAGCCTTCAAGTATGGGTTTAGTTTACAGCTGGCGGAAGAATAAAGATGAAAATGCAATTTCCTGCCTCTCAGACTGAGTGAAATACACCTGGGAATGAACAGGACTAGGGAACACAATTGTCTGGAGTCCCTGAAATGGAGGCTGGGTGGCACATGAGTTTTGCTGCTGCACTTTTCATAGGAGCACATTTATCTTCTGTGTTCTTTCCTCTGGGCTCTGGTAAAGGTTATCACTGCCCTAGCTCTTATGCTAGTTTCAAACATTTATGCATTAATCAGCAGAGATATGGCACTGAATTTTCCTTAAAATGTCTGCATATTTACTGTCTTGCATGACATATGTATATATCATTACTGGATGTTGATAAGAACAAACGAGAAGGAAATATTTAACAGACCCAAATAAGCACTATACTTAGCATATGATTTATAGGCTTAAAATGGAGTCCAAATGCTAGTGGTGGGAGCCTTGTAAACTGCATGTGCAGTATTGTGTTCTGCATCAGCACTTAAAAATGAAAAATTAAATACCAGCTCCATTTACTTGGGTTACAATGAATATCTCCAGTGCCTTATGAATTACTGAGGTGTGCTTACATGCCAAACTAAAAGCAAACTAAAAAAAAAACCCCAAACACGTACAAGAAAAGTCCTGTCCCCACTTGACAAGGCTTTTTGAGTCAGAGACCAACATGTGCTTATGCCATCACAGTCTGGATAAGGCACAACAGAGCACTGCAGAGTACATGAAAACAAATTAATTCACTGGGAAAGTCCTTTGCAGGTCACCCTTGGAAGGCAAAGAAAGTGATCTCCGTGTCCAGCCCTCTCCAAAATAATCACCCAGCAGCATTTCAGGAGGTCAAATAGTCTCAGAAGGAGCTGGGACCAATGGAAAAATTTTCCAGTGTCAGACTTTCATCTGTGACAGCTAAAAATGGGGGTTTAACACAGAATAGGAGTGGAGAGGAATGGAGAGTTTTCAGACAAAAGGAAAGCACAAACTGAGAGAACCTGCTTTTGGAGAAAGCAAACAGTACTATTCCTTTTCTGCCCACTCTGAAAGCAAAGATATTAGAACCCTAAGACCAATCCAGATGAAGTCAGTGGAGAGATTCCTGAGTATTTTAGTGGATTTGGGGCTTATACTGCACTTGTGTTGTTTCACGGAGAGGCTGCTGGCATGTGGGTAGGAGGGATGCAGTCCTGTCCATCTTAGTACAGAAATTAGGCAAACAGTAGATCACAGACCTAGGGAGTTGTGGCCTGCTCGTCCCATAAAAAAAAGTAGGTAGGTTTTTGTGGTGCTGACAATTTTCTTGCTTTCCACACTTCCCAAGGCCTGTGAACTAGGAAGCAGGCACAAAGCAAGGTAAAATGTTCTCAGATAGGAATGGAGAACAACCTATGCTGGCTGGTGCTTGGGGAGACAAGAAGCACTGCTGAGATGTAGTGTTTACAGAAAAAAATCTAACAGCTCATATTTGTATTGTGCATTTATTAATTCCTGGAGCTCAATTTTATAGGGTTTTTGATTAATGGCCGTGCTGCAGTTCAGCTCCAGGCCTATTGAACTTACTGTACTGGAACTGAGCAAGACATGCACAAGCCAAATGTGAGCACTACTACTGGACTGTGATTTAAAGGTAGTTCTTTGCTCAAAGGTATTTCTGGGGCAGCTCTGCTTATTGTACATGTAGAGATCAAAGGAGAGCCTCTCAGCAGCCTTCTTAAAATCAGAGTCAAGGCTGTGTTTGCCTCAGATATCTCCACAGCAGAAGAGCTGAAGAAAAACGAAAAGCTCTGTGATTTCCCCAACACCTTTACAGCAGAGCAGGTGCAGAGCTTGTTGGTGTATGGATTCTCCTAATTATATATTTGTGTCACTTCCTTCACAGTATCTTCCAGGAGCACGGCCAAATGCTCCATTTCCTTGTGCTGGTGTTGCATGCCAAGCGTTCCCACACTGTGGTGTTTGACATTAGTGCTGTTTCTCCCACACTTCAAAGACATCTGTGGTTATGGCTGGCAAATGCCAACTTAATTGTTGATTATCATGGTAATGTAGTCAAAGCAGTCTTGTTCTGCAGAGGTGGGAGTCACTTCATTAAATACAGTCCTTATGGCTATTAGGATTTGTGAGGGGATGCCTCTAATCTATTGGTGTGCCAACTGGAGTCAAAGGAAGGCAATGTGAATAAAACAACAACAACAAAAACAAAAATGAACCTGGATGAGAAATCTGAAGGCTTGCCAAGGTTGAGAGAAACTTCTACAGACCACACCATGGGCTGTGATCTTCCCAGGCAATGCAAGGTGGAATCACTTTAGGAGTTGAAATATCTGTTTGATCCCAGAGCTGGGAGGTGAGAACAGGATCCCTGACATATTTCACCCACCCTCCTGCAATCACTTCTAGCAGGAAATCAAAGAGATTGATAATCATTGTTGATAATGAAAGTCTTTAAAAATACAAATGACATTTGTACTCCCATTGAAAACTTAGGATTCAGGCAACCAAATCTCTTTCCCCTCACCTCTTTCTGCATATAGCATAAATTTGGAGCTCCACGTCTCTTCTTCCATACACTGTGTAACAACAACAACAACAACAAAAAGGAGCCTAACCACCCCNCTTATGCAGTGTAATGGGCTTGACATGAAGAGAAGCTTAGTCTGATTTTAATGAAAATGTTACTAGTTTTTAGGACTGCTTGCACTTGGATGAGTGTCCTTTATTGTTAAATATGAGTATTATACATAGGTAATTGGCAAGATCTATTTATGGCAGAATTATATACTTTTTTTTTTTTATTGTGTACCTTCATTACTCATCCTCAATTAACTCCATTTTTACTTAGTTCTTATTTTCTTCAAGCTTAGCAAAGTGTAGTGCTTGTGATTTCCTACTCAGGGCTCTTTTTTGAAAGATCAACTGTGTGGAGCGACCCACGCGTTTCCTTTTAAAGAAAACTTTCATTCATGTCTGTTGAAGTCCTTGCTTCCAGATGGTTCAAATATAAAGTAGCATTTTTTTTGGCGTGCCACACTGTGATGGTTCAGTCACAACCAGGGGCTGTCAAGCAAATGAGACCTTGATTTGTTATTTCAGAAGTCCATGCTGCGTGATTTAAGGGTGCCAAGTGGGTCAGCCACCAGTCAGACACTGAAGCAGACAGTCAAGCTCCAATAGGAGTGACAGACAGTCATAAAGTTGCCATTTTCATGGGAGAATTCTGGTTAAAAAAAAAAAAATTACAATCTGAGTACGTTAACCCTGGAGGAAAAAAGTGGTGCTTTAAAGAGGAAAGGAAAAGATGTTGAAAGTGTGTTCATATATCTATAGACTGTCAAGATTTTGGATTCATACACATTCCCAGGCTTTCAAAGCAGGAATGATGTGAGGCTGTGTGTTTGAAAGTACCAGAAGTTAGAGTTTAGCCTGAGGATGCAGAAGACCATTCACACTGGGTAGTTCAGGGTCACAAACTGGTGACCTGCGCCACCTCAGATGCCACGCCTGGGAGGATTGGGGAGCAAAAAGTGGAGGATCCATGAGTGATCTGATTCCTCAACCCCCAGAATTTAGGTGTCCTTGGCACAGAGTTGAGATGAATGATGTGAAGAGATCAGAGCCCCCACTACTTGGTCTTGCTGTGGGTATGGTTTGGGGTATAGGGGATAAATGCTGGTCTCCAGTATCCTGACATTTGGTGTTATTGAAAACACGAAGGATTAGGGAATACCAGAGGGATTGTGTATTTTCATCCTGACTCATTAAGTAATTCTGAGTAAGCATTCCCAAAGGTTTCCCCAGTGTTTCTCACAGCTTTATCAGTCCAATTCCATCTCTCCAAAAGGAGACAGACAGACAGACTCCCACTGACTTCTAGTGGAGCTGGATTGGTCCTGAAATGTGCTGCATGCAGGATACGCAGCTGTTTGCTTAGAAGCATGAAAATAGCTAAAAGCGTATGGTGAAAGTGCAAGGAGGCTCATTAATTGGAATTATTTTTAAGTTATAGTAATTGTATGGTTCATGTTTCTGACTGTCAGATTATAGAGCAATGACCAATATAAAAGTCATAAAAGACTGAGAAAAACGCAGGATCACAGGCTCTGATTATGTCACGTAACCTCTGTGACAGGAGAACAAGGACAACCTCCTTTTGGGATCAGCGAAACTATGACTACTAAACACTATTCATACTTGTAATTTATTTATCTATGTCCATTTTTAGAGTGATAAGGCTTTTTTCACTGACATGCTTTAGGAACTATATAAAATTTTCATGCTTTCTTGTGCGAGTTATTGTGAAAATGGGCAGAGAGGACTTGCCTGAAACACTTCAGCGATTCCATCCCTAACCAAGAAACATATTGTTTTGCAGAACAAAATTATCAGCAAAAGGTAATTGTACACAGACTGCATGTGCTAAATCCCTTAGTGTTCCAGTTTATCTGTGTAGGGAATGTAATGCCGGATTCTCTTTTTTATCAACCCCACATTCCAGGAAAGCTGCGTCTTTGACAGACTATGTAGGAGCAGGACTTGTCCAGCTGGTCCAGATGCACGCTTCCCATTAATTCTCCTCAAATACCTATCCTGTCTAAAATTGTTGAGCCATTTTTCTAAGGCCGTCAAAGGATGGGGGCTTCAAAGTCATTGTCACTTCCCAGAGTGTCAGAGAGCTCTTTGGTTATTCATCCTGAATGCTGCAAAGGCAGCAAAACATTGTCAGCTGAGGGGGTGAGCACATTTATGGGGGTTTGGAAATCCTTCCTATCACACTGGTTTTCCCCCTTTTGTTCTGGACCTGATGATTCACAGAAAGGAACTGAATGTATTTATGTTCCTTTTTGAACTCAGACCTTGTCTAAGCCATCACTGTGAGGTTTTACATGTAGGAGGGGCAGATCCACAGGAAAACTTCATTATTGTGATCACCCCAAAAGTTTCCACATTGATAACAAAGGGAGTCAGCACATAATTGTTACACAGGGCCATGTAAACACTTAGTGAGAATTAAGAGGGTCATTTTTTTAAACTGAAATTGATTCTGCATGGCCTTATGTAAAAACAAATAAGGAGCTGGGATCAAAAATTAGTGTCTGGATAAATTTTATTAGCAAAAGCAGTATAATGGCTTGCACAGACAAGCCGAAATATGTAAATGCCAGGTTGGATGGGGCTCTGAGCAGCCTGGGATTGTGGAAGGTGTCCCTGCCCATGGCAGGGCGTTGGAATGAGATGATCTTTAAGGGGCTTTTCAACTCAGGCTCTTCTGTGGTTCTGTGACCCTATGATCTACTAAAACATCAGCAAACCCTACTGTTAATGTGCTCCTGGAGGTGAGGGGTGACTGGGTTCACACCTTCCTCAAACACTGTTCAAGCTACCCACAGACCACTTGATCACTGTCTGCATCAATCATGAGTCTCCCAGGTCTGTGTCTGTCAGCATCATTTACAGCTATGTTCATGCAAACCTTTATTATATGTGTTCTGCAGCTAGGGGAGTAGTGGCCAGCAAAAACCTAGTTTTCCCTAGTTTTTATTTTTAGTTGTTGTGACACAGATGAGTGAAATGCGCAACTGAGAAAAATATTTAAATACTCAAATATATCCAGGGAACCTTGGGTACAGAGATATCTTCATCTCCCACAGCAGCTCCCACCACAAATATTACCTCTCAGTTTTTTTCAGTAATCACAGTATCTCAATAGTATCATTGTGATAAATTATTTCCATTCCCTTTTCACAAGTAGAAAAGTAGATTTAAAAAGCTGCATTCATCTTTTACCTCAGAACCATTAAATGCATTCTAGTTACAAAACAAACAAATCTTTCAACTGTGCTACTGAATCAACTTCAGCAAACACACTTCAGACTAAGATGAACATGTTTTGTCTTTACTGGTGTAAGATGCAGCAGCTGCAGGTTCACCAGTAATGCTGCAGTACAAAAAAATTAAGTTATTTTTAGCATCATAAACAAGTCCTTAATGTCTTTCCCAAACTTATAAAGACAATTCCCTGGGGGGGTTAGGAGCTGAATACAGGTTAGTGACTTAACCACTGGACACTCCTTTCTGACTAGCAGACCTCTGAGGAGAAATCCTGCAAAATTTCCAAGAACCATCAGCTTCTCCTTGGTCTCAGCAGGACTTGAAGTCCTGAGCACTGGGAATGCCACAAACACAATGAAACCTAGTTCTGATAAGACCATGAATGCTGGCAGTATTTTTATAAACACATTTGAAAAGCACAGTTTTAAATGTATTGTACATCATTGGGTTAGTTATGGTATATTTTTAATTGCTATTGCAATAACATCTGGAGGCCTTGGTCAGGATCTGGCCTCACTGCCCCCAAACTGTGTGAGACGCAGCTTTCCTGTGTTGTAGTGAACAAGACCCTGCAGAATTCCTCCTGTAAGGGGAGAGGAAGTGGGGACATGCTTCTGGCATCTGGGGCTGGCAGGCAACCAGGATGCTGTGGGATTGTCCGATGGGCACGTGTCCAGTGGGGACAAGGGCCACAGCACGAGGCTGCAGCTGAAAATAAAACCTTCTCCCAAGTCTGCTTTCACACACAGCCCCACGAGGTGAAGCAAGTCAGCTGCGGAGCAGGCACATGACACTTCTGCTGCTCCGTGACCTCAGTTAATCCAGCCTGCAGGTTCTGGGAGCAGGAGATGCTTGGTAAGGGCAGGAGGGTTGGGCTTCCCTGCCGGGGAGCAATGGGAGCATCGCTGAGTGCTCCAGATCCGACAGCGCTCACGTCCAGGCATGAAGCAAGGCACCAGCCTCCCTCCCAAAAAACTCAGAATCCAGGAGAGAAGATTGAACACCCAGCTTAAGAAAACAGGGCAGGGGTGGGGCAAGGCTGAGGAGAGGAGGGGCAGCATTTCTGGATGGAGCTGGGAGCTCCATTCGTGGATATGGCCTCGGGCAGTCTATACCAGCAAACACAGCAGTGAGCTGTACTTGTAAATATATATTTTCACTTACTCAAACTGTAAACAGTGATGACAGCTGGGAGAAGAGCAAAGATGGGTAGGAGGGAGGAGGAGATTTTTTTTTTTAATTTCTTGGGAAGAAATAAATTTGTCAGTCTCAGAACTGGTGAAAAAGTGCACTGGCATCAAACCAAAATGCAGCTCCTGCATGACAAATGCTGACAATCAAGGTTTGTTGTTTTTTCACTGAATGAGATCATTTCACAAAGCACTGGAGTATTTTCAGGTTAGGGCCAGATCCTCAGAGTGATGCAAACCAGTGGGATGACTCAGTGCTGCTAAACTGCAGAGGATATGGCCTTCTAGAAAAAAATTCAGATGCCTGTATCATCAGAGAAAATGTACTTCCAAGGCCTTTGAATCCTTGTTCCTCAGATCCTCAGATCTTACAATTCCACTGTAATGATGTTATCCTTCAAGTCAGAGACTTCATAGAGAAATCACATGAGATTCTCACTATGTAACAAACACACCATACATCCCATTCCTCCCAAATTCTGAAAAGGTTTTGAATCAGAAAAATCAGAAAAATTGATTAGAAAAATCTAATCAATTAAATGCAAACCATGTGGAAGGAAAGCCTGCTCACTTAAAACAATTAAACAAATTGTACTTGTAAACATAATTTTGTTTATTTGTTTTAAAGTTCAAGTGAAGTAAGCTGTTTTGATCTGTTGAACTGAACCCAAAATATTTTCAGATGATCAGTTTGTAAACTTTATGACATTGACTCATGGTTTTTCTTGCCAGATTCATGACTTTTAACTCTTTGAGACTCCCTTGGCTTTTGAGTCCCTCTTCTCAATTTTAAATAGTGGTTAAAACCCCAGTTAGGTTCTTTGTACCTGAGACGAGTTCCAGTGATTTAAAGCATTTTCAACTTCTCGCAAGCAGAAAAATTCTAGTACAAGTAACACCAATTTCTTCTGTACACTTCAAATAACACCACCTCAACTTTGCAGGGCTCTAAGCATAAAAACTGTAGCAGAAATGTAAACCTCAATAGCTCCCTGATAATGTGCTTAATTTTCTGCATTCAAAGCCTGTCCTGCTTTGCCTACCTGAGCTGAAGTGTTCAGGGACTTCTCTGGGTTAAGAAAGTACCTGTTTAACAGCACATGAAGGGGGGAACTATGTTTTGCAGCTCTTCTTTCCTCTGTCAGCTGTTGTGCAGAGAAGGCAGAGAGGAAGGAAAATTTTGTATAGCTGCTCTGGCTAGAGGAGACACCAGGAGAAACTGCAACTGTGGCAGAGGGATAAAAACAACAGGCATGTGCTGCAGACACCCAGAGGCTCCAAAAATGATAGTGGGGAAAATCCCAGAAGTGTTTCTCCATGTTTCCATAGCCCATCTCACCCAGTTCCCAGCAATTTCTGTAATACATGAGTCTGATGTGGTGGTACAGCCTGTGTGTCTTTCTCTAAGTCTGTCCTAATTAACTTTTAACTTGGCCACTGTTGAGAGAGGTTCTTAAGGTGTTTGACTGTCACCAGATGGCCAGAGAGAAAAGATGGAAGTGCTATTCCCTCTGAGGGGAGTCCAGCCAAGGCAGAGAATGTTGCAGCCATAGGTATCAGACAATCCACACAGCATAAAAATCTAAGAACATCCAAAATGCTGCGGGAGTTTTGGTTGCAGTTTGATTTTTTAGGAAAACAAAGAATCTAACCACAAGTCACAACACAAAACAAAGCTCACTTTTGGTACTATTCAAGGCAGTGTGCTGCTGCAGGAATCAGCAGGTCCAAATCCAGAAGTTTCTCTGGCCTCTGCTTACATTGGTTTCTTCCAGTCCAGTTCTGTCACACCATGGGCCCCCCATGCACCTTGGGCAGCTCAGCTTGTCTCTCTGGCAGACAGATTTTCACCTGAAAACAGGAGTCACTGGAGCACCATTCAGCCTGGTGGGAATTTCACCACAGTAAATACTCTAAAAAAACCAAATCACAAGTTTCCTGAAGCTGAGGAGAACAGAAGGGCTTGTCTAGAGCCACAATTCAGGCAGTTGCCTCTACCAAAAAAAAGCTCTAATGGGATGACAGGACATGACAACAAAAAAAGGGATTTCACCACCACCAGAGCTGTGGCCTTTCCCAAGAATAAACTCTACAGCACAAGGACTTTGCAGCAGCACATCCATGTCCGTGCTGTACAGGTAAATCTCTGTCTGACAGACATTTTTATTTAAAAAAACAAAATGGAAAACACTAGTGTAGATCTGACCTGGGCCTACAGCGTGTTTGCCAGGTGGAGTCCACCTGGGAACAACCAGAGGCACAACCATGTGTGGGTAGATGGAGCTGCCTTCCACAATCAGAGACACTGAAAGAGTGAAGATCCATCCTGGACAGACAGATTCAGAGAGTCTCTGCCCATGTGCTTGTGTCTGAGGCAAGAGGAAGCCTGGAATCAAAGAATCATAGAGTTGACAAGGTTGGAAAAGGCCTCTGAGATCATCAAATCTGACTGGTGACCCAGCATCTCCATGGTCACCACTAAACTGTGTCCTCAAGTGCCATATCCACACATTTTCAACACTTCAGGGATGGCAGCACCACCACTTCCCTGGACAATCTATTCCAATGCTTTACAACCCTTTCTGTGAAGAAATTTTTGCTAATAGTGCAGTCTCTGACTGATGCTGCTTTAAACCAGTGCCCGTGATACAGGCTAAGTTAAAATTTCATGGTTGGGCCAGTGCAACTTTTCTATGTGATCCTTTTTAAAATGGTTTGTTTGATTTTCTTTTTTCCATCAGGAGAACAAACAGAAGCTGGACTGATAGCAAGCAGATTAACCCACTGAAAAGACATTGCATGAGGGTTATAGGGTTGAGTATTTGAAGAATGTGAATATTGATAGAACAGAATCAGAGGGAGAGGGGGCCCTTCTTTTGTCACTTGTGCTTAGTTTGCACAAGCTTCATTTTATCAGCTGCAGTGGAGTTTCTCCTAGTCTAAACCAGTGTTAGAGAAAGAGGTGAGGCACATGGAACACTAAGAGTGAGAATTTTTGAATTAGTGGACTGAACAATCTGGACGATATTTAAGCACATACATTTCATACACACAAGACTGATGGGAAGGTATAAAGAAAAAGAAATGCTTGTGAAGATGCTAAATGCAATTTACTCTAAGAAATAAGATCAAAAGAAGTTTTTGAGCAGGAAAAAATTTATGTTGTATGCAAAGCATAAAAAAAACTTAACAAAAACAAATCCTCCTTGGCGTCTACTCCAGAGAATACCAACCAGGAAAACAAGATAATTAAGCTTCTGTGTTGCATTACTTTAAAAATTCACTTGAATGAAAGCAAGTAGTATAATAATGAACTGAGTCAGAGAACACTGTTCAATTAGAGGTAGAATTTATGGGACTTTATAAGAGAGACTCTTAACGAAGAACTTGGTTGGGCTTATTGTTATGGAAAAGGGGAAAAAAAAATTTGTGGTGTGTTAAATGGCATTTATAAAATAGGAGGGTCTGATCAAACCCATCCAGACTAGTCCTCCACAGCAGTAAGACCTTAAAATTTGGTCAGGGGGATGAAAGGAGAGCTGAGTCTAAACTGTTTCGTCCAAAGGCGATGTGACATATGGAACACGTTACAACTAAAGCAGGGAGCAGGGATATTTTCAGGAAAGAAAATGACAGGGCACTCCATAAGGAAATTTACAAGCGTGGAGGCTTCAAAAGGAATACAATTCCTATTTGTGTATTTATTTAGGGGAGTCAACCACTGCCTGTGCTCCGAAGGGAAATGATGATAAGCATTATTTATTCTTCTTTCTGCCTTCCTAACAGTGGTGTTTGTGGGGTTTGGTTTGTTCCATTTCCATAGGGCTGAAATTTTGCCTTCTCAGAGCTCAAAGGACAAGAGCTAATAACATTTTAAGGGCTGTGTCCTTTAGGTTCAATAGTAATGGTTTAAAAACCTTCATTTTTTGTATCCTCTTCTGCTTTCACAAGGTGTTTTATAAGTGAAGACCTTTCAGTACAGAACAGTCCTTGAACAAGTTGTTCCTCAGCCTCCCTGTTAAGTATCTCAGATTCTGTCCTCTGAAGGAAAATATTGAACATTAATCCAGAACTTCAATTTCAAATCTTGAACCTGAGATCTTACTGTGGTATGAAAATGTATCTTCAGTTAGAAACAAATAAAAGAAAATTGAGAGATCATTCATTGTCTCTATGCCATGCATAAAACTCTCTTTTTCACTGCCAAAAATTGCAGGTTAGGAGGAAGGCAATGAAGTTACAATATATTTTTGTGGAGTGATACCTGCATTAAAGCCATTCCTTCTGTTTGATGTAGACAAACTAGCCTCCTTTCTTGCAGTAATGCTATTTTTTTCTTCTGCATAGCTGTAGACCAGCACAACAAGCTTCACAGTCTAGGCTCAATATTATTCCCAAATTTAAAGGAAATGAAAGAATTTGGAGAAATGCTGATCTTAGCTTCAGCTTGGTGATAGAGCACAGAAAAGAGGACAAGAAGATAATTTTGTTTTACCAGCTCGTTGTTCAGATATTTGTATTTTCCTTTTTTCAACATTGTTAGAGATCTGCCACGGAAAGGTCTTCCAAAAACAGTCACGCTTTCTCCATCCAAGTAAATCTGAAGTAGCACCACACAAGGCTACAGAGCTGAGTTATTTTAAGTCTATAGAATTATTCTAAGTCTGTGCAAGCAACTTTTAAGCAGAAGACACAACACTGTTTCTTAAATTCCTACCGTTCATTTGGAATCATGCTGATTGTGAGCATTAACACCTGACCCATTCCCGATTGGATTTCCTCATAACAGCTTACCAGTACTGACATTAGCTGAAGAGAAAACCAAGCCAGCTCAGACTTTATGCCAGATTATGACCTCAGTTTTATGCAACTCAGTCTGCAGTCGCCTGCTTTCTGCGTGACCAAAAGCAGAATTTGGCCTTGAGCTTTAATTTTTAAGAGTTGCATATACACAACTGTCTCCAAGCATAATACCATTTAATAATTTAAAATGAGAATAAATGCCCTTTTCAATTTTCCTTAATTTCTAGCAGTCTAAAAATATGTGTCTTATCTTTGCTGGATGACTCTAGCAAAGTATTTTGCTTGTAAACACAACTTCTGCACATGCCCTTGGGTTCCATGGTCCAGACAGTCTGGATCCCCCAGGCTTGACCTGCCAGGTTCTCTTCTGCTTTCCACCCACCTATAACTCAATCCAAGCTGTACTGGAGGTTGGATGTCCCAGACTGTACCCTCATATAAATGCTGACAAGAAAGAGGCCTTCATTACACTGTCAAGGAAGAAATTTCTGAGGCTTGAGGTGCTCTCGGACAAGAGATGTTGGTTTAGGGTGGGATGATGGGAGCACAGGACAGAAAGAGGCTTGTGTGTGGCTTTGTCTTTTCCTAGGAGGGCACAGGAGATATCTCCTGAATGTGTGTAGGCTTTCCATCAGTTCCAGCCTCAGGAAAAGCTGCCTTCCTTCTAAAGAAGTCCTTTGCTCCTGCATGTATCTCAGCAAAGCTCTTTGTGTTCCCATGGTCAAAAAGCCCTGAGAACTTTTTATCCCCTTTACATGCAGTTATCCCAAGGTATTGACTGACCTCTCACCTTTTGTAAAGAGTTTCCCCACGTGTTTGACTCCCCAAAGTTCCTAAGGATGTGATTGCTTTGTTTTGTTTTTGCAATGGGCTCCTTTCCATATTTTCTGGTAACAGACTGCGAGCAGGTTAAGAAGGTCCTTCACAGATTTCAGGGAATATGCTCCCCAGTTTTCCAGCTCTAGTAATGTCCTATTTCATTTGAACAAAGGCCTTTACCTCAGAATTTGCACAGGATGCACTTGCTAATCACCAGACATTGCCAGTGCTGGTACCTGGTCAGGAATATAAAATGAAGGGAGGATTGTCCCCCCTCCCCTCTTTCCCAGCCTTCCTCCCATGGCTGTTCAAGCTCAACTTGCTCAGAACAACTCTTCCTGCAGCCAGAGGAGCAGGGAATGCTCACCCAATACTCCCTGCTGAGAGGAAGTGGGAGAGGGGATGCTGAGATGACAGAAGTGCAGAGAACCCAAGCCTCACCCCTCTCTGCTTCCTCGCTCGCCAAAGGAGCTGGCTGGGAGCATGGGAGAGTAAACTGCTCTGTGAAGAAAAAAAAAAAGGGGAAAGAAAAAAATGAGGATGAAGTAATTGACTTTTGTAGCAGAGCAAAGGGAGTGCAAGTGGTGGTGGAGGGAAGATAGGGAGGAACTGTGACTGACTCACAATATATTCAGTTCCTCGCTCCTGGGGAGATGCAGCTGTGCATCTCCCCTCATATAGGCTGTAAAGTTACACCATTGTCCAAAGTAAGCATCCCTAATTCTCCTACTTCCTGAAGCACAACAGTGTTTGGCTCCTTTTTAATCAGGGATTTCTACTGTGCAAATTGAAGTCTAGGACCAGGCTTTTCCTATGTGCAGAATTAAAAATCCTTCCCTTGATTGTTTTGTCGGTTCCTGGGGAAAACTACTGAACTGTTACAGCCTATTTACATTGGCCTGATCCTTTTTTAAAGCTCATTCCAAGTTATTCTTAATTCCTCAAGGCACCTGAGATGTTGTGCATGAGCCAGCCACGGACACCTCTGGCAATGCTTTCCACATCCTTTTTCCTCCCTCTGCTTGCTTCCCAATTACATCTGACTTCACTTGAGTAAGGACTGTTTCCCTTTTCCACCACTTCAGTAAGAAGAAATATGCCATGGAGTTACTTCTGATTTTGGCCAGCTTTGGTGAAGGCCATCAGAGCCCAGAGAAAAAGGAAGAGGCTAACTCAGTGTTTAGAACTAACCTAGACCAGCCCAGACCTCACGAGAGGAAGGTCTGAAGGACCACTCTCCCATTTTCTTCCCACATGAGCTTTGGTTTTTGTAACTTGGGTAAAGTCACACAGCCTGCCTGGGTTTCACTCTCCAAACTGTAAAACAAAAGCAGCCCTCTCTTACCTTCTGTCAGCAGACAAGTTGGAACTAGATGATCCTTGAGGTCCCTTCCAACACAAACTCTTCCATGACTCTGTGATTCTGTGAATTTTGGGGTGGTTAGATGTGAGTAGGACTCCTTCATGAAATGTATAAAGTGTGCATCTGAAAAACACATGACCAGAAATCTGCTAAAAAATTACTCTTTCCATTCCTACTTCTCATGCCCTGAGAATTACTTCAGTCCTGCCCTTCTAGAACATAATTGTCCTCATAACCAGAATTTCTTCAGTAAGAAGGGATTTCCTAAAAAGCCATGCAAGTCACTGACTGTGTAAGGAGAGGTAAGACCAGCTGTGGTACATCTCATGTGCCTCCCTCATTTGCCTCTCTCACATGCCCAGTTTAAGACATTGCTTTTCTGTCAAATATCTGGAGATCATATGCTTGGTGAGAGACAACATGTGTTAAAGTACTCCCAGCTCTAAAATTCCCCTTTCAAGGATTTTTGGCAAGGGGGAGCAGGGAAAGCATTGTGCATCAATGGCAAAATGGCATCTGGATTGAAAGATAAGAAAAACCGCCATGGTTTCCAAAAACCGAGGCCATTTTCGGATGGATTTTGGACCTGGCAGAGGTGCAGAGTTTGCATTAGTACAATGGAAGAACATAGAAATCATTCTTTGACTTTGGAAAGGCTTCTAGAGACTGTAATTTCCAAATTATCAGACACTTTGGTAGCAAATTAGAAGAGCATTCAACCCTGAGCTGAATGTGTGAGCAGTCTGCACTGAAGCAGGGCAACTCACAAACTTAAAAATCAGATATTCTGCTAGACTGGGACCAGGATTCTCTCACCACCCTTGAGCATTGACCCCCAAATATAGTCAAACTCATGGCAAAGTGTGAACTGAGAGTTAAAACTGGAACACGTCCATGTCTCGAGGAGAGCTGCATACTGGAAATTTTATTCACATGCACATCGATGAACTGGGGGACTCCCAAGCAAAGTTCCTCTTCAGGCACATTTTTACCAGAAAAAAAAATGCAGAGGAGCTGGATTTGCCAGAAGAGTCCTTACCCTCAGGACAGGCCTGTGTGTAAAACGATTTGCTATAAGCTAATGGCAATTAGCAAGATGACTTTTTTCCTCTAAATGGGCAATGTTTTTTTGAAAGATTCAGATGCAGTGGGAAAAAACACAAGCCTGTCATGGGCACATGTTTTATTTGTGATCTCCATAAGAAGGACTCGAGGGTCTCACTGTACACCTGAGAGCAGCTCTAGAAGAGCCCTCATGATTTCACATAGAGAAGCTGTTTGTAGAGGTGATTTCTCCTATTAACCAACTTATTTAAATGGTAAGCTCTTTCTGTACAAGCTCTTTTTAAAGTCTGACATCTTCTGCAAAGAAGCAAACTTCTAACCTTTCCCCCCACCAAAACACTTGTGTTATATCAGAAATAAAAAGCTTCTTATTCTCTGAGAATGAATTTAATAACATCATTTTAAGCTGGTTTTGAGCGAGCTACTGCACCTGTGCAAAGGGCAAGGAAAAGACATTAATTATACACAGCAATGCTAATTTCTCACCACGGTCCTGACGGAAACAATTCAGTTGCATGCTTGTGTGTATGTTAAAATAAGGATCAAACATCAGCTGTATTTAGTCACATTGTCCTTCCCTGCCTCCCTTCTCGTGTAAAAACTTTGTCCAATTAATGCTGATTTCAGCAAGTTCCTATTGATGGTTTTAAAATATTTGGATCAGGCCTGGGATCCTTTTCTTAAGAGCACAGCATCAGATATTTTGCACCTGCAAGACTAAAAGGACATTTTTTTCTGGGGGGCTGTGAACCTTTGAGGAATAGGGAGGGGCAACTCAGAGAGCAGCCTTTGATTCACGGGGTGGCCATGGATGTATTTCTGCATGGATCCAGGGAAACGCGGGCTCACGGGCTTTGGAAAAGCAAACACAGGTGCAGTTTTGGGTGAAACAAAGCAGGTCTTCCCTGGCAAGGCCCAGTGCTTGGCACAAACTCTGGAGCAGCAATGCTGCTCCTTCTGAACCATCTGAACAGGGGAAGGAGCTGCCCAGGGAGGTTTGGAGTCCCCATCCCTGGAGGTGTCCAAGGGATCACAGGACGTGGCACTCAGTGCTCTGGGCTGGGTGACAATGTGGTTGTCAGTCACAAGTTGGACTCAATGATCTTAAAGGTCTTTTCCAACCTTAATGATTTTGTGATTCAGTGATGCTATACCCTCAATGCAAACACCTGCTTGAGCAGAGCTCTCAGAAAAACAAATAAATGATTTTTTTAAAAAAAAAATTTAATGAGAGAAACAGTTAACTTCAGGATCTATTTTAATTCTACCCAAACAAAAGCTCATTTGACTTCTAACTAGCATGCCCTGTATTCCCTTAATTTCTCTTTCCTTGTGGGTGCAAGCCCTGTCTGTACCCATAAATTAGGCTTAGGAATACAAGATATTTCTAATGAGACTCTAACACTTTTGAATCCTTGCTTTATTCTGTTTGTTTGCTTGATTTCACGGTTTCCCTTACTTCGCAAAAGAAAAAAGAAATTGGAAAATATTAAAAAAGAAGGTGTTCAGCTTCTAAAATAAAATAAAACAGAAATTCTTTTGCTTTCAATGTAAAATAATAATATATTGAAATTCAAAGCCGAAACTCCCTTTGAGTTTTGTAATATCAGAATTACTGCTAACAAGTAGCAGTATAAAATTTTCTTTTTTTCCTTTGGGTTTCCTTTGGTTTGTTTGGGTTTTTTTTCTAAAAAATTAGTTACTCAGTGGCAACATAAATATAAAAACATGTCAGACCATCCAGCATCACTTGGTCCCCAGGCAGCTGCTCACAGCCTAACGGAAAAGGGACAAAATTCTGAAAATCTGAGAGATGCTTCCCTTTCTCCTCCTGCTACTGAGTTAAACCAAACCCACCTCTGGCATTCTTAAATAGAACAACCAGGACAATAGAACAACCACCAGAATTGTGGGGATGTGAAAGAAGTGAGTTTCATCTGGAAGGCTGCTCTCAGCTTTAATTCTGGACAACTTAAGCCCTCAAAGCATCTCTCTGACATAAGAGGAACTGCAACTACTGCCTGACTTTAATACAAAACCATTAATCAGCCCTGGTTGAGCCAAAGTAGGTCCAGGTTGACTTGAAAGGTTAATGGATCTCCAAACTGTTTCAAGAAAAGTTTCAGTGCTGCGAGGAAACACGAAACCCAGGCCTCTTTGGTGTGGCTTTGGGTTTGTTACAAACATCTTGCAGAACTTGAAAACTGCTTTTGATGATCGGCCTAACTTCCCTTTCCTCAGCTTAATCCCAGTTTTCCTGATTGCACTCCTCTGCCCCGTCCTAAAGGGAATGCTCCTTTTCCCCAGTGCTTACACTTTCCAGATCTTTGCCCTGGGTTTTCTGTCATGCCCTTTCTGCCAGCTCAAAGCAAAGGCTTGCACCTTCAAGGTAATTTCCTCAAAGGTCAGTTTTACACCCCTTTTGCGTCTCTTTCCTTATTTTCTTTTTTGTATGACAATACTTTCCAACTTTCAAGCAGATTTCCCAATTTTAATGCTGTGCTACAAGAAGCAGCAATTCCCTTCCAGGTCTGCGATAAAATGCCCTGGTATTTGCATTTAATAAATACTGTGCTTTTCCAAAGTTTTAGATTGTTCCTGGGTCTGATCAGGTATTGCTTCTTTCTAAGTTTATTTTCCTCTCTGTATATCACTACTCAATACCAATATTTCCCCAGAACATGACCTTTTCAATTTCTACTTCAGCTTTCTTTTTGTAATTTTCTGCCACTATTTTATTTCTCCATCTCCTCAGCAGAGATTGTGTTTCTCTTCATTTATTGTTCTTTGCATCCCCTCCAACTTCAGCTGCAAATTTAATTTGTTTGCTGCTTATCCCTACTGCTATAAACAAACAGTAATGAAAAGATTAATACACAGTATATTAGCTTAAATTATCCACTACACCTCCACTACTTCTGGAGCTTTCTATTTTTCTGTTTGTAAATTACTCCTGAGGAAAAAATATGTAAGTACAAAGATCTGGGCAAATCTGCTTTTTGCAAAATTAGCACAGGTCCAGGCAAGTCAAGATATTTGTTCAGCTATGGACGTGAACCTTAGATTTCTTTGTACTTCAGGCAGTTTTCAGAGTTATACTGTGAATAATATGAAGAACTACTTCAGCTTTTGTAGAAATTATTTACCCCACTACAGAGTTATCTCCTTTTTGTGACTAAGAAGGGGCTGACTGCTCACCTGGGATGACATTGTTTCTATTTCCCTGCATTTAATGCTTTTCATTGATCAATCAAACTTTCCAAGAGCATTGCAGGCAGACTTCCCTGATCAAGCCCTTGATGAAAACCCCAACCTGTCTGACCTTGCAAATAGCAGCTGATTTCTGTGTATTCCAGTTTCTGCTCTTTTAAAATGGGAACAATGGCAGTAGTTGTACTTTGCCAGTAATAACCAAGATAAATACTTATGTATTGCTCCAATATTAGTGATGTGAGAATCACAGTATGCCCTGGGTTGGAAGAGACCTTAAAGATCATTTAATCCACCCTCCTGCCATGGGCAGGGACAGTTACCACTATCCCAGGTTGCTCAGAGCCACATCCAACCTGGCCTTGGACACTTCCAGGGATGGGGCAGCCACAGCTTCTCTGGGCAACATGTGCCAGGGCCTCACCACCCTCACAGGGAACAATTTCTCTCTAATACACAATCCAAACCTACTCTCTGCCAGTGTGAGGCCATTGCCCCTTGTCCTGTCACTCCAGGCCCTTATCAAGAGTCTCTCTCCATCTTTCCTGTGGGCTCCCTTCAGGCACTGCAAGGCCACAATGAGATCACCCCAAAGCCTTCTCTTGTCCAGGCTGAACAAATCCAATTCTTCCAGCCTCAGTAGGTGAAAATCAGACAGCTCTTTGTGGGAGAACCCAAAGGATGTCAGGGTAATACCTAGAGTAATAAAACCCTGTGATCATTCCATAGAGTTCCTTCCTCTGCAGATATAGAAGGTAACAAACAGACATTTTGACTTGAAAAAACTCACCAGGGAAATCAGGATCCCAGCTTTCAAGCCCCTTGTTCTGACCTCCTCAATACACAGATTAATCAGCCAACTCCTTAATGCAAAATGATACCACGGCGGTCGGGGCATAGACAGACAGGTGTAAACATGTAAATATGTCACAAAAAAGTAAATGAGGGAAGGAATTGGAGTGGAAAAGGACCTTGTTGTGACTGAGAAAAGCCTGCCTACTCCTGTAGCTGATTATAGACCGGGGGATGTAGCTGGGATGGCTGATATTGTACCGGACATTATTAATAGTCCAGTTCCCAGTGGGATTGTGAGAGCATGCTGGGAGTGCCAAATGCCTCCAGGGAGCTCTCAAGTGCCCTGGTGGTGGTGGCGGGGGAGGGAGGTGCAGGGCCAAAACCTGACAGAATTTACTGTGCACAAGGTGTGAGAAGCAGCAGCTGTTCCAAAGAGTGAGGTAAGCACAGAGGAACTGCTCCTGACCTTTCTCTCGGAAGGAGACAGGTATGTGGACAACAGCTTCACCTTGATCTCCAAAAAACTGCAGCTATATCTGTGCAAGGATCTAATGCAGACTCACACCTGCCACTGCAGTCACCTGGGTGACTCCACACAGCTCATCTGCCTGTTCAGAGCACAGACTGCTCCTTGCTCCAGGGGTGTTATCACAAAACCGGTCCTCAGGAAGATGTCACCAGCTGGGAAAGCTTTCCCCCATGGCCAGTAGACATAGGGTGATGGACACCCCCACAGTGTTGTGGGTTGGTTCAAAGTGCAGAGGAGTTTTACATGCTTGGGTGAGCAGCTGTCCAGCTGTGCTTTGCTCAGCCAGTCATTTGAAGAGGAAAAGGAAACATCAGCGACTCCGTGGGCTGAACTCCGTTTCCATAAGTAATTAGGTATATACCATTTGCTGGAAGCTCAGATGTGTCTTCTCTTTTGAAAATGGCCTTGAGTAAACTAATTGATACACCTCTGAGCTGCTGCAGAGGTGAACAAACTTTGGTGGGCTCCCCCTCAGACGTGTAGCTCTGCTGCCCTGCCCGTGTGCCAGAAGAATGGGTTAGTTTCCAATCACTCTGTGTCCCAGTTTGGTTGGCCGTCGGGATGGGAGGGTTAAACACTTAGGGCTGCCCATCACTTGGTCCCACTTGACTTTTTCTCTGAATTTGTCAGGTTCTTAGAGAGCCCATCCCTTGTGAAACCTTTAGCTTCAATCTGTGTGTTGAAATTTCCATATCCTGAGAAGTGGAAGTGTTCAGGAGGGTCACAGTGTCCTCAGGGACATTCAGCACTCTGCAGCAATCTACCTTCGTAAACCCCTATTGTACAGGCAGTCGATTACTATTCTGAAATGCAGTGTTAATTTTCAGACACAGTAATTTCACATTCCCACCTTTTTGAGCATTCAGAATGCTTTTCTTGTTCTGTACATTTCCCACATCCCCCAAAGCACAGAGGACGAGGGCTGCATTTCTTCCCAACATAGTTATTAGGAAGAGGCAATCAGGGGGGCAATCCATGACTTGAGAGGTTGTAGAAGCCATGCTCAGCAAACAGTGACAACAATTACACTGTCCTCTTTGGCAAAAGCCTGGAAAAGCTGTCAGCCACCACAAAGGATCATTACTTGCTCCGTCTGAAGAACAGAAGCTGCTCCTAAATTTTTTAGAAAGTGCCAAACACTTCAAGCTGACTTACATAAATCATGTGGGGGTATTACAATGCTGAATGTAAAACTCACCAGTCATTTTTTCTGCTATTCCAGTTCCTCTTAGCAATGACTTACAAGTAAATACTCGGGCAGTCTCTCACAGTACTAGGATTTCATGCTTTCTGCAGAACATTTTAAATGATGTTTCACTCTTTCCCTGTGTAGAATGTTCAGAGACTGACCAAAATAAAGTAATACACGTAAATTTTAAATCACTACAAACAAAACTAAACAAAAATTTTCACTACTACATAATGTGTTCAGTCTGAAAAGGGCAGAAACTGATTTGCCAGAGTTTATTAGGGATTGAATTTATCGATGGAAGGAAGAGATAAGCTTATTAACTTCTCCTAAATTTAGACCTTCCCTGAGCCACCTAGCTCAGACAGCATTAATACCCTGTTAAAACTGCAGTGATAGGCAGGAATACAAATCACTAAAATAGAGTAAAGCTAAGCCACAGTTGGGAGATCAACCAGCTTTGCAATGCATGAGCTTTTCTTTTCAATGCTGTTTGCTTTTCCCCTCTGTGCCACAAATGTCAGCGATCCCCAAGTCAAACTTGCTTAGTACAAACCAGCCACAAACACAGCCAACACGAACTTTTGTCAGGAATTTACATGTGGAAAATTCCAAGAAGAACCTTGAAGAACAATAACAATATCATCTAACATCTGAAGAAAAATTTAGATTGGACAAAATCTTTCTACCTGGAATGAATACTCTGAATTGAAGAAAAAAAAAACCACAAAAGAACAATGAAAAAAGAGGAAAAGTCATGTGAGGGATTGAATTCTTGGGGGATTTTTATACCATTCTCCAAAATGCCAAAGAAAAAGCTGCTTCTGCTGAGGTCCACACAATCCTGTGCCCCCAGGAACCTGGAATTTGAGTCAGTCTTCCCTCAGACAACACACATGTGTTGAAATCTTGCCTCCAAGCCAAGACCTCTCTATAGATAATTTACTCACTGCACTGAGTAAGCACTTGTTCTGCTTTGTGAATTGCATTGTAGAGCTTCTGGAGGCATGGCCAAAAACACCAGAATTATTTGCTTTGAAAACACAAAAATATAAGCATTTTAGTGTTTTTACATTTTCCTCTCCTTTTTACAGACCTAACAACACACACACCAAATAGATTTCAAATTATCTGCAGTTCAGACAGGCACAACATTCCATTTTGGGCAAAGAGCCATTCATCAAATTCAATACTTGCCAGACCTGCAAACAAATATACTTTTCATATGTCTATAACCAGATTACAACCAAGGCCATAAACCATCTGCAGTTTTCCAGTAGCATCCATTTCTCCTACCTAGAATAGTGCCTTAGGCATACTCTAAGGTGCTGGATTTTATGGACAGCCTGACAATTTTTGGTCATGGACTGGAGCTTCTGAACAGCACTTATGAACCTCCTGGGTTGGAGGAACTCCCTGAAACTGTAATCTCACCAAGTCTTTACATTTTCTCTCTAAGTTTTGCACCCAGAAAAATATAAAGGTTTGTTTTGAAATCTTTTTACCTTTGCAGCAAATAATTTGCAAAGCATAAATCAAATTACAGGTTGAAATCCAAAGTTAACATCTTTCCCACCAGATCCATAAGACATTTCACATGAAGTTCAGGAAAATACTTTTCAACATTTGTCCCATTAATGGGGTTCCTCCACAGAGAAGAAAAATAGCTCATTTTAGCTGCTCTGACTCTCAGGTCCCCAGCCCTTCCTTTTTTTGTGCAGCGTGACATTAAAGACAGCCTGCAGGAACTCCAGCCTTACTTTTCCCACCTCATCACCTGCTCCAGCTTGTGTATTTTGCTAGTGCCACTTAGTTTTGAGACTGAGCAGAGCAGTGATTGCATGCAGCTGCATGTTGGCATGAATAATGCTTCTGGCTTTTGAGCTGAGCCTTGTGAGGGCTTTGCTCACCATCCTGTGGGCTCCTGTGTCACCCCACGTGTGGATTCCGGGTGCTGCGAGAAATCTGCTCAATGACATCTGTTTAATAATATTTTTACTGTTTTTAAAAGCAAATCCTATGCTGAGGGAAGGTGAAATTGCATGGCAATTTTTTATCTAGAAAGGTCTGGGCTCTGAGATCTGTCTACATTAAGTTAGTATTTATTTAGGTGTGACAGTAATTGTATGGTAACTGAACATCTTCGATTATTCCCCCCTCCCAAAAGCAAAACATTGCTGCAAGCAACAGTCTAGATTTAGGTGAACTCATACTGTGACAAACTGAGAATGGAGAAAACACATTTCTTGTCCATAAAAGGACAGCTCACACATCCACAGAGGGTAGCTCTGATTTTGCTGCAGTTCCAAACTATGAAGTGGGGACTCAATCTTGCAAAAAGGAGTTTTGTTTAGAGTGGATAGAAGGTTGTACAGTAAAAGAGTTTTCTTTTTTTCCTTTGCCTTCTTAAACAGAAAATGATTCGCTCTCTCAAACAGAAAATGGTGAATTTCTTTTTTTGACGTAGAAAATTTTCTGTTCAGAAGGTCTGATATTTCCACAATTTTGCCTGGGAAAAACACAGAGTACTCACAGTGCCGAGGGAGGGGATCCTTCCCCTCATCTCCACACTGGTGAGGCACATCTGGAGTGCTGTGTCCAGTTCTGGCCTCCTTAGTACAGGAGCAAGTCCATGAAAATCACTAAGGATTGGGGTAACTGTGCTAAGAGGAGAGGCTGAGAGACTGTTCATGCTGCAGAAGAGAAGTCCCAGGGGGATTTTACTGAAGTGTAGAAATACCTCACAGTGGGGAGTAATAAAGATGGAGCCAGGCTCTACTCAGGGGTGGCCATGAAAGGACAAGAGGCAATGAGAACAAATTGAGGTATAAGAAATACTGCTGGTACATGAATTTTTTATTTTTTTTTAAGTTTAAAGGGGGTCAAACACTTTGAACAGGTTGTCTAGAGGGTTGTGGAGCCTCTATCCATGGAGATATTCTAAACCTGAGCAGGCAGAGCTCTCGGCAATCTGCCCTCACTGATACTTCTGTGAGCAGTGAGATGATGTCCTGAGGATCCTTCCAACTCCATCTGTCCCACAGCCTGTGACTCTGTGCTTTTATCCCAGAATGCCAGAGGTCTCTGACACAGGCTGGAAGTGTTTGCAGAGCAGGAAAATCAAATCCAAGGCTTTCTTGAGTCACTTGAAGCAGTACGACAGTCAGGGTTTTTTACAGCCTGTGAGGATGCTCTAAGATTTGTATTTTCTCCTTCAATCCACTACTTGTGCAGCACATTTATAAATAGGAGTGCTCTGAAGCAAATGATCTGCTCCCACCACTTAGTATTTTACATTTACAATTGATTTCATTTAAATGTAAATGCAAATTCCAAATGTACAGGTGCCCAAATATGCAAGGAGGAAAAGCACCTCCCTGGACAGCTGCTCATGGCTCTCAGCTACACAAACAGGATGACAGAAAGGTTTAAAAAGAAGTGACAAATGGGCTTCTAGAATATGGGGGAATTGGAAAGAGACCACAGGAATCCATAAAGAGCAGTACACAGCAAAGTACAAAGAAGCAACACACTTTTAGGAATGGTTTTCAGAATGCTGAATCTTTGAACACCGTTTTTCCATTTTAGGGGGCGGTGGGGAGAGGAACGTTCTCAATATATCCTTGAATATTCCTAATTGCTGCCAGTTTTATTTCACCTTATATAAATGTAATGAAGCAACTTCTTTAAAAACCATCAAAAACCAGTCCCTAGTCCTGAAAACAACCCCTACAAAATGGTCTGTGGGTCCATCTGAATTCCCCACTTGTATCACAGAGGCCTAATCACCACTCTCTGACCTGACTGCATAATTTTCCTTCGAGAACCCTTTCCCTTACCAGAGAGAGAAAGAGAACAAAAGCACTATTGAAACACTGGATTTATTTCCTTCTTATGATAACATTAAACAGAAAACATCTGATAAACATGAATTTGATTGGTCTGAGAGATCTCAGCACACAAAGCCTGACAACATTCAGCAAAGTCAGAACTTTTTCATTTTACACCATAATGCAGTTTTCTGTTTTGCATGATCCTACAATTTTGGAACTAAACAACTTTTGAAACTAAACTAAAACTAAACTTTTGAAACTAAACTAAACTTCTCTGTGGGATGAACTCTGTAGAGGTAACTTGGCCTCTCTCTGCTGCCAAACCCTGGCCCATACTATACCAAGAGCTACCTACCTCTGCAGAGAAAGAGCTTAACTGATATGTATACCACTATGCATGCATGGAAAGAGGAAGAGCAAGGTCTAAATTATAGATGAAATATTGAAACAAAATTTCAGGAGAGTTGCCCTCACTATAAAGTATAACAAATAGTATCTGCAAAGAAACACACAGCCTGTGTTTCCATACCTCTAAATATGTATGTTTAAAGACATAGATGTTACTAAAAAAAATCCCAATTTTCATGTTTACAGCCACTAGCAAACCCCCCTCTTGGACTGTTTTAACACTGAATTTCTGTTTCTTTGCAGATCTTACAGGTGAACAAGGTGATGTCCATCTTGTTTTATGTGATATTTCTCTCTTACCTTCGTGGCATCCAGTCTTCCAACATGGATCAAAGGAGTTTGCCAGAAGATTCGATAAATTCTCTTATTATTAAACTCATTCAGGCAGACATTTTAAAAAACAAGCTTTCTAAGCAGATGGTAGACATTAAGGAAAACTATCAAAACACGGTGCAGAAAACAGACACTCAGCAAAACATGGACGGAGAGGAAAATGTGAAATCAGACTTCCAGCCAGTTATCTCAGTGGATACAGACCTCTTAAGGCAGCAGAGACGCTACAACTCTCCCCGGGTCCTCCTGAGCGACAACACGCCGCTGGAGCCGCCGCCGCTGTACCTCATGGAGGATTACATCGGGAATTCCGTGGTGGTGAACAGAACCTCCCGGCGGAAGAGGTACGCGGAGCACAGGGGCCACCGGGGGGAATACTCCGTTTGTGACAGTGAAAGTTTGTGGGTCACGGACAAATCCTCCGCCATCGACATCAGGGGACACCAGGTGACTGTTCTGGGAGAAATTAAAACAGGCAACTCTCCGGTTAAGCAATACTTTTACGAAACGAGGTGTAAAGAGGCCAAGCCCGTGAAAAACGGCTGCCGTGGCATTGATGACAAGCACTGGAACTCCCAATGCAAGACATCCCAAACTTATGTCAGAGCACTGACTTCAGAAAACAACAAACTGGTGGGCTGGAGGTGGATAAGGATAGACACCTCCTGCGTGTGCGCCTTGTCCAGGAAAATAGGAAGAACATAGATCTGCATCTCTTTGCTATATAAATTATTACTTTAAATTATACGATATGCATGTAGCATATAAATGTTTATATTGTTTTATATATATTATAAGTTGACCTTATTTATTAAACTTCAGCAAATCTACAGTATATAAGCTTTCTCTCTCAATAAACAAGGGCGAAGGGTGTGTGCCTCTGTTGTGGCCAACTCCGGGGGTTTTTTTAGACTATGTTTGTGACACTGCTTGTCGGCAGCATACCGTATCCTTCCTGTAAAATCTGTGTAAAATCAGTATTTTTCATTCAGTATTGTCAAACCAGTGACTGTCATTTAGTAAACTTGTTAAAAATCAGATCAATGCCAAGAGTTGTGTACATATTTATATTCCCTGTTCTATACATTCATATTTAATTGGATCCACAGGGTTGACTCCTCACCACCAAAAAGAAAAATGGACCAAAATAAGTGTTGTAACCTGCAGATGATGTCAAATTTACAGGCATCAGGTAACCCTAAAATAAAGTTTCTGTGTGTTATGTCAGCTCTGCCAGTGAAATGACCATTTTCCCTCTGTTAGTATTTCAGAATGGTTAGTAATCCAGGAACATTCTTTTGTGTTTTGGAAGCACATTTGTTTTGCAACTGTTTCTAATGCCGCCAGTGCATCATTGGAAAAATATGAAAAAAATCTGAAATATTTGTAGCCAAAACTTAGTGAAGCCAAGAACTGATCTAAAATGATCATTAATATAATACATAAAAGATGGTTTGTTGTGATCAGCCTCTTCCTCCTCGCACAAATCAATTATCTTCTGCTTGCGTTGTTGGATCATTCCTCTCTGTCTGAGTCTTTAAATTAGAAACAAAGGTGGTGGTGTCTTAACTGTAAAAGAGCCCTTGGCTTGCAAATTGTAGTAAAGAAAGACATGATATCCTGGCATGGATATCAAAGCCACACGCCTGTATGAAGCCTCCGTTCTCCTCAGCAATCCATTCTCCATCTTTCCCGGGGGAAAAATATGTTGAACTGCTCGAGAAACCTGGTACCTTTCACAGGAATGTGAAATGGATGGTGGCTAAAACCCATGAAGTCTGTAGTTATCCTGAAGTTCCCTAATTAAACAGATGAGCTGTTGCTTAGGACAGGAATATGTGCTAGCATGTATTTACCTCAAACTCTTCTTTGGATTGTCATGTAGCCCCACTGGGGACAGGAATAATGACACTACTTGAAGAGATGGACCATTACACATTAGCTGTGCAAGGCCCTGGATGGGATCCCACTCCTGGGAAATAAATGAGTTCATGGCTAGGAACGGAATTCAGATGGGGCTGAACATTATCTGTATAGACCCAACCCATAGCCAGGGCTGGGAAATACCAGCTATTCAAAAAGTTTTACCCTCAGGTTTTTTTTTTCTGAGGGGTTTACAGCTACAGCTTTCGCTGCTGTGATGTGTTCAGCATCACAAATGAAAACGAGATCAGAGCCCTCAAGCACGAGGTTGCAGGATACCTTTGGTCATACAACTTTCGCTCCTGGAAAACCAGTTTCAAACATGCAAGAGGCCATGAAAGGCAGCGAACTGTGCGGTCTCCCCTAATCCCTTACCGAGAGTGCTGCACACCGTAAAACCCCCAGGGAGCTGGACAGGTTGCCGTGAGGCCAAGCACTGGAAAAGTTGTGTCTTGGAAAGCCAGGTTGGTGCACGTGGGTGTTTTCTTCAGGGGAGGCCAGAAGCAAAGCTTTGGAGAACCATCTCAATTTTCAGCATGAGGCCAGGGTATTCACCTCACAGGAAATATCATCACCTCGCAGCACTAAATCCTGACTTTGCTTCAAGCAATAACAACTTCAGAGGTTCAATACTGAGGCAGTCATTAAAATGAGAGGATGTAATGTAACAAGGAACTCAGATCTGATAGATCTGATTAGAATATTTCTCATTTCTTGGCAAACATTTTAAAAAATAAAACCAAACCCACAGAGCTTTTGCTACTTTTCCTAGCAGGAATATTTAAGTTTTAACTAACCTATCTGGCTTGAGGGAATAATCATATCTTTTGGAGTTCTGTCCCGACAGATTTTTTGTTAATTAAAAGCTTGATTTTACACCCTGACTTCCCAAATAAAGTTCATTGGCAGACACTGGGATCAACTGAGAGCTGATATTGTCATGGGTCATTAACTTTAGAGATCTCCTTGTTTTACTGTGCCACATAGGTCTATCTCCATGCAAGAAGAGGAGGTAAGAAGACCAATTTAACTTGGTGGAATCCAATTAATCAGAAACTACCTTGCTCCTGGGGTGTGGATGACACTTTTGTTTACATCACTGTAAATCCAGAAAAAAATCTATTGAAGACAAGGGAAGAAAACGTAGCTTTATAACAATGTAAACAACATTGGAGTTGATTCTAATACCTTTATTTTATTTCTACTCACTGAAAATCGAGGGAGGTTAATTATTTAAAGGTTCAAAGAAAGCCATTTGTCATTCTCCACTGTAAGTCCAGTAACAAAAACTGGTCTTTGACTCTTGACTTTAACAAGTATTTTACAAGCAGCCAGCAAAAATGTCTCGGAGTAGATATGCCTGTCATCTGAACCACATGAGATGAGAACAGAGCGTGGTGTGTACGGTTATTAGACCGGCTGCCTCTTTCCCACCCCGGGAAAACAATGAGCGGAAGTGTTACCCCCTGGATCTGATCCAGCTCCCACTAAAGTCAACGGGACAAAAATAATCTCACCTTCTCCGGTGGAAGCTGGATCAGGCCCCAAGTGAAGAAAAACCTGCAGATCTCGACCAGAGAGTAAAGCAATCCCACACATCAGTAATGCGTTCCTGTAAATCCTGTGTATGCAAAAGATGCTGTATAATTTTGTAAGAAGTTTGTAAACAAAGCCTGTAATAAATTGGTTAAGGTCTAATTCTCTCTTCACTGTAGCCGGGGATGGTTTTATTGTCAACTTTGGTTATGGCACAAAGAATTTAAAATTCCTATCTGACTTTTATTTTATTCATGTTAAGTAATTAAGGAAAATATTCAGCTCTCAAAGCCAGTTTAATTTAAGCATTCTAAAAATCACTTCCATTAGGCAGCTCAGATGCTCTGTCAATATTGTTTTGCCAATAGATCATTATAAACACACATTTTATTTAGATTTTCACCCAAATGACCAAATGCTATTCTGAAATTCCTGTCTGTGTCAAATTGTATTTTCTCTGCTTTTTTCCCCTAGTTTTTTTCCAGTCCATTTTGTAACAGCAAAAAATGCTCCACTGAGGTTTTGGGAAACCATCTGCATTTATTTTATCACCTTTGAACATGTGTTCAGGAATGAAGTCTGTGCAGAGAGTTTACTGCTACCAAGAGATTTGTGCGGCTGCACCAGGAAGAAACTTTGACTGGACTTTACAGAGTGTGTGCTCAAAACCACTCTGCTCATACTCTGTTATTTCGATTCTTTAGCAACCTGAGGCTTTTGCATTGTGTATCTGCAGACAATACCAAACAGGAAACGAGCCTGATTGGGAGTTTCAAAATAAAAAAATTCATGATAACGACCTGCTATTTCTGACCTCTCAGCGAACGCGTTTGCGCAGCGAAGTCAAGTGCAGGAACATTCATTTCATTTAACAGAAACATTGTGGAAAAGCAATGGGTTTCTGTGCTCTCCATGCTTCGTAAGCGTGTGTAATTCATCATGGATGTGGGGCAGGGGGAGGAGGAAGAGGAGGAGGAGGAGGATAGGATAATAAGCACTACAGTTTGTGAGAAGTAGAAGGCTGTGCTCCGGCTTGGAGAATTTTAAAGTGTGGAGGGTTTGTTCTCTGAAATGCTTTGTCTGTATTTTGTTACAGCAGATGGCAGAATGACGAAGCAAGCACAGATGTGGTGTAAAAAAACCAAGCAATACGAGGATAACAAAAAACTTTCCCGGGAAAGTCGGCCACTCATTACCACTGTGGGTCCCTGCAGTTCTGGGCCGATGATTGCAGAGCTCAGCCATGACATCCCTAGTTTAATGATTTAACTAATCTCTGTGGGAAAAACAAAAAGAAGAGTATTTTTTCTTGAAGCTCATGACATTCATGAGCTGGATCATTTTCTTTTTTTTTTCTTTTTTTTCTTGTCCCATTCAGTTTTTTGATTGTTTTTGGTAATCTCTAGCTGTTTTGGCACCTCTGATGAGCAACAAGCGGTAATGCTTTGCATGAATGTCCCCAAATATAGATTTCTCCTTTGTTTTAGGGCTGAGCTTTGAAGCCAGCGGCACCTGAAAGCCATACTTTCACCACGGAACTGGCCTTTTGATGTCTTGACCTTGTGTTTCCGGACATTTTGATCACAAGGTCCTATTTTGGAGCTCTTACCCACACAATTAGGCGAGATCATGACCAGGCTGATTGAGAAGTGGCTGTGTACACAACAACCAAGGAGAAAAGAGAGTGAGGCAACCCTGTGCCATCTTTGCATCCACTTTCACACATCTCCTGCTCTGATTTCAGTCTTGGTTTGCACGATCAAGGGCTGGGGATCAAGGGTTGCTTTCTGCAGGTCCAAGGCTTCAGATGCCCAAGATATCCTAGAATGGTTGGGGTTGGGAGTCACCTTAAAGATGATCTCATTACAACCCCCCTGCCTTGGGCAGGGACAACTTCTAGTGGACCAGGTTGCTCAAAGCCACATCCCAACCAGGGATATCTCTGGCAGGAGGACAATTTCTCAGTTCACATAAACATGCCTTGTGTGAATCTGGGTATAACTTCTGTAAAAGGTTGCTGAGATTGCAGCACTGACCCTCTCCAAAACACAGCACTCTTCACCTGTATCACAGAAAGCAGACAGAATCATTAATAGACCAGCTAATTCATCCAGGGAAGGCTGCTAAGGAGGCAGGTAGCATGGTCCTTTCCTCTAAGCAAAAATACTCCCATGGAGGGTGTGAGGAAAGCACAGAGCTGTTGGGTGGCAAACACCTCTCAGAGATTTCACAAAGTGAGGGAGAATTCAGCTGTTCAACTGTAACATCTGATGAAAGGCTCTTTCCTGCTATGATAAGGGTTAAATAAATACCATTAGATCATCTGTAGCAGTAATTCGAAAGCAAAATGAGCCTCTATTAATTGGGGTTAATCCCCCTGTGTTGATGAGGAATTAACCACGCTCACTTAGCACAAATGATGAAGCCTTGCTCTCAGTTACCCTGTGCAGCCCCTGTTTTCAGCACTCAGGACTAAGAAACTGTCAAGTGAGGGCAAAATTTGGCTCAGAAGGTACTAAACCCAAATTGAATGCATGAGGGGGAGCCCAAGTTGGAAGCATTATCCACCACACAATACAAGCCAAGTTTTTAACATGAGTTCATAAAAATTGCTCATTACTTTGTCTAGTTCCAGGGATTTAGGTTTTAAAATAAGTTCTGAACTGTCTGGTATGACCATTGCACTCATATTTAGCAGCAATTTTCAAAAGAAAAAACCCTGTAAATGGAAGTGCACAGCAAAATGCTGTGTCTAGCACTGAAAATAACCTCTGTTGATTCTTATTTATGTTCTCGGTGTCTCAGAGAGGAATTTTAATACAAATCTTGGTTTTGCTTTACACATCATATTTTGTAAAGGAACAACCTCAACTCAGTGCTTGTAGAGGTTTGTGGTGTGCAATTGTTGTGGATAATGAGGCAGAAACACGGCTCTGAAGCTACTGAGCAATGTAAGAGTTCTAAGTCCTACACTTGTACAGTAGAGAGTGAAAACAAACGTGAAAATGACAGAATTGGTTTCTCGGGCTCAGAGATTAAATGCATTTTAAAATATGGAATGACAGCTTTTGTCAAGTTATTACAAACATCTCGAGTCAGATTTGTGTGTGACACAGCCCACTGCTCACACGGAGCATAATTTTTGTAATCTTTGTTATTGCACAAATCTACTCAATGTGATTCCCATTAAGTTCAGAAAACAGAAATTTGCTCATTTCCACACTGCTGGCAGAGCATTCAGAATAACCCCAATAGATGAGCCAAATCTCAGGTCAGAGCATGATCCCTGAATTTATGTCCTAAGGATAAAACTACCAGGAAGGGATTATTTTTCTGCAGAGAGTGAGAGCTCAGCTGCCACGATCACAGTGTCTATGCCACGCTATCACATGTTTGGAGACTTTAGGTGGTAGAACCTGGTCAGGAGGAGAGCTGATGGGAAGAAAAACTGGCAGATGGATGGGCAATAATTATTACATTGCCTCTTTGAAAATTCAGTCCTTCAAACACATAAAATGCAGCCATTAGGATCCTCCTGATCTCAGGATCTGACTCAGAGGCACTTATTCCCTAGGTCAATAATCTTGGATTCCTGAGACTTGGCGTCGGGACATGGTACTTGTCCTAGGCGGGGGTAAAGGTGAAAAAACCCCTTCTCCCACCATAATCAGATAACAGCAATTATGCAAAAGGGAGTTCTCATGGGAACAGTTTTGTTTCAAACTCCCATGGCTTTTTAATTTTTTTTTTCCACAGAAATGGAAGATATGGTTTTCTGAGAAAATGACTGCTGCTTGTAGTTTTCTCAGAGGGATATGAGGGCACTGGAGAATAGAACTTAGACAGAAAGAGGAATATTCTCATTGAGTACAGTTATTCAGTGACCTATTTTCCCTTCACTACAAAAATAAGTCATGGAGTTTCCTGTTGCAGGGAGAATTTGCAGGTGAGTGACAGTGAAAAGCACCTCAGTACCGAGACTGGATTGAGGAGAGGAGCTCAGCAGTTCCTGAGGCTCCTTCCTCTCTTTTCCTAAACACCAGGGAGACTCAAGGCAAGCGGTGGCATAAAAATGGAGAACAGTGACAGAATAGCTGCAGAACACACTTCCCTATTCACAACAGCCAGGTAACAGCAGCACAAGGACAACTCCATCAGCACAGAGGCTGATCCTGGGCAGGCCCTTCATCTCCCTCCATGGGATCTCAAAGAGAAGGATTCATAATGCCGTATCAGAAACCAAGCTTAAGAAATAGCACGGCAGTGCTGCAATGGTCTGGACCCCATTCACACAAAATGAAAGGCAAAATCTGGTAGGATTTTTTTAGCAGTATTTGCTCTTGAACAGTTTATTTGCATCCAGAATGTACAGGAAAAAATGATGTGAATAGTGGAACGTGTCTAAGTCACACATACAACTAATAAATACTTAGCTTTATTCTGATCTCATGCAGGTTTAATGTCTGACTTCAGTGGGATTAGCCCCAGTTTTTACTGATACAATAAAGCTTGGAATTACATCTGTGACATTTGAAAGCAGGTGGTGGGCTCCGAACGAGCTCAGACTCTCAATTTCTGTGCCACATAGCTGCTGCCTGTGTAGCTCCACAATGGATGCCAATGGAATTATTTAATGTGATAGATTATAGGGACCTACACTTCCATGCTTTAAACTACATCTGCCCTGCATGGAGGGATATTGTTGACAGATCTCAGACTGATTCAATGCAGCTCCCCAAGAAAACCCCAGGGGCTTTCCATGCCACCAACTTAACAGCCTTCCCTGAGAACCATGATGCAGAGAATTCAAAATCAGCTCTGATTCTTGCTTCAGATGCAAATTCATGGGCCTGGCTTCATTTAAAGAAGTGATGAGAAGTCAAAGTTAGATGTGTATTGTACTGTGTAGGTACTGGCATTCAGAATTAAATTCTGAAATCCATGACTATTGCCAGTACAACAAAACTGGGAGATGAAGGTAGCATGTGCACACTGCAGGCTCAGTGAAGGTACTCTTGTTCAGAAACAAAACTGCTTTAGGCAACAGTAGTTTGTTTGGAGCAAAGACAAAGATCCCAGTCCTGCTGAACAGTGGTGCCCCAGTGAGCTTCTTTTTAATTCACCAGAAACTTCATGGTTTTTTCTTTCTCAGGCATTTTTCAGTAGGTATTATGGAGCATAATTAGCATGATAACTTTTATTACACTAGAAACATTCCAGAACTACAACCTGAAATAAACTGAAATTACTGATTCTGGTTGAGCATCACATCCTGAGTTTTGAAGCCTTTACCAGCCTTCAATAATGGCTCAGTTTGCAAATACAGTTTTACTTCATGGCTAGGAAAATTTCCTTGAGATTTTTCTCTTCATTTGCTTTTCCGTAAGATCTTTATAAATACCAGAGTTTTTACAGTGCCTAAACATAATCTGAAGTGTCCACTTCTGTCAGCCCTGAGGTCACCCATTCTTCCATGAAGTGTTTACTAAATATTCCATTGCCCCAAGCAATGACTTGATCAGTGGGAACAGTGCAGGCTCCACGAGTGAAGACCTACAGCTCAGGAGGTGTGAATACAGAAAATAACACAAAAGCTGACATCAAGAAATCCACTGGAAAGCCAGAACTGCAACTTTAAAAAAATAAAAACAACTTTAGGTGAGAAAAGCAGAAAACAAGGAAAAACAAAATCCAAAACTTTGCAGACTTAGGGGAAAAAATCAGCTGACCTTTGATAATAGCAGTAATTGGGGTTTTTTTCCCTCACAGAGTTCATCCCCCTCTGCCTTGCAATATCCATTCCTTTCCCAACAAAGTAAAATATAACAACTTGAGCTGAAACTCTGCTGTCAGGGAGATTTTTGTTCTTAAAGCATTTATAGTGTCTGTAGGAGTGGTTTACAGATGCATTCTCAAAAAGAAAAAACAAAAAACCCAAAACCACAATCAGGATTTACTGAGAGCCAGTTCCATAGCTCAGTCTGCATTAAAGTGTATTTAGCTCACTCTAACTGCTTGCATGAGTCTTGATCCAAAACAGCCCTTAAGTTCATGTCCAGTTTTAAAGGAAAAAGAGCTGTCAAGAAGTTGGTAAGATTAACCCCGTGCTTAAAGCTGAGCACATGTTCAAATGCTTTTAGGGATTAATAATAAGGTAATAATAAGGTTCATTAGTAATTTTATTCCTGGAACTTATAGCTGTTCACAAAATAAAAACCCAAACGGAACAATAAGGTGATCAAGCCTCTTAGTTCCCATCCTATAAATTTTGCTTTAAAATCACAGGATAAAAGAATTATAAAGATAATCTGTAAGCATTTAAGACTTGATCCAAAGACCATGGAAGTTTGCAAAAAGCTTCAAAAAATTTCTAGTGGGTCCTGAGTTATGTGCTTGATAATTGAACCATGGTCAATAAAACGCCATGGATTTATAGGGCAATGAAGAGAGCACACCAAATAAAACTGATCATTCATTGTTTTTTAGAAATCAAAGCACAAAATTAGCAGTAAAGTGTTTGGCAGCACTTCACAAATTCTTCCTTGAAAAAGTCATTCAGCTGGACTTGGATATGAATGCAGTTGCCTGCACGGGGTACTGGGGAAAGGGAAGTGAGTTATAGGTGGAGATAACGAGAAATACCAGGGGGAAAAGTCACTCTGTGGATAATTGTGGGAACAGCTTTAGACCTGGGGTGAAGTCCTTGAGGCCACCTCAGTGATTGAGGTGACCGCCCCAATGTCTGAAGGAAAAGTGGACATTCCCCTTCAAAGGGGAGGTTCGACAGCAGCACTTTCTAAAAGGTGCCGAGGAAGCAGAAAATCTTTTAGGCAGTGACGTGAGATTACTTTCACCTTTCCTTGTGATGCCTTAGGTTTTAACTTTCATATTTTTCAAATCCTGTACTGCTGGTATAACTCTGCAGTTCCCTGTAGCTTGTTAAGTGCTGTTCTCTCATGCTCACACAGACACAACAAAGCCTCTCCAGCTCACTCTCCAAGGACACCCAGACCCTCCTAGGCCCAAGAACTGTAAACCTTCATCTTGGGGAGGGGGAAGAAAGCTTGGGGAAATTCCATCCTTGGCTGGGTTCTGCTTGGGGAATTGATGCTGATATCAAAGTGTGAAGAACTCGTGAGCTGTCATTGTCCATGTTGGGATGCACTGAGGCAGGAGCCTCTGGAGCCCAGAGTGTACCTCTGAAGGCCTTTCCAATCAATCCCTCCTTTATTCCTTTCTTCCTGCCTAGTCTCTGTTTCTAGATAGCCATTTAAGGCATCACTTGTACCTCTTACTCCAATAGCTGCTTAAAGGCTGCTACAACTGCAGGTGAATATTTTAGTGACATGCCCAAAGAAACTATTTCCCTGAATTTATCCCTCCTATCATCCATATATCCCATCCAACACTTGAGCAAGTAGCTACAAGAAAGTCCTAAGCTTTTCCAAGTCCTTGCTAGATGGTTCCAAAAATTTATGGAAGATTTAGAGCAAACACACAGACTTAAATGCTGTTTAATGTCACCCTCAATGTCAGGGTAGGCAAGCATCCTTCAGTGTGGACATCCAGAAGTGTTAAAAGAAAAGGACCAATATCTGTCAGTGCAGCTGGCAAACTGCTGTCAGGACAGCACTAACACTTGCTTTCACATCTCTTTTCCCTCGCAGTTAATCTCTTGTTCTGTCCTTTTTAGTTCTCCAGACGAATTTATTAGTCTGTCACTCAAATATGAGGAACTCTAAGGAAAGGTGGCAAAAACCAGACTGTGAGATTAATTTTTCAGCCAGCTGGGAACAGCTTGTATGCTGCAGGCTGGGCACCCCTGTCTTAGGGAGTGGTGAATTCCATCAAAAACTTAAAAAGAAGGACAAAGTGAGGACATGTACTCATTTTCTGTCAGGATCACAAACTTATTTCATACCACTTTCTTTGTCTCCTGGTCCAACATTCACTGAGAGGCTAAAAGTAGGAACTCCCTATGAAGAGAAAGGGGGTTGGGCTAAATGAGAGGGATTTTTGGGACTGTCAGAGTGAAGTGACCAGAAAGTATGAATCTAGCCCTTAATGAAATTAGTTTTCCCTTAAAATAATAACAAAAAGAATTGCTCATCACAGGTAAATATACATTTATATAAGTATTGATTTCCTTTTTTCCCCATGTGAGTTTTAGTTTTTTTCGTGAACTCTGAAATTCCAGAAGCCTCCCATGGGCTGGAAGACTTGTCCCTAGTATGGTTTACCTCCAAATCCCAGCATTTCCAATTAAGATGTCCTGTCAAGGAGAAGTCCCAGGTGCTTTCAGCACAAGTGTGAGCTCTGAAAATGAAGTTAAAGCTGTCAACAGTGGTCAAAAATGAAAGGGTTCATGGGACAGAGATGGAAATCCCAGGGCAAACAGCTTCAAACAAGGGAGGGGAGAGACCAAGGAGGGGGGAAGAGACAACTTCTTTGGACATTTGGCAGTGGGGACAAAATGGCAATCCTCAAATGTGCAGTTTACAGTAGAGATGACGAATTGGGTGCAAGACAATGACCCATTCCTGGGCTGGGCAGGGGACAGGATAAACCAGCTCTGGAAGACTGACTAAGGTTAAGCATGAGTTGGGGCCAAGGAGGCGAAGGCCACCCACGCAGATCAAGTAGGAAAGCACTACTGGGAAAGACATTTTGGGAGTTAAAAATATAACCAGTTCCTTAATCTGGGAACACAGAGCTGTAAAATAACAGCTGGACAGCAAGGCAGAACAAAGTTCTCTTCGATGGTTGAGTGAAAGGTGGTTGAATGGAAAGACACCCTCTGCTCGATCAGAGCAGGCCCTCAGCCAGGGTGGCTACGTGTGGAGAAAGGCAGGGTCACATTCCTCTGAGATGGCAGCACAGCTCTGTCCCACAGGCCAGGGCAGCAGTCTTCAAAGTCTCAATGAAATATTAGACGTTTTAAAAGGGTTTCCCACTATATTGATGTTGTGCCCATAACAGAAGCCAAGGAGTAGGAAGGCAGCACATCAAAACACATTTGCATGCACTTGGGAGCAGGCATCTCTTCTGCACCAGACAATGCTTTCTGCTGCCTCTAAGGGCAACATTTGGGCTGAGAGTCCATGGAAAAATCTTCCTACGGCACCTGCACCAAGAGCAGGAGGCTGAGAAAGCAACTTCCGTTGCTGATGGTGTTTGAATCAATTGACAAAACCCAGAGGCATGTCAGATCCTGCAGGGATGAGCATTCCCATTCTGCCCCAGTGTCCTGCTGAACCACTTCCACTGCTCCAAGAAGAAAACCCACCCACCGTGGGCCCACCATTTAGGATTGTTGTGACTGCCCATGAGTCTCTGGGGGCCAATAAGGTCCGTGGTGTCCTGGTGTGCATTGGGAACAGCAATGACAGCAGCCCAGGGAGTGATCCTGCCCCCCCTGCCCAGCCCCGTGAGGCACATCTGCAGTGCTGTGTCCAGCTCTGGGCTCCTCAGGACAGGAGGGACAGGCAGCTCCTGGAGCGGGGCCAGCAGAGGCTGCGGAGATGATTTAGGGCCTGGAGCATCTGTGCCAGGGAAAGGCTGAGGGAGCTGGGGCTGTTCAGCCTGGAGAGGAGCCCCAGCTGAGAGGGGCCCTCAGCCCTGGGTGTCCCTGTCTGCAGGGAGGGCTCCGAGCAGGGCCCAGGCTCTGCTCCGGGGGGCCCAGCCATGGCACCAGAGGAACAGGCAGGGACTGATCCCAGGAAGTTCCACCTGGACAGGAGGCAGAACTTCTTCCCTGGGCAGTGACTGAGCCCTGAACAGAGAGCAGAGAGGGTGTGGAGTCTCCTCACTGGAGATATTCCAGAGCCCTCTGGACACAATCCTGTGCTGTGTGCTCTGGGATGGCCCTGCTGGAGCAGGGAGGTGGCACCAGTGACCGACTGTGGTCCCTTCCAGCCTGACCCATCCTGGGATTCTGGGATCCTGTGTGAGTAGTGGCTGACCCAGGGCAGAGCACAGACAGAACTGTGCTACAACTCAGGATTGCAGAGCTCTCATGTGCGTCAGTTCAGAAGCACAATTCACACAAGGTAGGCAAGATGTTGCTACGGCTGTTGCAAGGGGTTAAATATTCATCTATCAACAGCACCTCCGCTTGAGAGCAAGCTCTGCAAACACTCAAACCACCACAGAAGAATCACAAGTCACAAGACCCAGACTCAGGAGCTCAGAACACTCTCAGCACTTCCCAGGCATCACATTTCATAGCAGCACAGGACACAGACACTGATTCTGTCTGCATCCCTGCACTCTCCTTTCTGCCAGCTCAGCAATCCCCACTATTGCAGATTTTAGATTTTTTTTTCAGACTGTGGTACATGACAAATGCAGAACACGGACAACTTCTGCAGTTTCCTATCTTACAGTCTTAATAGCTCTTCCTAAATCCCCTGCAAATCTTGGAAGAGGCACGAAGCAGAGAAAGACTGTCGTCTTGCAGTGTAACAGCTGACTGCTTTGTGATGTAATAGCCACTACACACATTTTTCCCTGGGATAAGCTGTTGGCATTCCGGAAGAAAAGGGTAGATTCCTGAGCTTACTTGTGAATTTCCTGCAGGCTAACCACATTCATAGAAAAAGACTCTGTAGATCCCCTGCTGTTACATTACCTTGTAGGCAAGCCTGCCAGCTCTTTCAATTAAAACTTTTGGTTTGTGATGGGAATCAGGCTTCCAAATTTACTTCCTTTTCTTGTAAATGCTATTCTTAATTATTCCAAAGTTATTATTCCAGTATCCTCATTATCACAGTATTGTTACATATTATCCTTCAGGAACTAGTTTGAAACCATTCAGTGGCATCCAGATTTTTAGCTGAATAATATGGGATGTATCAAGGGTGGCAACATTCACTCCTGCTGTTTAGTGACTCAGTACATGACAGAGGTCTGAGAATTAACATCTGTTTGACACATCACATTTCCTTCAGCTACCGTGCCTCTTATTACCTTCAGCTGCTACCTCTGCCTTGTATTTTCAAATCCAAGACTACTGCAAAATGAACTTTATTTATGCAATAAACAGGGCACCTGTCTGGCACCTGTTTTAAGCAGTTGCCACTGGGAGTGAAGCTGCCTCAGCTAGAGAGAAAAACAAAAATATTCCTTCAGATTGCAAGAAAAGGAGCCTTCAGAAGTCTGCTTAATCAGTGTAATCTGGCAAAGTGCTGCATCCTGGAACAGACCCTGACTTCAGTACTAGAGAACAGAGACAATTTTTCAAAGCTGTGGACATTCATACCACAAACAATGTGTTACAGCATTTTCACCATGATCAAACACAAAAGAAAAGCCAGACTTACCTCTGCACGAGCCTTTTTGGATCATCACACATGTGAGCTGCAGAGGTGGAAGGACAGGCACGTGGAAAAGCAGGACAGATACTAACCAGAACAGGCACCCAGCAGTCAGCACTTGCAAAATGGCTACGGGAGGACTGGAGCAGTTCAGCTCTGCAAGACTTAAAGGGACAGATTTCCACAAGCACACTGGGGCAAACGCCTCTGGAAGAGCACAATTCCCCCCTGGGAGAAGGCAGGCCCCGGTCCTGGAAATATTGAAGCCTGTCCTTAACTCCAAGCATGTGAGAACTGCTGTGGACTTCAGTGTGTGCAGCCCTGCACAAGCCTGCAGGACTTGATTTCCTGACATGCACAGAGTACCCAGGGAGGGGATGCTCCAGCAGAGTGCTCCTGACAGCTCCATCACAAAAGGAGTGAGTTGCCATCACTGCTGAGTTATTCTGACCACTGAAGAGTGCTAAGATACATTCTAGAAGTCCGGGAAGGAGAGAAAATAAAATAATAAAAATGTACCCTAAAAAAATCTCGAATTGTTGCAAGAAACATTGCTCATGTATTCATGCTGATATTTCTATTTTGTTTTTTCAGCATAATACCCACAATAGGTATCTAATTTAAACAATTCCAAAGCACTTTGGACTGCTCAAAATGAGTGAAAACAGCCCCAATTATGAATTTACAGCTCCACTCTCCTCTATAACTGAATTGTAGCATGTCAAATATTTTTCAGTGAGAGCAGAAACCTCCCAATGTCAGGGCACAGGAGACTTTGAAGACACCAAATCAATATCAGAGGGTTTCAAAAGAGAGTATCCCCTTAGCTTTGCTGCCCAAGATTGTCACAGCATTTATGCATAGGACAACTGGAGCCTCTGTGCTGTTCCCAGACCTCTGTCCACCACAAAAGCCCCCCAAAACAACACATATGATGATTCTTTTCTGTCATGAGAGGTGGCATCATGACTTTGGGACAGTCAGAATGGGATTTCTGCAGTTATGGGGTACGAATAGGCAACACATTTTGGTTCAGGCTTGCTCTGAAGTAGCTCTTTTACATCACAGAGTCATGGAACCATAGAATCACAGAATCATAGGCTAATACAGTCATAGAATCATGTACTCATAGGATCAAAGAATCATAGAACCACAGACTGATAGAACCATAAAATCATGGAGTGGTTTGGGTTGGAAGGGACCCTAAAGATCATCTTGTTCCAACCCTCTTGAAAAATAATAAAGATATGGTGTTTCTGATGGGATTTATTTGCTCATATTGAATGATATAACCAGTTAAATGCTGAAAGAATTGAAACCCTAGGGTTTTTTTCATATTTTCCCCTGTGATTAGAAGCTAACCTTAGCTGTTTTCTCAATGCCATCAATTTCCTCCTGACGCTGAGTTTACTCTATGTTCTGCTCATGTTTCCAAAAATATGAAATCAACATTAGGGTCAATATTGGAGATATTTTACTTTGTGAAACTTCATTAAATTCGTATCACCAAATAAACCCCTGTATATGCAATAACTTGGGCTAGCACACAACCCATAAACCACTCATCTTTGATTGCCTCCAGACACAGGGGCTGTGACCCTCTCAAACGTCTTAGCACCAGAGGAATTGCCCTGCAGGTTTCATTTGCTGCAGGATGTTTCAGGAAACGTGGTGGGCTTTTTTCCCCCCACTAATTGAAATGTCCTGAAAATGTCATGAGACTCATTCTGCTTCTATTACAGCAGTAATTTGTTCTGTGCCAGTCATCTCAGTGAGGGTGACACCAAACCCCAGTTCCCTCTGCTTAGTGGAAGTACTTCCCACTCCATGTTTTGTGTGGGCTGTAGCTTTTTTACAGCGTGTCATTAGCATGACTGATTACATGCTATTGACATGCCAGGAAAGCTTGCCAGATGTAACTTAAAATTGTATTCCTGATGTATACCTAGACCTGAATCTGATCTTTCTTGTACTACATTCACACTGGAGCAGCAGTAATGTTGGAGTGAGATTAGAAGGGATCCACAGTCTGAATCTTACACCCAAGAACAACCATGAGGAAAATCGGGTGGAGTGATGGATGTTGAACATATGGCAGCTGGAACCTGAATTTTGCCTTTAATATGCCTTTCAAACATTACTAATAAGGTAAGCATTCATGGATTCTGAAATCAATCAATGGGGCTAAGTTTATCATCTCAAGACCTCTTAATAAAAGAAATTCAAAGGCAATCACTTAAGGGGACTTCTTTATAGCCTGCCATTAAAACAAATGTTCCTTGTAAGGCATTAGTACAGGTGGGAAGAATTTACCATGCAGGGATAAGAAAATCAGACAGGAAATGTTCCAATGATTGTTTTAAATATCTCTGGGTGAGGTAGCAGATAAACAGGGCTGAGGAACTTCACAGAGTTTGAAACCTTTCTCTTTCTGAGCCAGACTGCCCTTTCCACAGACAAACTTCTTAAAAAATTAGGTACCAAAAGATTAATTGGCTGGAAAGGAAAAATTTTTAAATAGTTTTCTTCATTGCTTTAACATGAAGCAACTCACAGTGTGTGTGTGTCCCTAGACATGAGGGCAGATTAAGATTATTCCATACTTTGATAGAACAAGTCCCTTTATAGCCTGCTTTAAAGTGCAGTTTAATTGTGTAAAAGCCGTATTTGTGCTCCTCTGAATACATGAAGACATAAGAATTTCGGGTTTTTACTGTACTGGAGCTTAAAATTTCATCATTTTTTTGTATCAAATGCTGTTGTATGCCACTTTAGGTATTTATACCCCACACACATAATGATGCCTGGTGTGCAACTCCCTGCAGCCAGGGACGTGTCCAGCAAGGCTCTGCACACAATGGAAGTGCTCTTTAGCATACAGTTGTCTGGTGGCTGTTTTACATGGTATGAAATTGCCTCTTCACTGATTTCCAGAGGTAAAAAAAGTTTCTGTAAAGGCTCTTGGCTGACAAGCAGCATGATAAGGAAGGAGATAAAGTAGCTGGCAGCAGAAACCTGCAATGTTTGCAAAAGGAAAAGCGAGGAAGCAAAAGAAGCAGCTCTGATGGAGAAAACAAGAGGCTAAGGAAGAGGTTTCCTGTCTAGTGAAGACAATCGTCACTTGCTTGAGAAAGCAGAGAGGAGCAGACAACAGCAGGAGAAATGTTTCCAGGGGTCCTCACAGAATTGGAACACAGAGTTTTCTTTGGCAAGTGAATTGGCTGCAAGAGCCAAATGTCTTCAGAAACAGCTTATCCTCTGGTAGCTGTCTTTTGCTTAAACTCCCTCAAAAAGCATCTGTAAAGCACTGTGAAGCATGAAGCCATTCCAAGTGCAAGGAGTTAGATAAGGCAGCGTCCATTCCGAGTGGCCACTCGTCCTAACAAACTTGGTAATTCCAAGCTGCAGGAGAAACTCATGGCAGGAAGTCATGGGGTAGCTGCTCATCCACAGCCCAAGTGGTTTAGCAGGAACTCAGCCCAAAGGGTCTGCAGGGCTGATCTCAGAGCCCCACATCTCTGAAAGGTGTGCATTTTTCCTGGGAAAAAGGGAAAAAGCACCAAGTGGGGAAGCAGCAGTTGCCTACAAGCAATTTACCCTCTCACTTCCTGCACCTGATGTTTGATTGGAGGAGGGAAGAGGCTGGGGGACAAGAAACATTAGTCTCCAGCATTTCATTCCACAAGAAGGAGTTTTCCTTCAAGGGCATACATCAAAGTTCCCAGATAGCTGAATTTAAATCCATCCCTTACAATGATCTGATATAAAGTCTCTGGGGACACATGCTGGCTCATGAGAGGAAATAAATGAATGGCATAGAGCTGGTACACGGCTGGATATGTTCTTGTTTGTCAGCTGCCAGCAACACATGCAATTAGGAAAAATCAAGTCCAGTTGAAGCCTGGACACTGGTTGCCAATTTGGCAGCAGCCTCCCTGCTGTCAGGTCTGGGTTGACAAATAGCCCCCATTTTAGAGTGACTCAAACATTTTATCTCTCATATGTTTTAAATAAATTAGGAAAGGCACGTGCAACAACAACAAAAAATATACACGAGAATATTTTCATTATTACCTAAATGGACTTGGATCAGAGTGATGTATTCTATTTAACTCAACACTAAGGTATGATTTCAAGAACTGAAGTGGAAAAAAACAAGAGTCATTTGAACCCAGATTCTAAGGCTGTACTTATAAGAAGACTTAAGCAGGTCTTTAGCTTCTCACAGTACAAAACCAATGTGTGGCACCACTGTTCACAGGTTTGAAATTATATCTGGAGGTTTGGTAGAGTTAAACCCCTCATTTGCTACTTGAAATGGAATTTCTGCAAAAGGGCTTCTCATGTTGATTCATAAAAATCATATAGAATCATTAAAGAATAGTTTGGGTTGGATGGGACCTTTAGGATCATCTTGTTCCAGCCCCCTGCCATGGGCAGGGACACCTCCCACTATCCCAGCTTGCTCAGAGCCCCATCCAACCTGGCCTGGAACACTTCCAGGGATGGGGCAGCCACTGCTGCTCTGGGCAACCTGTGCCAGGGCCTCACTTTCTTCCTATTATATAATCCATACCTACTCTCTGTCAGTGTGAAGCCATTCCCCCTTGTTCTGTCACTCCAGGCCTTTGTCAAGAGTCTCTCTCCAGAACTAAATACATAATTTTGGGACGAATCCTACAGCCCCGTAATGAGTGGAAGAAGTTGTCTTATAAATGATGGCCAATAAATAGCAATCTCCTTATATTCACAGGTATTATACCTTTCTTTGAAATGGAGATATGTGAAATTAGTTCCACTTCCTTTTAAGTTAACATTTTTTGTGTGTTTTATTTCCCTTCTTTTGCCTTAGTCTTGCTCATCTCTATGATAAGGATTTTTTTTTTTTCAAATATGAGACAAAAGGATTTTTGCTCTCTTTAAAGATGGAAATCCATGGAAGCTTGACATTTATTGTAAGGGGGACTAGGAGTTCACCTGCAATTTATTTATTCATTTATATAAATTTAGATATGCCTGGCATTCTGTGGGGAAGGGTCAATGATTTCCCTGTCAGACAGGGCAGGGAGCCAGCTCAGGATCACCACCCCTCAGAAAGGCCACGTTTCTGCCTCCCTACCATGTGCACACTTATCAGAACAGAAGATAAGTTCCCACTTTGCCTATTCCAACTTTCAGCACTCCAGTTTGAATCCTTTTCCCCTGTTCCCTGGGGGATTTATAAAACAATCATGACAATAATCACACACAACCATTGCTTTTGGATACCTCTGTTTCCAAGGCATGACAGTGTTTTGGTGGATATTAACAGTATCATTGGAATGACTCCCCTGTAACTTCATTGGAGGCAGATTTATTTGTTCAGCACAGACAGCGAGTGTTCAGATCCTTCTCATCACACTCAGAACTGCCAAAATCATTCCAAAAATAATGGAGGTCCTAAGCATCCATAGATGCTTCATTTTTAAGGTGAAGTTACTCTGTCAAGGCTTTCAGAGTTCTGCTCAATATCCTCTGTTTTCTGCCTTTTGGGAGTCACAACAAATATTTTGGGCTGAAAAGCAAAAAGTGAGTGTGCACACCTTGGATGACCAGGACAGTTCCAGGTGACTTGGAAGTCAGTGGAAAAACTCTCCCTGGCTTTGGTAAGGTAGAGGTGAAGCTGCAAGCCAAGGAAAAGCACAAAGGATTGCCATGACTGTTCCTGCCTCCAGAGATGATAAGGCAGTTCTACAGGGCTTTTGGCTTTCCTGCTTCGCTCAAGAGTCTATATTTGGCAATGGAAAGTAGCCCTATTTAGAGAATTTTGTAAACAATATTCATTATAGGCAATGAATTTTTCCCATCGCCTATATATAGTTATCTGAAACTCTGATATGTTCAGGTCAAGAGACAAGAAGTAATTTAATTTTACTTAGGTTTCATGCCACATTGAGCTGCTTTGACTGACCATGGAGAAGCAGTGTTACGCCATGAGCTGTTTTAATGTGTGTGTGCCTACAGTATTTTTGGGCACATCTGACTCACCAAGGTCACATCATCTACCAGTGTCACCAAATAGCCCCAGGCACACTGAGGGACAACCTTTGCAATTCTACATTTCAAATGAGCTGGGTACAGCCTCATGAGTTGTTGATTCTCAGTTAGGAAAAGTATCACAGGAGCATCCAGACAGGCTGTAAACTCTTGGAGTTTGCAATGCTTCTCCTCTGTTCAGAAATTGCACCTTAAACCTCAGATTCCAAACTAAAATCTAGGGTTTGAGGCACTCCACAAATATAAAACTTTGATTTATTAAATGGACTCAAAGGGGAAGAAAAGCAATTAAACATTTCCACACCATTTTATTAAATTATGAAACTCATTTTTCGCCATCGCTGAGGCAAAAATCAAATGTATTCAGATAATGAAACAATTCATGGGGGCTTTTGTTTTTTTTGTTACCTGTATGTAACTCATGAAGTACATACAGGTTTCAACCAGAATGTGAAAACAAGGGTTCAAACAAGGGTTCCTTGCTCCTCTCCTGTTCCTTGCTCCTCTTCCCACCCCAAAATCATCCCACAGAAAGGGCCACATGCAATAGGCTCAGAGCAATGAAGAGAGGAGGCAGTGAAGGGAAAAGCATTCTTCTTCTTAATTCTGTATAAATACTCAGAAGAATGGTTATTTATTAAACAGTTATTAGTAAAACAACATTGTGAGCCACAGAGAGTCACAACATTTTTCACAGCATCACAGAATGCACTGAATTGAGAGGGACCAACAAGGATCCTTGAATTTCAACTGCTGGCCCTGCACAGGACACCTGAGGGATACAGGTGGAGAATATGTCCTGAAGTAGAAAATATTATGATTTTTTTAATGTCAAATGCCCTAGGTGCTAAACACACAGTGGCAGCTTCCCAACAGCAAAATGCATTTGAATTCCTCTTGTCACCCTTCACCTACCCTGCTTTTCAAGCTAAGTTTTTTGAGAGTTTCTGATTCTGAGTCTCTGGTGAGCTGCACCTGAATCTGCTAAATATTTCAGGGATTATGGAATTTCATTTTTTGGAGACTTTTAATAAAAGTTAATTGTATTGTTATTGTATTGTTTGCTAAGGTCAAAGACATTCAATTATCCAGTAAAGCAATAATTTCTTCTACAGTGGCCTGTGATGCTGATAACCTCCCCTAATCACATGTCAAAGCCCAGCTGTGGTAAACACTTTCAAGGAGAAATTCAAGTTGGTTTTGTTTCTTCCTAAATCTCCTTCATGTGTTGCTCCAGGCATTGCGTGTGTAGGAGATGTCAGGATTTGCTATTTCCTTCTTGCCTAACTCTGTGGTGGTTTCAAGGTTTACTTAAGGACATGCTGACCAGTTAAAAAGATTGTTTGAGTTAAATTTTGTCAAGGTGCCCAGACTCTTCCAGAGCAGTGGGCGCTGGGAGGGGGGCAGGGAAAGGGACATTTATTATTTACACATGCACTCACAGCTCCTCTCTGCCGTGCCTCCCTTCAGTCTTTCATGTCTGAAATGGGCACACACTTTCCTGGAATTAACTCAGATCCTTCGGATGTGAGGCTTTGGGAAAGGCAAATAACTTGGACCGAAAACACCACTGAGCTCTCCGCCAAGTCTGAACGTGGAGGATCCCACCATCAGTTGGGATGATCTCCAATTTATCCCAAATTCGCAGCATCTTGCAAGTGCAGGTTGTTCTTGGGAACTATCCATTGCTCCCACACGTGAAATATCCAACCTCCTGGACTTGTCTAGAGATCAGAAATGTTCTGTATTTATGCTGCAGCATCAAGAAATCAGAGTAGACTCTTGCCTGAGAACGCACACAGATCCATCCACATTGAAATTCCATAGCAGCACACATTAAATATAACAATGGTCACCTCAGTGGGCCTGATCACCAGGATCACAGAATTGTCCCTGGCATGAGCAGGTGTGGCATAGAAAAAGAAAGGTGATCAAACTGCAATTTCTCATAAAGGCTGACTAAGAATCTCTGTCCACCTGGAAGAGACAATAATGGATCCTCTTGAAATCCTGGCCAGGCAATGCATTGAAGCAAGGGAGACATACCTGCCTCATTCTTCCCAGCTCAGGGAAGAAAACTTCATTAATTTTCCTCTAGACATTGTAGTGGAAACACCCCAAATTACTACTTGTAGCTCATGCCTTTAGCGGTGAAAAGTAGCAGTAATGAGAGCACCAAACTGGGAAAGAGGAGAGTGAATTTCTGATAGAGCAGTGACCAGGTGGGTGAACTTTTCTCAGTCATGTTTCCCCTCCTATCTCAGTTCCCCACCCATGCAGAGGCAATAGGATGAGGTACAATTGAGAAGAGCTGTGGTAGATCTGGCCATGGCTACACAGCCGAGCACAGAGCCTGGCACAAGCTGATCCTTTGGAAGCCAATTCTCCCCCTCTCCAAAAGGAGACATCAAGAGAGAGGAGAAACTCCTGCTTCTCTTTATCAGGCAATTCAGTGACACTAAAAATCCTTTAACACTGAGAAGGACTGCAGCTCTGGACAGGTTTAAATAAAAGATGAAAGCCGGCACAGCCACATGGAAACACAAATGACATCCGTTCAGAATTAGCTCTGCCCCTTTTATCTTCCTAAGAAGCCACGCTGAACTCCAACCTTTGGATCCTCTCGAGGCATTAGCTTTTCATTAGGAATGAATGGCTGATCACATTATGACAGACAAATGATGGGCAGCAGGAGGGTTTACCAACATGCCTTGCACTCCCACAGTCACTGAGGGGGAAGTTAATGAGCAAATAACCTGCTGCAACTTTCTACATATTTCCTGTAATTGAGAACTCTTCTGTACTTCGTCTGGAATGCAGATGCCTGTCAGTCACGGGGTCATAAATAGGATTAGGGGCTGTTTCTGAAAAGGCAGGCAACCAGTTTTAGATGCTCAGTTGAAAATACAGATGTTTTCTGGCTGCATGGCTGTTAGGCAGCGGGATCTCCACCTCTGTTTAAGCAGGCTTGGCTAATGGCTCTGCCCTGAGGCTCCATGCTTGCAACTGGTGCAGATCCTATTAGGAGTGCAGATCCCTACTAATTTTTGCCTTTGCAATCAGCTGCAAGATCCAGGCCTCAAAAGCACCCTGAGAAATCTGATAAAATAACACAGTCTTTTGAGAACTTTAACCTCCTCCATCCCAACTACAGCTGCTGTGTATGACAGAAATGTCTGAAAAAATAAAATTTGCCAATATCTAGTTAGATTTTTTAGTGGTACTGACAAATACATTCATTTCACCAGTACACAACAAAAAGAAAAGAAAGCTGTTTACCAAAAAGAGGGGGGATTTTGGTTTGAGGTTTCATGTGTGTGTGTTTGTTGTTTAAGGATTTTTTTGATGCAGTGTCTAATTACAAGTTGAATTGCTTGTGCAGAGACTGTGAAACTTGTATAACTTTTGCCAAATGACCACTTATGGCAACCAGTAGGGTCTGCTTCACAGCTTTGCTGTTTTTCACTTGTCCCTTCACTTCCACATCTATAGGAGAACTTATTTCTCTTGTCAGCAGAAGCTGTTTCTCCTTTCCTGTCAGGAAAACTTCTTGTTTTAGGGATGTCACAAAAAAGCCTTAAGATGCCCATCAGGATGATGGCTGGTGAGCCACTTCATAAGCACACAGACACAATCCTTCCCCCAAAAAGCACTTCCAGCCTCAACAGCCAGGATACAAAAAACACAGATAGGATGGGAGCTGCTGCAGGGAAGCAAATTCCTCAAGGTCATAGAGGAGATCAGACCAGGAATAAAACCTTCTCCTCCCACGCCTCTCTGCTGGGCTCGACTTTTAGTATAAAGAAGTCTGTGTTGAAGTCTATTGGTTTCATCCAAGCCAAATTGCACACCATAATGGAGGTAGGGAGAGGGGAGAGACCCAGTTTAATCAGTCTACCAAAGTTTGCAAAACTTTTGCATGGAATGTAGCTGAGCATAAAACCATTCCATTTCAGCAGCTTTGTCAGGATTTGCAGACCAGATGGAAGTCTGTGTGTTACACAGTTAAATGTGCTGGAGATGAGAAGGGAGCCATCGCCAAAATCATCCAAAGCAACGATATAAGAGAGGTCATTGTCCCCCATTCATCTCTGCTAAGGTCACAAAAGGCTCCACAGAGATAAGGGGATGTGGTCAGTGCCCTGAGAGGCTGACACACTAATTACACACAGAACAAAGGGCCAGGGGAGGAAGCACAAGCCAGGGCAAGGGAATGATGAGGATGAGGCCACAAGGTTACTCAGCAGAGTGGTGATGAACAAGGCTGCCCGTGTCTCCTGCTAGCACTGGGCTGATCCTGCTGCAGACAAGGTTCTGCCTCTTTGGGGATAGCATTGTGAAGGGACCATACCCAAATGCACCCTTTTGTCACAGGACACAGGCAAAGGCTCCAGAGGAATAGTTCATTCTGCTGAACAGTGCTCCTGTATTCTGAGATCACTGCCTCTCTCTGAGTCCCAGCCAATCCCTCTCTCTCACACACAAATATACTTTGGATTTACAGTAAAAAAATAGGTTCTACCTAACTTCCAAGCCTGCTTGTGGATTTTATTTCCAGACAGCTTATCACCCTCAGCACAAATTAATATATTTAGGTAAAACATACCTAACCAGCATGTTGAGGTGGCAGCTGAGAGAGGTCATGGACATTACCATAAACTTACCCTTGTTTTTCCCTTGTTACATTTTAGATTATGAAATTTAAAGCTATTCAGATTTTGTCATCTGAGATATCTGGATAAGTTTTACCTTGAAACAAGAGATTTGCATGTTTGAAAGCTTTTCCCTCACGCTGGCCTTTTGCAATGTCTGATGTAGCATCATTCGAACTGCCATGGAGAATGGTTATGTTTTGTCCTGTAGCTAAGCTAAAAATTCTACCAGTGATGCAACACTCAGGAAAAAACCCTCATTCAGTTCAATGTGGTGCTTTTCTGTCTTTCCTTAACAAATTTTATCCCTCAGCAACATCCTTGAGCAATGAGTTCCACTTGTCATGCACACTCATACAGGGAAAAGGAAATTTTAAAGTAGTACAGGACATGAAGTACTTCATGTGAAGAGACCTGGAGAAAGACTCCTTTAGAAGAGATTCTTTGTTTATTTGTGCCACATAGACAATGGAGATTTAGTGACTCAGCCACCAGCAGGGATGGGCCAAGGTAGAAATGTCGGTGACAGTCACCAAAGCTGTGTCATGAAAGGATATATGAGGACAAAGGGGGAATTAAAAATTTATCTATTGGAATAGAAACAGGACCCAGGGGCAGTGCAGCTCTTTCAGCAGTCCTGCATGTGTTCATGAGCTGTCTGTACCAAGAGACTGGCAAATACTGAATGCATTAAATCTCCAGAGGACTGAAGGTGACACAGACCTCACTGAGTCTCCTGGCCTCCAGGCAACACATCTCCAGAATCAGAAGTTCTGCCTGGTGTCAGCTCTGCCCAGCTGCAGGCACAGTTAGAATTTCTCTCACAAGGCTTTCTTGAATGTGAGCATGAACCCTGACAGAGGATGGCTCCCACGTTTTCAGCTTTCCTACCTGTGAAACCCCTGGGAACACCCCCTACCCATCTAGAGGCACTGGGGACTTCCATGACATCAGTGCTGGTGCTCCAGAGCACCAGGAGTGCCTTCAGAAAACACAGCAGGGTGTTCTCTGTCATGTCAGGGCCATGAGGAAAACGTGTCCATCCACAGACCCCTCACTGGGCTGTCATCATTCTGGAGCTGTTGAATCATTTTGGAGGATAATTCTCCCCTCCAAAGGAAAAGATCATCCAAAACAAACAGAGCAGCCTAGGCATGATATGCCATTTTCATATTTCCAGTGGGAAAAGAGAGAAGTAAGATCACAGGCTGATTCTGTCATGCCATGGGACAGAATGACTTTCTAGTCACTGGAGCTAGGGGAAATATATTGTTATTACATCAAAGAAGCACACTGCTTGTGCTCCTGTGCAAAATGTGACTGATAGTAGAGGACTTTCCTATGCCTCCCTAATATAGTCTGGGCCTCTGCCTCACCTTCCTTCCCTCTGCTTCTTCCAAATAAACACTGAGTTGAAATTGTCTGCTGTTCCCTATATTTGTGTGCTTCTGTTTGGAGCTGGCTGGGATTCTTGCACCCAGGACTGCACCATATTCTTGTACCTACAATTTCCTACAGGGGAAAAAAACCCTTCAGTAATCCCAAAAGCTTCTTGGCTGTAAGTTCATGCAAGGAATTTGTTTGTTTGTGAGCACAACACTCTGCTAGGTAAAGGTCACTGCCACCAGAGAGCAAGTGAAAAATTGACCCAAACTCCCAAAAGTGGGAGTATCACCTGGGGACCTCCACTGACAATAAGATGTAAACACTAAGACTTTTAAAACAAAGGCTCATGAGAGGTAAAATGAGCTGATAAAAAGCAGTGTCCCACAGAGATGAGCTTTTTAGAACAGTGTTAAGTTTTAAACTTCTGGAAAATCCAAAACTTAAGATCATTCTGTCTGTGCACGAGGCTGGGTATTCATTTGACCATTTAAAAAAGATAAAATAACATAAAATAGCAACAAAAGATGCTGAGTTGTCCATGCCTTACATCTAAGATAGAACATTTTGCAGAGCACTCACACAATTTTCCCCTCTGGAACTCGGGTGGATATGCAGTTAAGCACTCTCAAGTGGATGAAAATTGGATGAAGTACTACAAGAGATGGACAAAAAATATATCTGGCACTGTTCCAAGCTGAAAGCAGCCTGTAATTATCCACCAGAAAGGAACCAGTGTTCAAATAGGGCTTGCTAATTCTCTGATTAATTAAATGTAACACACATTAATATTGTCTGTACACTTAGCACACAGTTAGATTTTGATCTTGCCTTTAGGATTTCCCACACCTGCACCACTGCCTTTTGTCCCCTTTTTGTCCCTGGTTACAGCAAGAGCTGGTAAATTTAGAGGTGAGGAAGAGCTCAAGAGACCCAGGCAGTTCTGTACCAGTCTGTGCTGGCCACCTGGCACCTGTTTCCCTCCTTAGTTTCAACTTGGGTCACTTTACAGAGCCATAATCTGCCCATATCTGGGGGAGGCTGCTGCTTGTGGGTGGCTGGGAGGACAAGACTGTAACTCAGGAGGAGAAAATCTTGCAGTTGTTTGAAGGATGGAAGGCCAGGCCTTTATCCTGCTTCAAAGAGGATGGCTTTGAATGGAAACTCAACTTCTCCTTTTAAATATTCCTTTGAACTGAGGAATGACAAGCATAGTCTGTTCCTAAAAATAACATCCTTTTATATTTATTTCTTTTTTCGTCTTGCAGAAGTCTATTTCTGCCCAAGCCTGGTATTCCCTTCACTTTTCAGAATTGAAAATTATTTTGTCAGAAACTCAGGTTCAGGAAAGAAAAGATGGAATTGACCTCATCAAGATGGATTTCTGGATGGGTACCTATACTGACTTTGTTTCACCTCCTTCATTTCTGCCCTTAGTTGATGGTAATGTCCTCATTGTCTCTTTTTTTTTCACTGCCCTTTGGTTCATGGTGAGGATGGGGTCTCACAGCATTTGTACGGGAGAATTTTTGGAGGAAACTAACCTGGAAGAGCCAGCATGGATCCCTGAGCAACCTGAAATGTGGAAGGTGTCCCTTCCCATGGCAGGGATTTCAAACAAGATCATCTTCAAGGTCCCTTCCAACCCAAACCATTTTATGACTCTATGAGGAATTCCTGACCGCAGAAGGAAAATGCTGAAAATGGCCTATATAGAAAAGTGTTCTATGGAAATTGATGCCTTAAAAGGCTACTTAGAAACAGAGACCAGACAGGAATAAAGGAAAAAGGGTGGTATTTATCTGAAAGGCTTTCAGGTGCACACTTCGGGCTCCAGAGGTCTTGCCTCAGAGGATCTCAAAAATGGATGCTCTGGTCACGAGAGCTTCACACTTTTATAACATAAATTCACCAACCAGAACCCNTCACACTTTTATAACATGAATTCACCAACCAGAACCCAGCCAATGATGTGATTTCCCCAGCCTGCCCCCCTCTTCCCAAGATAAAGGTTTACAGTTCTTCTTTCTGGATGTCCTTGAAGAGCAAGTTAGAGGTTTTGTTGTGTCTATCTTCGCACAGAGAACAGCATGAGAGAACAGCATTTAACAAGCTACAGAAAACTTCAGAGTTACACTAGCAGTACAGGATTTGAAAAATATAAAAGTTAAAACCTAAGGCATCAAAATGACTTGATCAATGCACTAATATCAATGAAATATATATATAACAACAGCTTTCAAGTGCTTCAAGCATGTCTGTGTTATTGCAAATTTGGCAGCTTCTGTGGTATCTGAATGTTCTGAATGGCCACATGGTCAAAATCTTGAAGCTCCAGTGCGTAATAAAATGTCATCCCCTTCACCAGCAGCTCTGCGTAAGCGAGGCCTATTTTTTTCTCATCGCTGCAGTATATTTTAAGAAAATATGATGGTTAATTGAAAATAGATATTTTTTCCATATGGCCTGGAACAAAGTTTTGGATAAACAGAAGACTGAACCGTCTGGAAACAACAGATGGCAGTGTTTTAAAGACGAAGATATGAAAGCTTGGATAACCAGTGCTGAATGTCAGCAGTGACAGGATGGAGGCAGCGCGCTTGCATCTGGGAATTCAGCTCTACCATATTTCTGTGGGACAGACGTGTGGTCCAAGGAGAGCCTTTTTTTAAAATGAAAAGGAGGAAAGTGAGCTACCTGTCATACTCCAGCAGCCAGACACAAGATCTTCTGGGATATAATTTCAGCAGTATCAATTATGGCCATAAATAAAGTCCTCAGAGCAATTGGCAGGTGAAGAAGGGTTTATGCCACCAGTGCATAATCTTTACCTGTTTCTCTCATCTATTTACTTAAAATCCTGGGAGAAACATTCTAAAGAGGACAGGGATGGAAAATGTAAAAGGAACATAAAAAGGTTTGAGTGTATCTGGCAACTTTGTTGTGTAAAAAATAAATTAATTAAATAAACAGATAACCTATCCCTTCCCTTTACAGGTACCACATTTTTCTCTGACTACTTACCATGCTATGTCACATATCTGCCATGCATTTTGTTGTGATTAAAAGGCCTATTCCTCAAAGCTGAGAAGAGTGTAGATTCATTTATTACTGACTTGAGTAATACCACCCATGGTAAAGGGAGAGTTTGTCCCAATTTCTGCAGCAAGCTGTGTTAATATTGAAAGGAGATCCCAAGCCAGCACAAGGACTGGCTGGAATAACACTTCCTTCCCTCACTACCATGCTCAGCACCATCTCTGAACCTTTTTTTTTTTTTTTTGTAGAAGATATGCAATATTTTACAGAGAAACTTTTAGGGCAGAGAAGGAAACAATCCACCTTTGGTATTTCTCTCTGATAACCACTGGAGATGGGAGAATACAACAAACTGTGCTGTCCCCCAGTGCCACCTACCCCCTGCAAACACCCAGTTCTGCTGAGCAGGTAATGATCTCCAAATCCTTCCCTCAGATGCACCAAGATTCCAGGAATAACACCAGGCACATGTGCAAAGGGGGAGGAAAAAAAATCCCTCGGTGCCTTCATGTGCTTCCTGCATCTCAGTAATGCAGGATTGCTCTGTTTCTGCCTCAGCTGGGAAGGGCTGGACACCAATTACCCTTTGAGCCTTGTCTTCCTGGGCAGGGGCAGAAACAAAGCCCTCGTGTTAGTAGCATTTTATTGCTATTTGAGATTCACCCCCAGTTTTGTTTTTTTCTTAATAAATGGCTTTTTTGATTGTTACAATGGGTTTATGGCAACTTTTGTTCATGTGTTGCTGATATAAATCCAAAAGCTCCTCTCAGCTTCACTAGCTTTGAGCCTGGGAATCACAAACCAGGGACACACACAAGCACACACTAAAAAATTCATCCTTCCTGCACAGTGTTGGAAATTCAGATTTACTCTTACTAGCAAATTGTACTGTTAGGTAGAGGTTTTAATAGAAACTTGTGCACAATGTCCTACCACAGCCTGTTCTGCATTTAATGCTCACCATGTGCCACAACAGGCATTTAAATCTCACTTTTTGTGTGTTGTTCTCTCTCATTCTAGAGCTGGAGTTGTCCTTCAGAGTTCCCTGAAGTTTCCCTGGGTTAACACCAGGAAGGGAGCAGGAACAGATGGGGAGAGCACTTCAGCAGTGACAGCACAGGATCTGGAATTTCTTATCAGATTTTGAAGAGTCTCCTCTCACCTCTGCTGCGGTGATTTATGCCAGAGTCTGAGAGGGGAAGAGCAGGTGGCCACTATCTGCTCTCCATATCCACGATGCTGTGCTGAGATCCCACGTGTGGCTGCTGGAATGAAACCCAGCAGGCTTTAGGCAACCCTTGGCAGCAGCAATGCAAGGGCAGAGGATCCCCTGGGCTGCCTGGATGGTTTGGCTGTGACTAATAGATTTTCCCGGGATCAGGTTAGAGATGTTGATTGTATCTCTGCTTAAAAGGAAGAGAAAAATCCCCCAACAAGTGCAGATTTCTTGCCAGTAGAGCTGAAACATCTGAAATTTTCTCCAGGAATGAAAGGGATGTTTCCTCTTTCAAACAGGTGAAATCAGGTGGGAGCCTCTTGGAGTCAGAGTCACACCACCAATAAAGAAAGTCAATCGTAGGATAAGGCAGGACCCAGACATCAGGATCTAGAGCGTAATGCTGCTCAAATGACACACAGGCTTTGCTTGAGCATCCACTAGATCTCCCTTTATCCACTAATTGTGTAATTCATTCAAAAGAACAACCAGATTGGTTTCATCTGTTGCATACTGTATGGCCCAAACCCCAGGAAAATATTTCCCTTGGCTCATCCCAAGAAAAACATTCACACACACTGTTTATTTTGATATTTTCAAATACTACTTTTATCTTGTGTTTTAGCTAGATATTCCTTTAAACTTGCTCTTCTGATTTCTTGTCCCTTTGGTATCTCTTAATTAGACCTGGTGACTAATTCAAAAGGAATTATTTATTTAGCAAATCCCATCCTTTCCCATCACAAAGCATCTACAAGCAAAACACTTCTTTTTCTTTTTCCCCCAAGTTGGTGTTAATTAAAAATTATTTACAGACTTTCAGAGCAGAATTCTTTGCCGTTGTGCTTCTTTGAGATGCATTATCTCTACAAGGATGTGCCGTGCAGGGCAGCAGTGCCTGAGTGACCTACATGGGCAACTCTGTGACGGCTTGGAATGGAAAAATGGAAAATGTTTATGACCAGACACAGATTCTCTGCAAACATAGACTAATTAAGAGTGCCAGACATCTCTCTGTCCTTCATTCCCTCACTGTTGTGCTTCCCCAGTCCCAGAGAGAGGTCCTGGTCCTGCACAGCTCGGGAAGGGCTCCATGAAGTTGTTTGTCCACGCAGTGGCAGCTGACAGCTGTGAAATGCTGTGTGAGCATAGCCTCCTTCTCCCTGGCTCCCTTCCCTCCCTGGGACTGGCTCTCCTCATTCCCATCCCTTCTGCTCTTACTGGAGGGGGACAAGGTGGAGAGGAGAGCTGTGTTTACCTCCCCTTGCCCCTGCAGTGAGGTGTGCACCTGGACTCACAGCAGGAGTGTGGGCTGTTCGGAGGGAACCTCGCTGTCCTTCTGCACTGGCTGTCCTGCACCCGGCTCCAGACACACCTCAGCTCCCTCTCTGCTTGTGGCCCATGGCTGCAGGACCACGGCAGACCTCCAGGGCACACCTCAGGCTGATTTGTTGGACACAAGTGAGTCATTGCTTTTGAACTTGATAACGGAGAATTGATGGGTAAAAAACTGGTGTGGGTTTTTTGGGGTTTTGTTTTGGTTTTGTTTTTAATTTTTATCAAAAGAAAGAGAAATTAGGAAACGTTACAAACCTGCTGGGGTTACCTGCAGCAGGAAGAACCACTGCAGTCTATAGTGCACTAGAGGCACAGATGCTCCCATGCCAGAACTGCTGCAAGGCTGACATGACATTACAAACCACAGCTGGGCACCCTGAAGATGAGGCAGCCCCAGAACCGTAGCACAGAATGGAGGGGGTGAAAGAATAACCACAGCACCCAAAGGGATTTTCTGCTGGCCCTGGGATGGGAACCTCAGCACAGCAGCCACCTATCCCTTCCACTATCCCAGCTTGCTCAGAGCCACATCCAACCTGGCCTGGAACACTTCCAGGGATGGGGCAGCCACTGCTTCTCTGGGCAACCTGTGCCAGGGCCTCACCACCCTCACAGGGAACAATTTCTTCTTCATATCCAATCTAACCCTGCTCTCTGTCAGTGTGAGGCCATTGCCCCTTGTCCTGTCATTCTAGGCCCTGTCAAGACTCTCTCTCCATCTTTCCAGTGGGCTCCCTTCAGGCACTGCTAGGCCTCAGTTACACCCCAGCAGGGGGTTGGGATGAGACGATTTTTAAGGTCCCTTCCAACCCAATCCATTCTATGATTCCATGATTTCCATATGTGTGTGCCCCACCTGAATCACTGATCAGAGTCTGCCCAGCCATAGCTTCAGGGCAGCCTTGCAGGCAGGTGCCAGCACCAGCATCTCTTCCCAGTCAGGTCCTACATATTGCAAACACAGACACACAGTCTCTGTCAAAAATGCCTCTTAAAAAGCAGACAGTTTTAAAGGAATTTAACATCTTTGCAATAATTTTCTTGGGTTTCTTTGGCTTTTTTCTGTATGATTTTTAAAGGAAAGCGACCACATATTTTCAGAATAGCTTGGTCAGCTCAATTTTGGCAAAGAAACTCAGGAAATCACAGAGAGATGAAGCTGGGAAGCAAAGCCAAGCAGACCATTGCTGTCAAAAAACTCCTGTGGAAATTGCCTGGAAAATACCTGCCAGTGGGGGTGACCACACAGGGCTTGGAGGTGATCCCACAGGGCTGAGTCTCAGCTTTGGGAGTCAGGGAAGAAGCAAGAGGAAAAATATCTGACTTCCCCTGAGCCTGGAAGTGTGAGGAGAGGAAGGAGCCGTGCTCCCAGATGTTCCCTTTTCCCTTCAGCTGGGCGTCACAGATTTCCTGGGACGATGACGGGACACAGACCTCGCGGATGTTGCTGCTCGTCTGCCGGAGGCTGCTGTGATAAATAGGTCCGGTGAAAAAAAGAAATTATCACTGATTGCAGCACAACCTCTTCTCATTCATTTCCACCAAAACAAGGGGGGGCTTGTTTAGGCGGTGTGTTTGTTTGGGTTTTTTTCAGAAGATGTGAAGGTTTTTAGAAGATGTTAATGTGGGCAGAAGGGAAAATAAAAATAAAAAAAAATAATAATAAAATTAAATTTTAAAAAACCTAGTCTCATCCCAAATGAAGAGCTCAGCCTTATTTTGGCTCCTGAGGTGCTGTGGTGTCCCCCAGGAGCTGGGGCTCAGCTGGCTTGTGCCTGTGCAGGCCACGTGATCCCTGCCATAACACACACACTGATAACAAACAAAATAAGATGTACAACATTCAGAGTAAGAGGAGACAAGCAGTGAAAAATAAGAGGCTGTAGATCGTATGGGAGATGTAAAGCTTGTCTCTTTTAATACTTCTTCACAGCATTAGCTTTTGCTGAAGGATTAAGCTGCCCTAATCTCCATAAAGCCAAGAGAATAACAAGCCAGTTATAATTAATCTATTTTCTTGGCTTGGAGAAAATCCCAAGTTATTTTTCTTCAGCTACTAAGCCAATTCTAAGGAAAAACTCCTGTCAGTGTCAGTTATGTGAAGAGTGTTCCTGACTGAACTTGAAGCCATGGAGTAGCTTCCAAAGTGCTTTCTCCTCCGATGCTTTGAAGCTTGTTCTGTGAACCTGTGTGCAGTTCATGTCCTGCCCCATGAACACATTGGATGTGATGATTTTAAAGCTCTTTTCCACCCTAAACAACTCTATGGCTCAATACCCACTTCCTCTGATTGAGTACCCTGGGTATGTGGCATTGCTTTCCTTCTGCTTTCTTGCTCCATCTACTGGAATCAGTTCTACATGCCACTGGAATGAATAAAACATGTCAGGGGTATATTTATTTATTCTTGTCAGAAAAACAACAAAAAAAAGAAACTCCTTAATCCAGTCTTTACAGTTGATTTATTTTAGTTTTGTAGCTAAGTCCACATTTTGTAAACTAAATCTTGCCTTTTTTCAGGCTCTTAATCAGTCCTGGCAGTAAGAATACTATTCTAGATCTAAATATCCTCATAGGGTTGTGTCCTTACTGACCTTCTGTGTTTCCAAACTCTTATGAAAATATGTTGTTTTATTTCAAAAGATTAGATGTAGCAAAACAACAACAAGGAGTCAAAACCCTGTCCTAGCATCAGCAGAGGATGTTTCGTTGAATTTAGTTGAGAGTTGAGTTGTAAATATATATAGCCATCTTGTTAAAAATAATGATCATTTGAAAAAAAAGCTTTGTAACTGATGGAAGAGAAACTAAAAAGACTAGATTCCAAGGAAAGCTTAAACTACACCTGTAAGATTGAATATAAGATTATTGTCGTGTTTGTTTGTCTCTTATTTAAAGTGGCTACTGGAAAAGCTCTGGGAAAATAATCCTCTTAAGAATTAGCTCATTAGGAGAAGGCTCTCTGTTCAAGTGCTGGGTAGAAAATATTAGGAGTTCTCTGTGTATCTGTGCAGCTAAAAACCCCACAGCTTTTTCCTTGGATTTCTGCTGCCTTTTGTGCTTAAAATGCATCAGAGAAATCAGGAGTCACTCCAGAAATGGACTTTACCTTGTGGGGCAGATTCAGGTATGGCTGTGATTTCTTCCTGTGTTTTCCCTTTGAGCAGAGAAGAGTTTCCTCTAGCAAAGAATGAGGCTGTGGACTGGACTATCACACTGGGAGGTTCTGACATACAAGCAAAAATTGTGCAGAGCCCCTCATTATCCCTCCAGCTTCATGGACCTGCTTCCCTGATTCACCTCCCTAACTAGATTCCTTCTGGTTTTGAAGGCACAACTTTCATTGCCTTTCCCAAAAATGCATGGTTCAGTTGGAAGGCTGCAATAGCTTTTCCAAGCTGCTGGATCACATCACTTCCCTGTAAATTGCATCCCTGAACTTACTGAAATTGGACATTACAACCTTAGATAACAGGGAGCCTGCTGCAAGGATTGATCTATGTGACATAAACTGCACAGATTTAACCAGATGGTGCATCAATATTCCATATATATTTAAATTCAAGGGTCATAGCTTTCAAAAGTGATTCAAGGTTGTGTCTGCTTTAAGTCCTTCCCACATGGAAGCACAGGGTCTGAGAATCAAGTTCACTGAAGCCAGCCCTAACACAAGGATGAAGGCAGACAAAATCAGCCAGTCAGTTTTGGAGGGTGATCCCTTCTCTGGAAAATGCAAGATCAAATCCCAAACTGCTGGCTGTGCACATTTTCCACAATGGGACTCACTGAAGGCCACAGCAATGGAAGTTTGCTGGGGATGCACATTTTTCCACTGCTGTCACAATTTCTCTACATAACTGCTTAAAAGCTGCACACAGAATTGCATAGAGGAAAAAAGCTCAGCTCAAGGGGATATTGAAGCCAAAAGAAAGACCTCCACTGATTCCAGTGAGGTTTGAATCTGCCTTGCCTCAAGTGACTGCATTAGAGACATATATAATCCTTTGATAGTAATCATTTTGCTCATTAAAGCTGTATTGGTGGAAGCAGGAGCAGCTTGGAAACACTGTGAGTACAAGAGTTGTATTTAGTGAGAGTCCTAAGAATCAGGAAAAGTAAAGCTGCAAGATGGTCTCAACAAGAAATTGAAAATACACATAAATAAAAATATTTCATTAGAACATTATGCACAAATAAAGAGCATTATCAGTCTGTCTCAGGAGCTGTTATGGAATGTGGTTGATTTTAACAATTCCACTGGGGGTGGGAAAGAGGCAGCAAGGCACCCTGTTAATTAATGCAGCCATTAATAATTCAATAATCAATTAATAATTGAGTACATTTGCAGATGATGGGTAAGAGATGGGAACTGCAGGGAATATTCGGAGTTTTGGTAGTACTGAGGGATTTAGGACAGATTAAAACACATTTAGAAAACAACCTGTACAGACCTTTCCTTGAAAAAGGTGCACGTGGTGCTTACAGACTCTGTACTCTTTTATTGCTAAAAGTATTCTTCAGCCTCCACTGTCTGTGGGCCTTTCAGATGCACCATGGACTGATGGCCCTTGCAAAGTAAGGGCTGGGAGTTCAGGTGTGAATCTTCCTCCTCTGTCTACCTTTAAGTGCAATTCTACCATTGAATCTGAAATTTTCTGCTCCTGGACACACAAGGCATCTTACCCAGTATGAGGAGTGCAGGAATTTACCTACAAAGAACAGCTCAGAAACAAAACTGGTTTGTATTTTCTTTTCAAAAGCGAAGTAATTAGACCAGACGGGGAACAGAGAGACCATCTGTGGTTAATTAAAGGGTGAGACTGTAGAGCAGCAACAGATGTTATATTGCTGTAGTCAGAGGAGTTTATTGCTAACAGTGGTGAATGTTGTGCATGGTGATCTGGGTATTTCCAAGTAATGATTTGACAGGCAGACCTCCACAGAGGTCACCCTTTTCTTCCTGGAGAAAGGAAGGGTTTGAGTGCCATGAATGTTGGAGTTGCAGGAGAGGCCTAGATAGCAAAATTTTCTATATCCTGAGATGAGAACTGAAAAGCCATCACAAAATGTGATACCCATCACAAAAAAAAAAAAAGGTATCTAGGGCTGATGATTAAAAAAGTGGGCAGGTCTGCCTGAAGAAGACATGTCAAGAAGGGGCAACATTTACACAGTTTGATGGAGTTCCTGAAAGCCCCCTTTAAAACTAGAGATAAGCATAGTGAGAGGGTTCATGTGGCTCATGGTTCAGATGGGTCCTCTAACTGATGGCATTTGAGCATGGAGTGACTCTGGAGCAGTAAGCTCCTTCCACCTGGGTCCATTTCTTCTCCTGAATAACTCCTGAAAGCTGCCTGAAACTGCCCTGCACCAAGACTCCAAGAGAGAATTACCAGCAGTGGTAAAGGGAGCAGCAAACTCCGTGGAGTTTCTGCTGGAGAGAAGGTGAACACGCCTCACATTGCCTGACCTGACAGGGTCACATCCAGTTGGAGCTGGTAAGGCTTTATTAAAGCCATTCCATTCCTCCCTTTTGCTGCTTCCTATTTGCACTGCTCTGATTAGATGTGCAGTTACAAATGTTCCTCTTGATGAGGCTCCATCAATCCTAGAGTGTGGATTTGGAGGTTCGGGACTAGGTGTAGTACCCAGTGTGGTGTTAGCTACTCACACACAGAGAGATTTTCATTTCTTTGCCTGTTTAATTGGGATTTCCACTTTATATCTGGAATGGTCCAAAATGACTGTGAAATTCTGCACTAAATTTCTACACAAGTCCTTCTCTGCTTACTTCCTTTCCCCTTTCCCCTGCAGAGATTTTAGCTGGTTTTCATTGCTAAAGCAAGGAGTGACAATAGCCTACAGGTTTCATTACCTTTGTGCCTCTACTTGCATCCCTAATTCCCTTGGTCCCCATGGAGAGCTCTCCATGCACATCTCTTGGAGCAGCCATTCTCTGCTTCTGAGGCAAAACTTGTGGCAAGGGGGAGCTCTGTGGGTAGACTTACAATTATCCTGCTGATAAAAAGGGGGCAGATAAAGTCTGGCATTGTCCAAAAAAGATAAGCTGGAAACTGAGAATGGCTGGATAGCTGATCAGTGATCCTCAATTACAGCAGCTGATGGGAAGCGGCGTCAGGAGAATCCAGAGGTTGCCATAGAAATGCAACAAAGGCTGCAATCCTCGGGGAGTGCACCTGAGTCAGGTACTGAATGTGCAGGAATCCCCAGTGAATGAAACTCTCAAGTTTAAGGGAAAAACAGCAGGCGTATCAGAGATAAAGATAATTGAGCTGTCCGTCCTGTTTGTGATATCACGGGAGATCCCATCTGGACATCAGCCGGGATTGCTGCCGTGCCTCTTTCCCAGCCTTGTTTGGGTGAAATATATAAACCTCAGGAGAACTTGCAGAGCATCAGTGTACATCTGCTGGCTTCTCTAGTTCCTTGTGCTAGGAAATCTAGAAAAACTTTATCATTTTTGGACGGCGGTAAGCATTTCAGTTATTTGTTATGGAAATCCTGTGTAACAACAGCCTAATGCACTCGACTTTGGGATAACATTTTTCTGACTGCTTTGGAGTGACTCAGAGTTTTTAAAAAGGTATTTCCTGGGTGGAGGGATGGTGTACAAAATGTACAAAATGGTGCTATTTTAAGGAAACCCTGAACTCTGAATATTCTCCATCAAACAAGCCATGCAAAGAGGGTGCCATGCAACTTGCGTGCAATCTCTTTCTAAATCCGTTTCTGCGTGCCCTCCCACATTCCTGGAAACAGGAGAGCAAGGTCTGGCAAGACTGTTATTTTTACATGTTTAGCAACATTTTTTCTCCCCATCAGAGGCTTTTTGGAGTGAAGAGAATTGATTGAATTTCAATAATTTAGAGTTGCAAAAAACAAACTTCCAAAGCCCCAACAGTTTCAAATCCCCAGATCCTCCAGCAGAGCATCCTCTTGGTGTAAAAGAGGGAATAGATGCTATTAATATTGACTGTCTCAATACATTAGACCATGGAATCCCCAACAGGGCTTGTTGGCCTTTTGAAAGTAAAATGAGACAATTTGTTTTCAAGGAGACACCGTTCCCTCATTTAAACGTTGATCTTAGAGGGGGGAAATCAAAGGTTATATCTCAGCCCAGTCACAGATCTCCATGAAGGAGCCAAAGTTTTAAAAAGCAAACAAAAGAAAAATTAATCATTCAATCACCTCAAAAAATTAAAACAAAACAAAACTCTGAGTTTTGACAGGAGAAAAAGAGGAAAACACTTGGAGAGGACTGACTTTTTTTTTCAACAAAGTTAAACATTTGCAACTTTATTTAAGATGATGTTATCTTTTCAGATTTCATTACTGAAATTTCAGATTTCATTACTGAAATTTCATTACTTCATATAGAAGGGATAAATAACCCAAATGTAAATTTTAAAAATGAAACTCAATTTTTTTTTTTCATTTCAGCCCACCCTGAAACAGTTCTCCCATTTTGATTTGCCTTAGTTTGGGCACTGAATGAGAAAAAAATATTTTTGCATCTCCCATTATGTTACCAAAAGTTGTCACAGACAAAAATATTTTTATCTAAGACATTAGTAAAATCTGAGACTTTAGAAATATATAAAATAAGATTATTATGGTATACAGCAATCCTGAAAATAATGCCTGAAACTAAAGTAATTCTTTTGGTTTGTATTTTTTATGGTTTTGAAAGAATTGTTGAGAAGACAAAATGAGAAGAAAATCTTTTATCCAGACTCTGAATTTCAAGCTGCATTAGAGACAGATCTACAGGAAAATAAACAGATTTTTTAAGAAAGTTTAATTTTCATTCATGACAGAATAAAATTATTCCTTAAATATTTGTAGGTGAAAGCTTGGTTAGTGAATATGTTTACCTTCCCACGAAATGCAGTTCTGCAAAATATTTTACTTTCCAGTAAATCACAACAGCAGCAATTTTCGTTACTTTACGTGCAGTGTACATGGAGACGCCACATGATTTACAGGGCTCGATTCCATTCTCACTCCTCACTTCACACTGGTGGTTCAGTGGCGTGATTCCTCTTGACACTGGCCCAATTCCCAGTCTAAGTGAGAGGAGAATCAAGCATGCAAGGTTTTTAGTTTTTCGTTCAGGACAATGAATGCCAAGGAGCTTCCCTGGTTCTGGCAGCTTCAGCCATTCTGATGCACACGTTGGGGCCTCCCTGCTCACCAGCACATGCGTTCCAGCTCATGCGAAGCAAAACACAATTTATCCACAGATGCAAGTGCCCAGTGATTTAAATTCCTCCTGTTCCCACATCTCCTAGAGCCCTGCATGCCCTCCAGACGTGGCACCATGTGTCAGTGTAGGTTAGGAAGGCACCAAGACTCCTTGAGGCTCCACATTTGCAAACCCTCTGCTGGCAGCTGTAGGCGAGGAGCTGTGTGTGCCTCTCCATGGTCAGTCCTTCCCCATGGTCAGTCCTTCTTCAGGGTCAGTCCAACCTGACCAAGGATAGAGACTAAAGCAGGAGTGTCCTTGTGCCCCACCAGGTGTCTGCAAGAGGAGGGATGGTTGCCAGAATTCCTGCCAGGAGTATCCCTGCATGCCTCCCCAACTCGCATGCATTATCAGCACAAGAACCAGCTACAGCCACAATACAGCCCTTATCTCACACCAATGAAATCTGGAAATGCTGCAGCCCAGAGAGCATTTAAATCGTAATGGAGACCCTCCCATGTGGAGTTTCTAAGGAAGCAAAATAGCTTCCTTCTACTCCCTGTCCCTCATCTCTCCCTCCCTTGCTCCAGGTTCACAATCACATCAGGCAGTAAGCAGAGGTAAACACAGGCTGCTCGCTTCCCCCAGGAGTCACACCACAGTGTGCTGTGAGCTGAAGGAGGTGAAGCTGCCCTTGGGGCTGTGGTGTCCCTGAGAGAAGCTGGCAGCCCTGGTCCTTTTGCTTTTGGTGCCACTCCTGCCTTTCCTCCTGTCACGTGCGATGAAGCTTTCGATCAGCTTCAGCTTTTCGTGCTCTTCCTTCAGGAAGAAGTCAACAAGCAGGGTCTTCTCCTTTTTCATCTGTTCACTGATGTCCTTGGGGATGTCAGGGATCATCCAGTCCACCAGAACACTGAGGAACATCACCAAGTTCTGCAAACACAGCAACAGATGGGAAGCAAGCATGAAAAATCCAAAATACTTGCACTGGAGCAAAACCAAACCTTTGTTATAGCTATGAGACAGATGTCAAACACATTTTGCTGGTGGTGTGTAGTAGTAAGCAGTTGAGTAAGGCTTTATTTCAAGAAACAGCTCAAGTTTGTCCTCAGTCTAGAGGCTGTATTAAACAAGTGCTTCAGTTAGGTTTGAAATGGGAAAGGACTTGGAATCATCAAATAATTCATGGCCTTATTCGTTAAACCAGAATTATTCTTTACAGGCATCCAAAGGTGCTCAGTTCTCAACATCCAATTCCTTGATACTGAGTTCAGAATCCATTAATATAAGGACACCCTGCAATACCATCAAAAATCCTACAACACGAGACAAAGATACCCTTGTGTTTCTGGTGTGGCCTGAGCACACAGCAGACAACTTTCATGGCCATTCCGTCCTCAAATTCTTCTCTCTTCTGACAAGCAGGATTGTTTTCATACTACCATGTGTGCAAGCCACAACCCCAAACCTCAGGTGTTAGGGTGATTACAAGTGGTTCTCATACCACCAAGCAGGAAGCAGACTGGGCAAAATGTTTTGCTTGCTTGTGAAATCTACAGATAAGTGATGCTTTGGGGGTTTGTATTGTCATGATAATGCTTTGAGAAGTGCTGTGTTGTGTAATGCCTCCAAACGTGTGAGAACGGTTTGCTGACAGGGCTGCTAGCATAAACTCTCTGTCCCCATCAGAGACAATGGAGCTAATTAACCAGGGAATGTTCTCTGGCAGAGCAGGCAGAGGGTTTGAAGCCCAGCAGAACCAGTTGCTTTCAGCTGCTTTGCAGCCAGCAGTGGAAAATTACTGAAGGCACAGCAAAGAAGCAGAAGAGGGCAATACAAACCAGGCAAGACTCACAGAAACACTTAGGAACACTTGGCAGGTTCAAGGACAAAAGAAAGGTAGACTTCAAAGAGAGGAATGGGCCCAGTTTGGCTCTGGAAGGATCCCAGATCATGGAGGAGAGCAGAAGGAAGCCATTCAGAAGGCAAGCCATGATAGGTAATCCCTTGCTAATGAAATCTCCACACTGGAGGCAATTTACTACACTCAATTCAAGAAAGCAGCAAAAAACCTTGGAGGATCTATTCCTTCTGTTTATTTCTTGCTTTGGGTAAAGAACAGCCAAGTTAACAAGCCTGCACAGCATTTATGTGCTTTTTACAAGTGGTGCCTCTGAGAGTACAAAAGCTGACAGAGTCCACTTAAACATTCAAGAGCCTGGAGCATTTTGGGGATCACTGCTAGCACCAAGGGCCAAGGGAAGCTGTGGGTCTTGCCTTCCATGTCTATAGGACATGGGCTGCTTTGGAACACACATTTGGATCCATTTATGATGATACTTCTGTGACTGAAAGTGAAGCAACTCAGCAGACTTACCTGAAACAGAATCACAAAAGCCAAGCGAGCGGACAAGACCGCCCAGTACTGCTTAGAAAACTCGTACTGGTGTGGGGACCAGGGTGGTTCTCTGTAGTCTTTGAACCTGGAGATGGAGACAGCTCAGTTATCACAGTTCCAGCAATTTCCTCCAGCACCAATTGCTGTGATTAATGTGATTTTCCAATCACAAAACCTAAAGAATCAAATCCTCCAGATGTTCCTACTTCAAGCCTCATTATGAAATACAACTTCAGAATTAGAGCTGGACTACCTCCACTGAATTTAACTTGCTTAGTCTGGTTTTCACAGTTGTAACCAAAATCAGAACATTGTTTTAACGTTGGAGATTTTAGAGGATTGACAAATGTCCCCTTTATTTTCTTAATGTAAATTGACATCAACGTACAGGGAATAAAATGCTGAAATTAAAGCAGAGAGATAGTCCTAGGCATTTCAGACTGGAGATAAACCTGCATTCATTTCACCTAAACCTTGATTAATTTAGGGAATAATTCAGCCCACATAAAATGTGACTCACGCTTTGGTGATTCCTGTCTTTGCATTAACAAAAGGGGGAGCCTTTGGAAAGGCACTTCCTAAATTAACTGTCTAGCCTTGGACAGGATAAAACAGAGCCTTAGTGGTTTGGTGTAAAGACCATTGCTTTTAGTATTATCATCAATCATTTGGAAGTACACAACAGCCTAATAAAAATCACAGATGCTTCTAAATTAGAAAGTTTTCCAAATAGCAGGAAACACAGAAAGCAATAAGAAATGAAGACAGGAAACACAATGAGAATAATACGGGGAAATGGGAAATAATTAAAAATAAAACACTTGAAGGATCTTTGAAGGGATAGTGTTTGAAAGTGGAAATAGCCTGGAGCTTGCAGTGGCTGACAAGTTAGCACAAGTTGGAAATATGGCAGCAGGACTTGTGGGTGTATCAACAAAAGTCATGATGGTACCAGGAGAGGAATTAGCCTTTCTCTGACCAGCCCAGGTAAAACCACACCTGGAATGCTGCAGTCAGCCATTCAGCTGTGCAGATTCCAGAGGGGGAAAGAAAAAAGCAAGAAAGGAAAAAAATAAAAGGAAACCAAAGAAAAAGATAGCGACAAATTGAAGGCAGTTCAGGAGAACAGTACAAGGAGGAGGAGACTGACTCACCGGGAAGATTAAAGAGCAGCACATGTATTGCTCCACTTTGGTAAGTAACAGCCACAGTTGGACATGATAACCATGCACAAATTGTGCCCTTAGGACTGAAAGGGATAATTTAGTGCTGTTCCCAGTGTTTCACTAGGAGTAATGGGATGAAATTAAGAAAGGGAAAATCTGTTTTGAATACCACAAAACCCGTCCTGACAGTAAGATTCATTAGACTGTGCAAAAGCCTCCGTTGGGGGATAATGGAGAAGGTTCATATATAAAATCTGTCAGCTTCAGTTTGCAGGTGCGCTTGCCAAAATTACCTTCAGGTTCTACCCACATGGTTTTGCGTGTTAAATCCCACATTTGCAATCCACACATGCCCTACACCCTGCTGCTCCCCACCCTCAAGAAACTGAGTCTGAAATGCTGGATGTGATTCTGTGCTGCAGCTTCTGGAGACAAAGGACACAATGAGAAAAAAAACACTTTAAATTGGGGGTTGTGTCAATTTAGGGAAGAGCTCCCTGGGCTGTGTTGGCCCCTGGATGGCTTTGTTCAGTGCTGAGGGCACAGGTCCTGTGCTGGGATTCCTGTGCTGTTCCTTCACTGCCAGCTCCCCACTCTGGTACCTTTCTGGACATTGTGGATTCCCACATGCTGCTCAAATCTGTTCAAGTGCTGCATCAAGAGCCAAAGTCAGTTCCCTTGAATTTAATCTGCTTGAACATCAAAGCCAAGGAAAACCACTGAGTTTCTTGTGGACTTTGCTGACCACTATAAATCAATCCCAGTCTTGAAACGGAGCCCAGGTTCACCTGGAAGGGTCACCAACTGCGGTGGGTTTTCCATTTAATGCATTCTGAGCTTCAGAAGCTATGTAAGTGTTGCAGGACATCAGACCCCTTGGAAATTTCACCTGGCTCTCCTGGGAATCACACTGCTTGTGATGCCTGAACCTACACTCAACAGAACACAAGCAAATGATTCATGGTGAAGGAAAATGTTGCCAGAGCTACAGATGAGGTAGCTGGGCCTTCTCCCCACCTCCCTTTTTAATTATTTGCTGGCATATGGGACTCCAAAGGGCCTTTTCTAACCCCTGTATTCTACAGCTACTTTCTTTTTTACAAAGACCATCTTTTCAGCTCAGGAAGCATTTGGACAATACCCTCAGATGTGATTTTTGGGGTGTTCTGTGCAGGGCCAGGATTTGATGATCCTTGTGGGTCCCTTTCAACACATGATATTCCAAAACTCTATGATTCCCTCACCTCTTCAATTCTTCACTCTTAAAATATTTGATTCAGCAGGTACAGTAGGAACAGCAACCAACCAGTGCTGCAAAGACTATTGTATTTCCAAAGTTCTAATTCCACTGAAAAAGGACAAGAATTTGAAGTAGTCAACGCAGTTGAAGAATATAGCACAGAAAAATTCTGAGGGAGAATAGAAAGACAGAAAAGGGGGAAGAGAGGCTGGGTGGAGAGAACCACACGATACTTGGACAAATGTGAACTGAAGCCAGAGCTAAGAGAAAGATGCTATGTTATTTCGGAAGTGTATTTTGTGGGGGAAAAAAAAAGACTGGTTAAAAAAAACAATCAAACTGTATGTAGGTGGAACTGCAAATCAGTCCAAATAAGATAATCTGTTTAATTTCCTTCTTCAGCTGGTCTGTCAGAAGAAATTTGAGAAAACATCCAGAATCACAGAATCAGCGGTGCAGGAGTATATAAAAATCAGTCAGGAAAAAATGTTAGCATCCACCACTGATCATTAGGAGTAGATGAGATGAATCCCATGACATCAAGAAAATATATTCAAAGACATTTTATAAATTTGCTTAATGTTGGAGCAGACCCATGTTAAAGGAAAAGTCCCTTTAGTGACTCCATATCTGCTGCTTCCTTCTTTTCTGTGTGACCAGCAGATTTTTATGTACTCCATTATCTTACAAGGCTACAAGGACTAAAAGGGACAAACAAATAAAAAATCCCATATCTTAGCAAGATTTGATTTAAATTTATCTTCAGCTACACAAATGCCATTTCTCCCTGAAAAAAAAAATAAAATTACAACTAATACTGTGCATCAGAACAACGTTTCAGCAACGTTTATTTGGAAGCAGTGCCAAAGAGTTCTCAGCACTGGAGAAAATGCTGCTCTAAATATTTGAAGAATGTATTCTGTATATTCAGTGGCAGAGTTGTTTCTGGCTTGTTAAGGTTATTTTAAAGATACCTTAATCTCTGGCAATGCCCGTAAGGAGCAAAATGCAGCCGCATTGCAACCACATTTATCTCCAGAGGTCACAGAAATCTAAGAATAAAAGAGGTCAGCTCGTTCCCAACACATTTGCCAGAAACAGAAATACAGATTTTATTTCCAGCTTGAGGGGCAGTGTTTGGTTGCCTATCTCTTGGGACAAAAGTTTGAGACCCCATACTTTATCACAATGATAGTTCTGTCCAAAGCTGAGATTTTGATAAGATTCAAATGAGGCAGATGACAAAGAGAAACAGTGTTTGTGGATGCTGGCATCTTTTCCCAATTGTTTCCTGATAACAGAAAAGAAGTTCCCATAGTTCTGTCTCACTCAGACTAACACATGGTCAAACATTAATTTTTTCTTCTCAGTCTCTTAGGTGATATCATCAGGCAGGGACCACTTTTATACCCAGTGTAGGTTATTCCCTCCTCCCTGTATTTGGGCTCTGTTGAGTATTGAGCTGTAAATGGCTATATTAACATGAGGAATGCCTTTCACCCCTGTTGTTAATGCACACATTTCCAAACACACCAGCACTCAAGACACCATAAACAGAGGACAGTGGCTGGCACAAGGTAAAAAGCAGCATAGTGGAAGTAGGAAAATCACAGTGAAGTGGATCAAGATGCTTGTTGAAGGAAAACACAGGCTATTTTAGGGGTAAAACATTTAAAAGTACTAGGATCTGAGGGTGGAAAAGCCCTTCACAGACTTACAAATCTGTCAGAAAGTCTGGAGATGCTGCATATTCTCACAAGGAATATTTTGCTAACAAACAACCCCTGGCAACAGAAATGGGGAACAGCAGAGCTCTCATGCTGATAAGTTACTTTAAAGTTGGGAGTGCACTCATCTATCCTGTGCTGTAGTCAAGGTAAGGGGTCAGGTACCCCCCAAAGAGGGATGGATTTCTCTCCCTGTTTACCCTGCTTCCAGTGAAGAAACTGGGATGTGTCATTTTTGTGGGTTATACTTGGTCAAGATATATATACCCTGCTTAAAATCAGTGTGAAATATATTGCACATCAAAGCAAGAGAGGGAAAACCACTCTAAATTAAGGCTCTCCTTAAATAAATGGGAGAGGAACTTTTATAATGGTTTTGTGCCACTGCAGAGAGCAAGCACAGGGTGATTTTAAGGGAGTCAAAAAGGAAGGTGAGACAGGCTGTGGAATGTAACACTGACCCAGAGAAGCTCAGCTTTGAACAGCCTGGGGTTGTAATGCCATAAACCAGCTCTTCTAATTGCTGTGTATTATTATAAAAAAAACTCAAGTTGTTTTGAAAGCTGGAGCCACAATAGTGATTTCTCATGCAAACTGGAACCACTCCATAGGTATCTAGTACTTGGGACATATTTTAAAGGAAGTGGAGCCTTGTTTCCCCAGTCTGGAATGGTGAATCTGAAATATAAGACATGTAGACTGCAACTGGTGCAAGTTTTAAAGATGGGCATAATATATTGAAAATTCAGACCTCAGGGAGTAAGGAATGAATTTAATAAAGACAGAGAAAGCCTACTCTAACTACTGGGTGTCCATTTCAAACAATCATTATTTTTAATGAAAGCTATGTCTTTCAATAAAGAAAGTTTTTGTCTGCTTTTTTTTTTATCAAGTCTGTCTAAATTGTTTATTTTACCTTTTAATGCCCTGAAAAAACCTTTTAAACACCTTGTAATGCAGTGAGGATACTCTAAAAGCTATACTTCCAGAACCACCTTTTCAAAGGTGCATGAATATTGCTGAATATGTGGCCCTGTAACTGAATTTTATCAATTCCCAATTTGAAAAATTACACAGGAGCCAAGGAAATTCCCTTGCCCTCACAAGCACTTTACCTGCAGAAGGAAACCTCCTGTGCAAACAGGGAGTTTTCTGGCTGTGTCCCAGCCTTGAGCTGACTGACATTGAAATATGAGAGGGTGTGATTGATGAAGCCATGCATGGTTCCATTCTGGCTGTATGCATATTGATACACAAGGCGTGGGATGAAATCGGAGGTGACAGCGATGACAAAAGCCTGAGAGATGGAAGACAAAATAAAACAAACCAAACAACAGCACTGTGAATCTGTGTCTCCAGGTTAATTAATTCCAGGGAAAGTTTTCAGGTTCAGGTAAATTTAGAGTGGTGATGAAGGGAGAGTTACATGGTCAGAAGTGGTACAGAATATTTGCAAATAAATGCATGGGAACCTGCTCTGTGTCTCCAGGTGAAGGCTGAGTTAGGCAAGTAGCAAAAGCAATTAATGGGCTGTCCATTGGTCCAATTATTTTCATCTCTGGGGCCATAAGGAGGTTTATCACTAGTTTAAAAAAAACCCACAAGACCTAATAGCTAGTTGGGCTATAATTTGGGCTATATTTTGGTGTAGTTACACCAAACCTATTGAGTGTAAAGGCCCATTTTCCCCTCTGCATCAGGATTCACGGATTCACACATCTCACATGGGGGGATCTCATGCTGGTGTTAAACCTCATGGGACTGGTATCCCATAAAACCAGTGTAATTGAAGAGGCCTTAGGTTTTAACTTTTATATTTTTCAAATCCTAGTGTAACTCTAAAGTTTCCTGTAACTTGTTAGGTGCTGTTCTCTATGCTAAAGATAGATTTAAGAAAGCCTCTCTAGCTCCCTCTCCAAGGACACCCAGACTGTCCTAGGCCCAAGAACTGTAAACCTTCATCTTGGGGAGAGGGGAGCAAGCTTGGGGAAATTCCATCCTTGGCTGGGTTCTGCTTGGGGAATTGATGCTGATATCAAAGTGTGAAGAACTCGTGAGCTGTCATTGTCCATGTTGGGATGCACTGAGGCAGGAGCCTCTGGAGCCCAGAGTGTGCCTCTGAAGGCCTTTCAAATAAATCCCTCCTTTATTCCTTTATTCCTGTCTAGTCTCTGTTCCTAGGTAGCCATTTAAGGCATCACAATCAGTCACAGCAGTCTCTAGATCATCTCAATAAGAATCCCTTTGATTTCTCCTTGGACTCACTCCTGCTGGAGCAGGTCCAGAGGAGGCCATGAAGATGATCACAGGGCTGAAGCCCCTGTGCTGTGAAGACAGGCCAAGAGAATTGGGATTGTTCAGCCCAGAAAAGAGAAGGATTTGGGAGGAAACTTTACAGCCCCTTCTAGTGCCTGAAGAGACTTCAGGAGACCTGGACAGGGAATTTTACAGGGGCATGGAGTGACAGGATGAGGGGAAATGGATTCAAACTGACAAAGAGTAAGTTTAGATTGGATATTAGGGAGAAATTGTTCCCTGTGAGGGTGCTGAGGCCCTGGCACAGGTTGACCAGAGAAGCTGTGGCTGCCCCATCCCTGGAAGTGTTCCAGGCCAGGTTGGATGTGGCTCTGAGCAACCTGGTCTGGTGGAAGGTGTCCCTGCCTATGACAGGGCCTTGGAATGAGATGATCTTTAAGGTCCCATCCAACCCCAACCATTCTATGATCCAATGATGATTTAAAACTACATTTTGCTAAATAAAAATTTCCTGTGTCAATATTATCCAGATGGGGAAGCAGAACTGGGCATTCAGTATTTTTTTTCAAATGTGTATGCACATATTTACATTTCTTTCAAGAAAAGGTATCTAACTGATACTTTAATGGAATCCCCAGGAAATAAACATTTCCTGAGTTGGATTGACACGGGAAATAATCGAGGATCATAAATCTGCAAAGTGTACCAGGTGAAAACAAGAGTCTGCAGAGTTTTTCTCCTCCAGCACAGGTCAGTGCTGGACAGCTGAAATCCGTGCCTGACAGCGAGATTATGGGGATGTGCAGGGTTCCACAGATTTCCTACCTTAAATCCTGGAAACTGGAGAGACATAAGTGAACAATGCTCCACCCAAATGAAACAACACTGCTCCTCTGGAGGCATTAGAGTGCTGTGCTTTTGTGTTGGGAGCCATTTTATTAAAGATATTGCATAACACCTCTCCTCAAGTTCTCCCTTCAGTAGTGAAAATCACCTCTCTTTCGAAAGGGCTTTGATATCTTTAATATTAATGGTATTAGTCCATGATCTTAAAGGTCTTTTCCAACCTAAATGATTCTATGAATTCATGATCTGTAGGTTATAAACCCTCTAGTAACTATTAGGATTAAACTCCTAGGGTATGAGATTTTTTATCTTAAATCATATACAGGAAAATTTTACTTATGGAGTACATATAGAACAATAAATATAATCTATCTGTATTCTGCTGTATTTGAGCAATTGAGAAAATTAAACTTTGCTTTTAAGTTACATTGAAGGTACAATAAATTATAAACAATTATAAATAATAAATTACAAACTATTTTAAATTACATTGAAGGAACAGTATAAGGTCCCAAGATCATGGTCAGGAACTGGTGTAACCAAAAACTTACATTAATGATCACTGAAAGCTTTCCAATACCGCTCAAAATGTTATACCAAATACCTGTAAGTGAAAAAAACCCAGAACTTATTAATTGAATAATTTTAAATTTTCTGGTTTTTTGATTGTATTGTTGGTCTTATCTTCACTGCAGTGCTCTTTCATTACTCACCTATATCTTTTGCTCTCACTGTGTCTGGCCTCCTCAGCTCAGTAACAAATTTTTTTGCATCAAGACGGACCTCGATGATGTTGTTCAGAAGAGCAAAGACTGGGGCCAGAGGGAAGGAGGCAACAAAGAGTGTGACAAAGCCAAACTGGATAACTGGAAAAAAAAAAAAGAAAACCAGCATTTTTTTATATCTTTTGAAGGGTGCAACTGACAGTAAGTTGTTGATGAGCTTTGTGAGTTACCAACCCCATAAAATTCCACTTCCCAGTTTGGTCCCAGGAATAAATATCCTAGGGTAGGGCTATGAAGAGACAAAGGTTTGTCACTATGCTTTATGAATACTTCCAAGAAGGTTTCAAGTTTCTAGCATAAGCACAAGCCAAAGGAAATAATAAATTTAGTAAAGGAAAAAGGGTTCAGAGTGTCTTTTTCTGCACTTATACTTAATCAACCAATTAGCCCATGCTGTTTCTTCCCTGTCCTTTTCCCTGTAAGGAAAATGATACACAATCAAGCAAAAGGGGAAAATCTACTAGGTGCCACTATTTCTTCCCAGCTTCCTTTGAAAAACCTGGTGGCAGGCTGTGAAAAGCAGGAACAGAAGCACCTTTGTGGATTCAGGAGCTGGTGGTGTCGTGCAGCACTTTCATCCCTCCTTATGTCAATGATATCCTCCGAGTTTAGAAATGTTCCTCTTTAAATCTTAAAAAACCTGAATTTTATATAAATATATACAATAAATATATTAAACTAATAAATCCGGGTGTGATCTACATCTCAGAATTGAGAAAATAGTAGTATAGAAAAAGTGTTGGTGTGTATGAGGCCATATTTACTGTGGCTTCTTTCTTGGCAAATCCATGTAAAAGTTCTCTCTCCACTGAGGGAGGAATTGCACTTTGTTGTGACAATAGCACAATATTCTGTGTACATAGCACAATATTACACTTTAAAATCATTTCCTTCAGCACTGTTGTCACAATCTGCAACTTACTCTTGAAACAGTTTTTCCCAGGACCTTCTCTCACGTACATCTTTTTTGGTGTACAGGTTGCAAGGTCTCTGATATTTTCCCTTTCTCATCTCAGAAAAAATATATTTGCACAGGAAAGTAAAATCTTTGAATATCAATTATATGGCCTTTAGAGTTTCATTCTCATTGTTTTGCTCTGAGATAAAATGTTTACAGTAAGATGGAGCTTTTTCAAAGCATACCAATATCCTATCCTTAAAATCATACTTTCCTGACTATTTTATGTTCAGAGTCAGGAAAAGGAATTAACAAGGAAATAAAACCAGATGTTAAAGTAATGTCCCCCAAAAACTGTGAAATTCTTAGAAAAACACATAGCCCCAAAATATGCCTTATTTGGTTTTAAGTGAATTTAGCAGGAATACAGCTGGGAGGATTCTGTAAAAAAATGAAATAAAAAGGGGGAAAAAAAGGAGTATTAGCAATGCTTTAAGAATAAACCACACACGCATTTTCTTTGATGTTGTTTGTAGCCCCTTTATTCATTGCCTGGGAAAACGCAGTTTCATTTTTTTTCAAGTTCATGAAAAAATGTTCAAGGTATGCAAAGCACTTCTGGATAATTGCGTAAATACATCTTCATAGAAAACTCTGTGCCAGAAGTGTTTGTGTGGCCATCTTGAAATCTCTTCAACCTTCTAAACTCCTTCTTATGGAAGTGTAAATGATGCAAAAAGCAGGCAAAAAAAAGTAATCCCAAAGCCAAACCCAGAATTTAGAAGGTCTCTGTCTAAGAAACTAGCAAACAATCATTGTACGGAGGAGACTTTGAACAGCCTCAGCAATTCACAGGTATTTGTTGAGTGTGATCAGTGTTTCTAGAAACAAACATGAATAGATTACAAAGAGAAGAATCTCTGTCCAGATCCCAGACGGAATCCTGTCTCAGCATCCTGGAGTTCTGTGGATGGCTATCTGGTCACTCTGGAAATATTTACAACACTTTTAGGAAGCTCACACTGTTCCATCAAGGGCTGTTGACACCAAGACATCCTTTTTTTGGCTGGAAAACTTGATGACAACCCTTAAACACCCTTTTTACATTCACATTTATGCCACAAGGTCTCCATACAAAGCTCTTAATGTGTTCATCTACAGGGAGAAGGCTAAAGAGACCTGTGCCAGGACCTCTGGACATGCAGCCTGTTGCACAGTTTTCCTACTCCCCTGGTAGGCCAGTCCTGGAGGAAATAAAGATGAACATTCCCCAGGCTCATGGCACAAGCTGGGAAATAAAATGACTGAAGGCTGGGTTTGGTGGAAGGTCAAGGACATGGGAAATGTCTTCTTCTGAGGCATCCAGGCTTCTGCTGGATGTGCTGTCACTGACAGAGAGCCTACTTCTGATGAGGGGAAAAGCCCAAACCACACACTGGTGGTGCCTTTGCTGTCTGAGTTGAGCAGGAAAGCGGCCAAGGACTCAGAGCCAGCCCTTGAGTTTCTCAACACCTGATGCCACATCTGCAACACCTCATCCAGCCTTGGACCCTGAGACAAAAACTCGGAAGGACAAACAGCATCAAAAGCAGTGTCTCAGGTCACAGCCCCTCTCAGAAATCCGCTCTTCACAGAAGCTGTGCAGGGCCTGAGCAGGACCCGAGCCCAACAACAGCACCTCTAAGTCCAGCCTCCGAGTTATGACTGAGAGCACAAATCAAAGCTTTTAAATTATGGATCTGGAGGGTGGTGGCTGTTCTTGTGTAAGGGATACAGAATCAGTCCCCAGCACAAAACCTTCACTCAGGTCCTAAAAGATTTACACATGAGTAACCCAAGTATCTTTTACCTCAAGTCCTCATCTAAGACAAAGTATTTATTTATGCTTTTTTTTTCTTTCTTCTTTATCAATAGTGTCTGTCATAGGATCATGTATTACTGGAAGTAAACAGTGAAAAAATCATTTCTATGCTAAGGAACATTCCAAATCCTAAGAAGAAACTTTTCAATATACAGCCAGGCCTGACTAGAAAACTAAGGAAAAGGTGTAATTTATAACTCTTCGTTGATAAATGTATGCAACAAGCCTACACACAACTACCAATGGTATTTTCAAAGCCATCCTCATTATAGAGATTATAGAAAAATGCAGGTTTCTCTTCAGTGATTTTTTTTTTTTCTGCCTAACACATTGCCTTTTTGATGGCTTTTCCTGCTTTAGGGGAAATTCTTCCAAACTTCTCAGGCTAATCCTTATAGTAGTGAGTAGCTACAGACATTGTATCTGATCATTTTCTTCTTGTGCCGTTGTTTTTTAACAGAAGTTGGATGATGAAACATTTTATTATTACTTCTTCTTCAGGAAAAATGTTTTTAATCAATTGCCACATGAAGCTTGGAATCCTAGAGGGGCTAGACTAGAGAAGGGAAGACTAAATGAAATAGGAATCTGAAAATCATTGCTGATTTCAGTTTCTTCTCAAAGAATCATGAGTGGTATAAATTTCAGCCATTCATGTGCATCACTTTGCTCTTGGAACCAATTTAATAAAGTTTCTTTCATTAGCAATATTTATTGCTACTCTAAACATCGATTTCTTGCCAACTACTATCACTGCAGACCAGTTACACATGTTGCAAGCTTGCTGCCATGTGAAAGAGGAAATTGCTGTACATGCTACCTACTTTGGGAATGCACATTATGGTATATTGGGCTGGGTCAAAAGTCTCTGCACAGTTTTGGAAGCAGGAAGTGCTAATGACAAATTTGACACATGTTGACAGTAACAATTTATGTTTCAGGATTACTTGAGCAAAATTTTCCGATCACTCAAGCGTTTTAAGAGTGTCTCCACTAAGAAATGAGGGAATATATCAGTTAATAATATCAAAACAAACAGTCATCAGAAATGTCACTGGAGCAAATCAAATCTTTGTGCAGATTTTCTCAGATTTTCTCTTGCAGCCAAGGCCTGCACAACAAAAAAGCTGAGCACAGTCTGCTGGTGAAATCAGATTCAAAGGCTTTTACCCTAAAAAATTAATCTTATTATTTGTAGAATTCTTTGAGTTCAAAGGGACCTCTAGATGTCATCTAGTCCAAACTCCTTCAATGAGCAGGGATATTCAACTAGATCCTGTTGCTCAGACCTTCATTCAACGTGACCTAAAATGTTTTCAGGGATGGGGCATCCACCTCCTCTCCAGACAACCTGTGCCAGTGTTTTACCACCCTCATTGTAAAAAAAATTCCTTCTTACAGCCATTCTAATTTGCTGGCATGGACAAGAGTGACTGATATTTTGCAGAAGCAAATTCCAGTGAACAGAGTCACCTTTCCCAAACAGGAAAATACAGGAGATTAAAAAATAACTAGTGAATCTGCTGTTTCTATGAACCTACCTAGATTTAAACAAGGGCAGGGGCAGGAAGGTGGGAAGGGGGAAGTCTGTCCAAGGTTTCAGGCTTCTTGGAGTAAGAAATCAGAACTAAAAGAAAGCAGCTTTGAAATAGGCATCCCAAAATTTAAGCAACTATTAATTTAATAGTTTTCATCAAAAAAACTCCTTTGCCTGTGGTGCATCATACTGAAAAACACATCTCGAGACTGCTCCAAGCACTGTCCCTCAGAGAAGTGCTGCCTTAACAGGGTTAATGTGCTTCATAACAAAGTGCAAAGAGAATGCATGATTTGCCATGTGGGAAGAGGGCCAGACTCCAGGTTTCCATACGAAAGGGCACATGTCAACCCTTTTGACAAAAATCAGTAAAAGAGAGTGGATATGGATAAAAAAAAAAAAGCAAGGGCTGACTGTGATTAGGGTACAGCCTGACCTGGAGGCAAGAATGTTAGCTAAGGATGTCACCCATCTTTAAAAGTAGGAGCATCCTGGCAGGACAAACCTGAATGTAGTGACTACTCACACTTGGATACATAATCTGCCTGCTTCTGCATGAAACCCCATCACCATCTGCAGGGGGAAACACAAAGGCTACAGCAAGCCCTGTCTGCAGTTCCTCCTTCAGCTGCTTCATTCCAGCTTGCCACTGATGCCTAAGGGAGGCTGCCTGAGAAAATCAGTGTGAAAACTATGAAAGAAGTTCTGGAACAGCAGCCAGATTTCTCTTTTCCTTAGTATCGTGCCTCCCCTTACATTCCAGTAACCCGCCTTTTTAAGCAATTCAGGGGGGAAAAAAATCTTCCTCTGGCCTTCTGCACTGCTTCCCTTCCCACCACCCCGAATTCAAACTCAGAGAAATAGATAAATAAGCTGCTGAGCTGCGCCTTGCAGCGTGATGCCCTTGACAGCAATCCCAGCTGGCAGGTTCAGCGCTGGGCTGCACCAAGTGCTTCCTGCCGGCGTGGGTGGTCTGAGCAGTGGGTCTGACAGCTGAGAGCAGGGACATGGACCCGGGGCAGCAACCGGGGCTGGGGACGTGCAGCTTGGCTTTCATCTGCTGCACATTTGGCTGCAATCCCACGGGCAGGGCACAGCCTGGCACGCTGCGAGGCTTCTCCACTTGGGAAGCTCATCCTCCTGTTGTAAACAAATGTTTAGATCAATAATTCATCCGTTCATTTTCCCTGAATCATCCCTGAGCGGCTGCAGGCTGAGGCGCTTGTCATGGGTCATGATCTCGGCACAAGGGACTAATCTAAATTATGGACTTAGTGTCCAGTGATTTATAACATCAGTAGCTTAAACCCTGATACTACAAGTCAGAACCATGGAATAGAATCATAGAATATCCTGAGTTGGAAGGGAACCATCAGAGTCCAACTCCTGGCCTGCACAGGACAGCCCAGGAATTCCTGAGAGCATTGTCCAAACTCCGGCAGGCCTGGGGCTGGGACCACTTCCCTGGAAAAGAAACTTCCAAAACTTAACAGACTGTGGTGGTACTTCTGCATCTCTTTTTTTTTAAAAAAAACCCACATTAACCTACTCACTTCAGTGGCCATGATTTGACTCATCTTGGCAAATTTCTAGAAATTACTCCTAGGATTAGAAAAACCCAAGAGCTCCCTAAGGAATAGCGTAACAAATGGCTAAATATGGGAGATCCAAGGGGTACTCTGAAGTCAAAACACAGCTAAGGGAAAACCCACTGTAGCTTTTCTTTGTTGAAGGACAGACTACTGACCTGCTTCCTTTAGGAGTAGGTGGCCTTAAATGAACCCATAAAACAAATCTGAAATTTTGGAAATTGTGTTCAAACTCGCAGCATTGGAGCATCACTCTTCCCACGGCAGAATCAAGGCCACTGACAGCAGACCCAAGCAATGCTGACAAACATCACACCAGCAGGTATTTATTACTGGTAATTAAAGGTCCTTGTCCTTAGACAGAACTAGCTAACCAAGAAATTTGGGTTGTTAAAACACAGATAATTCTGAAGTATTCCTGAGCATAGAAAATTTTTATAGGAAAAAAAAAATCTATATTTTTTTCACCATTGCTTAATTTCAAAAATTAAAAAGAAACTTGTTTGAAGTTCACAAGAAGAAGAATCATCTTGGACTGAAGGAATGCGTGGAAAAAAACAATCCTAAAGGATAGTTTTTCAACAAACTGTCATCATGTGCAGAAGGAGATAAGGCAATAGAAGCTGCAACACAGACAGATACTAAAGTGAGGTGGAGCAATTGAGAGGGAGATAATGGGAGGTGAGGGATTCTTGATGACACTACAGAGGGCAAGGATCCTAAACATATTAATAAGACATCCCCAAATCTGCCATCATGCAAAATACCTTACATATTTATAGATTTACATAAATCTACCATTGAATAAATGTCCATAGATGCATGTATATTTAGATTATAAATTTATATCTACAGCCCAAGATTATTTCTGTATAGAGAGATAGAGCATATATGGTATTTAATTTTTTTGCCATAAAATACATTCTCTTTCAGATATTTTGAGAATAGCGACTTGTTAAAACAGGAGTTGCCACATTCAATATTTAACAGATGTCTGGTTTTACACACCATGCCCATTGAGCTTCTCCCTGAATTATTTTATGTCCTAAATCTTGGATTTTCCTGGATATTTTCTCTCCTTCTTCCTCTCCCAGCCAGAGCATTCCTGCTTTCTCCTTCCCTGCCTCTTCAGGGTCTACTCATGAGGCAGCCCCAGGGCTGTGTTGGGGTATTTTTCCCCCTTTCTCATGACCCCTTCCAATATACAGTCCTATGTAAAGCCATGGTTATTGCAGAAAGGGAAAGGAAATTCCAAAAACCTACTCATTTCCATGTATTCTGGAGTCAGCCCGGTGAAAGGTTCCAAGATGTAGTCAAGATCCCATTGCTGAGGGTCCTTTGATTGGTTGGTGTCCATTTCCTTTAGCTCAGTTCTTTCATCCTTCAGCTTCCTCAAGAGCTTCTTGAGCTTCCTGGGGAACAAAAGTTCAGACTGAACCAAGTCTTTCTTAATTTTTTTTTTCCCCTACAAGATTTGGCCCAAGTCTTTGCACAGCAACACAAAATTAATCTCGTGTTCCTTTGATGCATCACAGGGTGAGTTTACACCACCCCGTGAAGTTCTGATGCTGTTTATTGAAAGGTACAACCACTGGAGTTCAATCCAGCACTTTATAATAATTTTTCTGTCTAGATGTGTATTCCAAGAGGATCTTCCTGAAGATCTTTGGATCTAAATAATATTAGTAATCAGTACTCTCAAGAGCAACACAGTGAGCACCTGTCCTTTAACACAAAATGTGATAGCTTCATACCACATATCTACCACAGCCACACTTTTTTCTCACTATAAAAATCGGAAGTTCCAATATAATAGGATTTTAAGGTAAAAAAATTACCAGACGTTCATGGGTTGTCCAGAGAAGTTGTGGCTGCCCCATCCCTGGAAGTGTTCAGGCTGGGTGGGGCTCTGAGCAACCTGGGACAGTGGGAGGTGTCCCTGGCCATGGCAGAGGGTTGGAACCAGATGGTCTTCAAGGTCCCTTCCAACCCAAACCATTTGGTGATTATGTGATACTTCCAAACAAAGAGGGTGCAGGAATATACTGACAGCACAGATAGAAATATCAAACACTGTCCCACTGAGATGGGGATACAAATTTCATGACACTGACAGATAAATTAGAGTAAAATAAATCCATTTCTAAATGAAGAGTAAAGCTTTCCCAATGCCTCTCCCCCCCACCCCCATGATATTTCAAATACATATGCATCAAAAACTCCACACTATTTTACACATTAAGAAATTCCCATGGAAAACCACAGTAGAAGGAGGTATTTCTTCAAAATCAAGGCAGCAAAATACAGTTGAATTAGCATAAAACAGCCAGATTTATACTCATTGCATGTCTTTCTTTTGCAGATGATATTTATCTTCCACGAAAACATACGGCACTATTTTACAGTTCTTCACATACGTGCCATGAGTGAAAATCCAGACTAATTCCAGTGATGTTTTGCCAGTAGTGTAAGCAGGGCTCTCCCACAAACTCTTCCCCCACAGCTTGTGATAAACCCTTTGAACTGTAGGTGTGTGGCCTGGAGACAGGAATACTTGGGGGAAGTGGTTTTGCTTTGGACCTCCAGTGAAGCAGAGCCACTTTCCTGGACCTTGACTTCAGTAGCAGGGCAAGGCTGAGGAACAAAAGCTGGCAAACACAATAAAGGCTTCGCTGTGTGGGTTTATTGCTTCATTCCCAAATTTACACTGAGCCATGGGATCACTGTGTCCCAGCATCACAAAAGGCTCTGTAGCAGCCTGGAAATGCCCACAGTGGCTGAGGAATTTCTGCACAGCCCAGCAATTACAGGATCCATTCCATTTCATCACCAGTATGGAGGAATTGGGGATTGGTAGACACTCTTTAAACAGGTCTAGATTGCATCAGGCCCTCTCAGACCCTGGATCATAAAGCTTCAAAAATCAACAGGACAACTCCAGCTCCTGTTTGAGATGGAATGAAATGTAGCTCACAAGTCTGATGGTAACTTCATCAATACTTGGGCAATACTGGCACCCAGGACACTCAGATTAGAAGTATTAATAAAAGGGTGGGGGGAAATTTAAAATGCTTCACAAGCCAGAATTAGATTAATCCTTACAAAGACTTTTACCTCCTACATCATGCAAACTCAGCCATTTCAAGACACTAAAATTCCCTTTCTGCCCCTCTGCCTTTATGGCAGCCAAGGGAACTTGTCTGTCACGGAGGTGATGAAGCAGTGAGAGGGTAGGAGGCTGGGGCAGGATTTAAAACAATCAAAGAATTCCCAGGATGCTCTTCCAACACGTCCCAATTAATTTCCTAATGTGAGGGACTCTCGGGGGACGGTGAACAATAAGCTCAAGACAGTGCTGATTTCTGTTCCAGTGAAATGATTTGAGCTATAAATGTCCCTCACAATTCCATGGGCAGAGGAGAATGGAGATCATCTCCTTGTCACAGGTCAGCAGCAGCTGAGATAAAATTTGGGTGTGTTTATCTATGAAGTCTGTGCAAGTGTGATCTAATCCTTCAGCTACAGCGCCACAGAATCCAGTTCTGGAGTTTAATGCGTACACACATCTCCCACAAGAACCCAGTAACTAAAACAGTAGTTGTTGTTTTTAATGTTTATTTGGGAATACACCAAAATGAGGGCTCAGTTGCTCAGAATAATTTTTACTTTTTCATCTGGCTATCTCTAAGCCAGGCACAAGGATCAGCACCTTTAACCATTTGGAGTTCAGCTTTGAAGAGTGTCTCTGTGCTTCTTCTTATGTATTTTTTTTTTAAAGATCAACTGACTGAAAGCAAGCCAAACTAATTATTTCAAATTTTCCACCAAAAAAAAAAAGTACCTTTGTGTCATATCCAAGCATGTGAAGTTTGAGACCAAGCAGAAATATGTGAAAAAGTTAAAGGAACAGAGAAGGAGGATTTGCAGGGTGCTATTCTCCAGCTATACACCAGTATGGCAAAGAAAATTAGTTTTGCAGAACCCCATATCTGTACTTATGATTCTTATGCTAAAACTGAGTGTGCTTTTTAAATACCTTTGTTTGAAGCCTGTTTCTTAAATACCCAGATCAACATTTTTAAAGAAGACTGACAGTAAAAGAGTTCTTTTAGCTTCTGATTTGTTCCTGCCAGGCAGCCCCCCACAGTGAGGAAGAGCTAGGTTTGCCCATTCAGGATGAGTGTTCCAGAAGCTTTGTGCTGAAGAGGTTCATGGAGCAAAGTTTCATGACTCCACAAAAACCTGGGCAAAGAGAAAATTGTAGAGCTGTAGAATAGCCATTATTTCTGGTCCTTTTGTCAGGCAACATCAAAAAAGCAAGGTGCATCCTTAAGGAGACTGAACAGCATGTGAGATGAATGAATGAAGGATGAGAGGGAAAGAAAATGAACAGGTTTTTGTCAGGCTATGCCTAGAGCAGTTAAAATGACACTGCAGCTTCTCACAGGAGATTGGCACCAAATTATTGTGCTAGGTAAGAGGTGGGAACATGGTTGAATTATGCTGATTGTAATTCCCAGTATAACCATTAAGCATTGCATTATGCACATTAACAAGCATCTGAAGTGAGCATAAAATCACTACAGCCCCACCTGTCAATAACCCTCAAGCTTTTGAGAAAAAAACATGATGAAAAGAGAGGAATCAAGCTCCAAGTGATCCTGGCTGGGCTGTAAGCACATGGTGATTAGATGAAGGCTCCTTTTCAAAAATCTGAGAGATTATTCAACAGTTTCTCTATTTATACAGTAAGAAGGAGCAGCTGGATTTGGGGGATCTAAGGGAAAGCATGATGATGAGTGGGGAAAAATGAGAAATTTGTAGAGTGAGACACAGTGGAATGGATAATGGCTGAAGAGCTGGGGCATCTGGAGGGGAAGCTGAAAGAGGACAGATGCAGGAAAACAACTTTTTTGGAACAAGTGTTTGTGTCTTCAGTGGCTGTACAATTGGGATTGTTCAGCCTGGAAAAGAGAAGGCTCCCAGGTGACCTAATTGAACCTTCCAGTGCCTGAAGGGAGCCCACAGGAAAGATGGAGAGAGACTCTTGAGCAGGGCCTGGAGTGACAGGACAAGGGGCAATGGCCTCACACTGACAGAGAGCAGGGTTAGATTGGATATTGGGAGAAATTCCTTTCTGTGAGGGTGGTGAGGCCCTGGCACAGGTTGCCCAGAGAAGCAGTGGCTGCCCCATCCCTGGAAGTGTTCCAGGCCAGGTTGGATGTGGCTCTGAGCAATCTGGGATAATGGAAGGTGTCCCTGCCCTTGGCAGGGGGTTGGAATTAGATGATTTTTAAGGTCCCTTCCAACCCAGGCCATTCTGTAATTCCATGCTTCTCTGCATATTTGCTAGAACAGAGAGGCATGTGGAGGCTCTATATGAAAAGACAGAAAATTCCTAGAAGCCAGCTGCCAGGAACAAAAAATTATTTAAATCAGATGGGTTTTTTTAAGACTCTCCTTCCAGGTGATGCTTTTTGAGTTGAATTTTGATGGAAAAAGGTACACGGAGAAAGCTAAATGGAAAAGATTCTTAGGTTGAGTAGCTGGAGCACTTGTGTCTGGACAAAAGGATGAGCAATGACCCAGACTGTTGTGTACTCACCTATAATTTTTTTTCCTGCTTTTGGGAAGGAACACTGAAGATCCAGGTTTTCCTTCAGTCATATTCCTATAGTCTGTTCACATAAGGGTGTGTTTGTCACAGAAACACCTTCTCACATTCACAGGTGCAAGAGGGAGGCAGGGGGAGAACAAAAGTATCTAAATTTCTTGTTGTCTTCCACAAATTTGTGGTACAGCCATGCTTCCTTGGCACAGTCAGATATCCTGGATTCTACAGGAATTTCAGTTGTGTTTAGGGTTTATTGGTTTCTTAATCAGAGGGAAACAATAACAACCAAAAACAGGAAAGGAAAAGACAAAAAGGCAAAGAACCCCACCCAAACCTTTAATTAAGAATAGCTTATTAAAGGTGAAAAACAACATAAGAGGTAATAGTTATGAAGGGGCATCTTTAAATGGATTTTATTAACTCTCCATATTCTCATCCAGTACAGTTAAGTTCATTTTGGAGGAAGTGATGGAAATTGGTGCTGAACAAAAGGGCCAGAGCCATGGTCTCGCTAAATTCAATAGCAGTGTTGCTGTTCTCTTCAATGGGGCCAGGATTTCACCCTAAGGGTTTAGCACCAAGGTCAAAGACTGAGAGTAATAAAATAACCACATGGATGGGTTTTTTTCAGAAAAAGTTCAGAAAAAAATTAGAACTGAATAAAAGGGGTCTTAAAACAACTCTGGGTTAAGGCTTTCAAGCCCTGCAGCTTTTTAGGGTCAATTCCTGTGGCAAGAGTAAAAGAATGATGGTATGTGACACATCTGAGCAAACTGTGGCATATTTACATCTGTTAAACTTGTGAATTCCAGCCCCACAGAACACACGTTTCTGTTCAAGGGGGCTTAGTTTTCTATGATTCAAATCTTATTGCATTTACCTAGCTGGTTGGATATTGCAGGATTGCAGAAATTAAAAAAAAAAGAAATCACACAAGGTTTAGGAGATGAGCAATTACATCTACTATAGCTGTGGCAACAGTTTCTACAGAAAAATTGAAGGCAAAAAGCAAGGATGTGTCCTCCATGACCCTGCTGCTATCAGGGCAGCACTGATTGTGAATAAAGCACAATGAAGACATTGAAAGACACTTCCCAATTCTAGCAACATTTGGGGTTCTAGAAACATAGAGGATGTCTGTTGCTTGCAGACTCATTCTATCATCTACTTAGTAGTATTTCTGAGGGGAAAGAGCGAATGGGACAGCTTTGTGATTTTCTGAAAATCAACTAAAACACCTTGGGTTTTCTGGTGAATAAAATCAAAATGATTCCTGAAAAAAAATCTTGAAATCCTCAGATTTCAGTGAGGAAGAAAACCCTTTTGATGTGGGTCATCAGATAACTCAGCAGAGAGGTGCTTCCATGTTACAGAGGTGCAGGGGACAGCCCCAGATTCTGGGGAGCAAATCCCCATGTATGACATCCCCTTCTGCCTCTCCATATGGAGAAGGTTGGTGGCAGCACCTGGACTCTGCCCACAGTGAAAACACAGGGATCCAATGGAAGAATCTGTGTTATTCACTCTGGCTCTCATTCCCTCCAAAGAGCCACGAGGCAAGGGGGGATGAAAAATGCAGCTGCTGCTACCATTAAGGATCCAGCCCAAACCAGAAGAGTGGTCCAGGCAGGAATAGAAGGCTAACTGTGATTTAATTGAGAGTTCAGTGATTCTCCTGGTGGAAAGAGGTCCAGGGAAAGGGGCCAAGCCCTACAGATACACACACGATTTTCTTGGGAATGCAGACAAGCAAAGGAAAAGCAGACATGTTTATTCCAGGATGACAAGATAGCATTGTGACTGAAATAAGGTATTTATCTAGGAAGGGGAGGATGAAAGTATGTTTGTTTTTAAACAGTTTTAAAAATTAAGGCCACCACAGTTTGTTGGCTGAAGGGTGGGGGAGCAGATCTGAGGGAGAAAAATAGGATTAAATTATTGCATTCTTGCACCGAAGGGAGGGAAATGAAAAATAATTTGACATGACTTTCTGTTTGGACTGGATCAGCCCATGCTTTCATGAGTCAAAAATAATAAATACAGTATTTGTAACATCATAAAATCCCCATTAAAAAGTCCAGTAGCAGTAAGTTTTTGGAAGACGAGAAACAAATTACAGCAGGTTTACACTGAGAAAGATTTAAGCCTTCAACATGTCAGATATTTTGGGAATGATTTACCACTCTTTTCTCAAAATAAAATGTAAACTCAATGAGATGCAGACAGAAAACAGGCCTCCCTATTGAACTTTGACACAAGAATAATGAAACCATCCATAATCCACATCTGATTTGTTTGGGAGATATTTTCTCTCTCTATTTAAATTCCTTGCAAGAAAAATTAAAAAAAAGGTTCTTGCTGAGAAAAGGGAGGAAAATGGCTCATTTGAAATATATTTCATATCTTTTAAGAATCACTCCTCTTGATTTCTAGTTAGCATCTTCATGGCCTTAAGGATGTGACCTAAAAGCTCCTGACACCAGGGTTGGAAGATTCTGCCTCGTTTCAGTGAAGCTGAGACACCTAAACCAGACCCTTCCCCTCCAACATTTCACAGGCCACTGCCACCATGAAGCAAACCTCCCAGGAGGCAGGAGCAGGACTTTCTCAGTGTATTCCCAGTGCCTGAAGATCCCCTTGGCTCTGGTGACAGATGGGGAGAGTTTTCCTGCTGTATTTGGAGCAGGGGACTGAGCACTGAAGCAGCCTGTGGCAGAGAGGCACTGAGCAGTGTGTCAGTGTCTCTGCTTGCTCCAGCTCCTGCACCATCACTGACTGACACAAAGGCACCTTGGAAACGTGTGGATTTCATCCCTAAACCCATAAAATAGTCATAGATCAAGTAATAGACTGTAACATCTTTTATGGGTTATTGCTTTCCCCCACACTATCTCCCCTCCACTTTGTGCTAATTTGTATTCACTACTGCTGTCCTGAGAGCTTCTCTGAAACTTCCCAGGAGATCTATCATACCTTGCCTGTTTTCCCTGGTTTCTAAAATTAATTTAAATCAATTATTTCATATATTCCATCACTTTCTTTAAGCCATTTACTGAAGATATAGACAATTATTCAACATAAAATACAACCAGATCATTTCACCACAACCAAAAATGTGATTTATCATCACATTCAATTAGAACTCACTGAAGGCAGTGGCAAAAGTCCCATTTAGCTGAATAAGGATCAAGCCTTTGATTTACTGTGCCATAGGAACAACATATAATGGAAAAGGCTGGGATACATACGGGATTCCAATTTCAAAGAGATTGTTTTGAATCAGTTGCTTTCCAAGCATGATGATGCTCAGCTGAATGCAGAGTTCCATCAGACACCCTCCTGGAGCACACTGCAATTAAACAAAGCCAGAGAGTGTGAAGGGATTAAGAGAACTTATTTAAAAACACCCACTTGGGAGAGCTCCCAGTGTCTCTGTGTGCCCACTGTCCCTGCCATCAGTTTGTGGGATCATGGAGCTCATCGATCACTGCAAATCTATGCTCGACAAGGTATTTCATCTCCACTCATAAAACTGCATTATGGAAAATATGCAGAGCTCTGAAATAACTCACCATGCCCTGGGGCTCCTATATTTCCTTTAAAAATATTTACTATATAATCAATGTAATAAACATAATGCAGTATCACCAATACTCTTCCAAGCTGATATCTCCCAGGGGGGAAGAAAGCCTTCAATCTTGAAAAGACCTTTACATCAGCTTTATTGTCAAACCTTGAGTACATCTCTCGGTTTTCAAGGGAATACCCACAGCATTCTCTTTCATGAGTGAATTTGGTAAAAAAAAGATGCTTAAAGGTTTAGCACAAAATGGCTCCAGGTTTTCAAGCTGTTAAAAATGCCAAACTTCCAGAAATCTGCAGAATGGGAAGCCAGATTCACGTTTCCCAAGGGCCTTAACCAAATCATGGAATGTTTGTGCCTTAGTGCCAGTTGTAAAACACAGAAATGGTGAAGCTTTACTTAAGAAAGACCATGAAATAGTCAAAACCACAGAAAGAAAGAATATAAAGTTGCCTTAGATGGAAACCCTGGGATTTGCCTATTCAAGTTGAAGATTCAGCCTCTTGTTTTAACATTTTTTCTATTTTTCCCCTGTTGTCTGTAGTCTACTGTATACTGTAGACATATTTATTTGTGCAAAGGATTTTTTTGGTAATTTTAATTATATATGTACTTACCTCTTCCATCCTGTAACCTTCAAACACATACACATAGTGACCAGGACGGCCAACAAACCTGAAAGCAATAATAATAGATAAACTAATAGAAAAATAAGCTAATTTTGACACCATGATTTAATTTAAAATACAAAACTAAGCTAACTTTGAAATCAAGATTATTCATTCATATTAGTCAAAATATTTCAGAAGTAGCTTCTTCAACATGCATTTTCAAAGGCTCAGCACCTATTTAGCTTTGATTATTTCAAAGCAATATGCTCTACAAATGGTTTTCTACTATGTCTGGATAGAATAATTTTAATAAAATATTATCCTGTGCTAAAACAAAATGATAATAAACTCCCTCACTTGATTAGAAATCACAAATAAATCCAGGGACACACATCCTTATTCAGATTCTCTTACATGTGAGTAATGCCCTGAATGGAATTATTTCCACACCTATACAAAACCAAGACTCTTCTGGCTACACCAGGAGAAACAATGATATTGACTTTATTCTAACCATCAACACAAAAATATGGTCCAAAAAGAGAGAATTTGGTGATTTTTTTTTCATTGGTGTCTTACAGTATTTGCAACCTCTGGCAAAATGCATCATTAATCCTCAAATCAAAGGTGCTGGATAGGATTAGAGAAGAGCAGAGATTAACAAACTTTACAGCCCCCAAAAGGAAGAGCAAAATGGTAGGAAACAGAATCCAGAGGATGTTTCAAACATTTTTTTGCCAAAGTTTTAGCAAAGAATCATTTTAAGCTTCCCCTTCGAAAGCATGTGTATGACTGAGTCCCAAAAGACAAGGATCCTGAGCCCATAGGAAGTCACACTTATTTAGCAGGACAGCTGAATTAGCTTTTTGGTCAATCACTTCATTTGCCAGTTGACTGTAATTATTTCCTAATTTAACTCAATATGGAAGGATAGTGCAAAATGATGAGAAAGTAATAGAAAAAGAGTTCTGTAATTTCAAATGAAACAGGAAAACTTTTCTTTCAAGGAAAATTTGCTAAACTGTGGGAAATGAAGGCCTGTAAGTGCCACCATTTACTATAAAACAACACCCTCTTTTAAAATGAAAAGGAATTATTAATTTTAAATAACCCCATCAATTATATTTTTTCAGAGCTGGCAAAGATGACCAGTACCAGGCCTTTGTGCCCATTTTGTAACACAGATCCACTAATACAGACACATATATAAAAATATATACACAGAACAACCTATATCTAAAGGATATTTATCCTACCTTCCTTTAAAAAAGGCAACATAAAAAATTGATGCATAAGAATTCACAAACTTCAGCAGAAATGCCTTCAAAATCAGTCTTTCCTCAAAAGTTTTCTCTGTTTTTGGTATTTCTGGAGGAAGGAAAAAAAATCAAACCAGAGAACTGAATCAGTAAATATATAAAAATCTCTGAATCCCAAAACACATACAAAAAAATCCAAACCAAACTTCAACCTTTGAGCTTACCCTGATTTTTCTTTCATACCTCTAATTTGTACCAAAGCCCACTAGGTCTGTCACTGAATCCTGATTTTCAGAGATGTTCAATTCCACAAAGGAAAAGCAGTATCAATTACTTTGCTGTGTAAATGGATATTAACACACACGATGATATCAGTTGCACAGTCACACAGGTAAAATAACAAAACATTAATATCCTCAATTCAGGTATATTGAAAGCAAAGTACAAAAGCTTTCAACCAGAAAAAACACCTTAAAAGCATCCTTAACTTGTATTCCACAAGCCCTCTTTTCTGTGGTGAGATTGTTGATATGTTTGATGCTAAAAACAGGACTAAATACATTTTTGAACAAAGTATTAAGTGAATTAAGTGCAAAATAAAGATACATTTTTGCTAACACCTCACTACATAGGTTCTGTATTTCGTGATTTCTTTGTTTAAAATTTTCAGTATTCATTACTCCATTCCCAGATTTATTTTCAATTTCCATGGAAATTTTCTAGCAGCAGAAAATGCAGGTATAAGACAGAGGCTTTTTAAACTGACAGTAGGATGCTCTTTTAAAGATTTTACATAGGTGAAACCCTTGTGCTTCTCTGCTCATCCAGAGCTGTATCTAATGTGAGAAAATATAATTTTATTATTAAATTTATCATTCTTGCCTGAACTTCTGTGGCACAAAAAAAGCGTGGAATAATAAGGAGATCCAGAGCTCTGGGTTTAAGGACTTCATTAAAAATACTGCTGTACTCATACAGTTTTGTTTTGGACACAGTTTGGATGTTCTGTTTGCTTTGCTGTTGTTTTGGATTTTTTTTTTTCTTAAGAAAACAGTATGATTATTTTAACACTAAAGGGATAGCAAAGCCTAATGAGCCTAATGAGCCCTCACTGCCTGGCTTTCTTTGATACTTTCAACCACATTTTCATAAAAAATCAGTGCACAAGCTGATGAGCCCCAAGGCATAACCCACCTAAAGGTATAAGAAAGCTTAATTAAACCTTCAAATAATTTGTAGGTGATCCCGCACACTGAATAGATCCACAGGACAACAGCTCAGGGCAGCAGGAATATCAAATAACAGCAGTGCAGCTTTTCATTTGAGGGAGAAAAATCCTAAACCCTGCCTTAGAGAGAACCCCCCCATGGATGAGCTCAGCCTCTGGATGAACATTTGCACACCATATATGGTCCCAGAGACTCCCTCAGACATCCTATACCATAGCTGTAGAGGCATGTGTAGAATTTGTCCTCCAGCTCATCGGGTGTGCTGTATGAGAAATGTGTTCAGCCAGAATAGGTGCATTAGTAACAGAGAAAACTCCCTCACCCCCCAAAAATGAAACACTCAGCAGTGGCTTATTATGCCAAAATCGGGCAGCTGGAACTTTGCAGGTGGAGAATGAGCTGAGCTGAGGGTGGAATGGGCTTTAGCTCACTGAAGGAGCTGCTGCCTTTGCAAGGGACAAACATGAGTAGTTTTTGATTTTATCCCTGCTTCACTGATCCTTCCTTGGCCTCAGAGAATTGTTCCTGTGAGGGTGGAGAGGCCCTGGCACAGGTGGCCCAGAGAAGCTGTGGCTGCCCCATCCCTGGAAGTGTCCAAGGCTGGATGTGGCTCTGAGCAACCTGGGGCAGTGGAAGGTGTCCCTGCCCATGGCAGGGGTTGTCAGAACAAGGTGAGCTTTGAGGTCCCTCCCAACCCAAACCATTCTGTGATTTTGAGTTACAAGTGAGCTGTAAGTCTTGTCTGTCATCACCTGATTACTGAAGGTGATCTACTCCTCCTGGGAATAGCAGATACCATCTGCACTTTGGCTGGTCTCATCTGTGATAAAGGAGCACCAGTGCCCTGCTCTGCTAGGCCCACGGGAGTCCTGCTCCGTCCTGTACGAGCTGTCTGTATTGATAACAACAAAATTCCTGCTCTTTTCCTTCAGGCACTGATTGAGGAGGTATTGAGGCATATCAGTGACTGTAATCCTATGATTGACACAGTTGCTGTCCATGCTATTCTTGTGCTTACAGATGTAAGTTTTCACCTGAACAGAGATTCAAGTGTACTTGGGGTTGGAATAGAAATTTAGGACAAGAGTTACTCCTTCAGCCCAACAAGTTGTTCTTCAGCTTGTGCATTAAATGCAGTGTGAAAAGAGAATTGAGTATGTTTTGCTCCTCTCAGCAAAATGAGGGTTCACAAGTTAAGCAGCATTTATCAGCATACATGAATTGTAATCTTTTAAAACATTTTGATTACATTGGCATCTGAGCCTAGTGCTGGAGAGAGCTGCCTGAGTGAACTTTCTAACTCATGTAATTTGTAGCACTAAAGATTATTCTGGAACCTTCTTAAACAAAACATCTGATGATCAGTTAGGAATGCTACCCTAATAAAGATAGGATTAGACTGAAAGGCAAAGTGACAGGGAGACAATAATCAGCAAGTAACAAATTGTGGTTTCTTTCATTGTTCAGACTGATGCACATTTCAAAGGGAGAGATTTTCCTTCTGTGCTTCCCGAAGACAGGCCGTGGCAGTGCCTTGCACTTCCCAGCTTCTGCCTAGAAACTGCTGGAGAAGTCTCACCTTCATCTTTCCACACACCTCTTTCATCTCTTTACATTTGTGTCTTTTCTTGCCTGGCCAGGTGCATGGACAGAATTGATCAGGTCACTCACAGCTGGCAGCCTGTCACTTATGTGAAAGCTGAAAATCTGGGTACAATTTTGGCCTGGACAGTGAGCCCGAGCTTATTTTGGCCACTAGAACAGTCCATTTGTGTTAACCCTGTTACAAACCACCCACAGCCTGGTGCAAAACAGCAATCAACAAATTAACCCAATAAAATGGCAATTTGTGAAAAATAATTGGTTTTTTCTTCATTTCTTTCAAACATTTTAGGAATTTAATCTAAACTAACAGGGCCATACTTCCAAAATTCAGGATTGGACCTCTACTATAACAACTGCATTACAACTATAGCTTGTAATGTTTTTCCAAAAATAAGACTAAAAGAGACATCTTTATTTCAGAATTTAAAAGTGTTCTGAGAAATTGAGAAGAAACAGAAGTCTTAAGAGTAAAGGCACTATCAGTCAACATCCTTGGTCTAACTTATATAACAAAACAAAGTACATCTATTAGTAAAAATTAGTACATCTATTAGTAAAAATCTTTATCCTAATGTATATAATAAAATAATACATTAGATCATAAAACTGTATAGTAGTCAAAGGAATGACTTGCCTTTAAAAGAAATAAATAGCCAGGCTTGAAACAATATTTTGATGTTTAAAATAATTTTTTTAATTCTCATGACTAACTGCAATAGAAATCATTATTGAAAAGTCCAGCCTAGACATGCCCCTAAAACAGAACAAAAAAATCATTTGAGCAGTAAGGAAATGGTTAAAACTTGCACCAGGGAAAACAACATCAGTGTAATTTTGTCAGTATTTTTGAAACAACCCACTGGCTTTCAGCATCTCTTAGCTGTAAAGAGGTACATTCACAGGCCTGAATGTTTTCACTGGCCCTGTCCAGGAGGAAATACTCCCCCTGGACCCTCCTTGCATGCCCTCGTGTCAATACACGGATTAATGAGGAATACGGCAAGACAGTTTTACCAATTTCCGTCAGCCACTTGGCCACAGCTCCATAAATCTCGTCGAGGATAAGGACCACCACGAGGTTAAGGATGACAGCAGTGGCAGTGACGGTCACTCGAACATTGGACCTGGTTGTCTCGTCTGTGCTGAAGGACAGCGCTGCCGCCGTGGTGATTCGGTACACGATGACACCGAACACCGCCGAAAACGTCAGCAGAATCTGCAAACAAATGAACATGTGGATTAGTTCATCTTGGAGACAGAAAGCTTTGGCTGGGAGGAAGGGTACATTCCATGAACTGGCATCGCGGGGTTGTTCCTTAGAGCAAGACAACAACATGCAGATGATCAAATTAAAAGGCAAGAATTCAAAGCTCTCCAGCAAACAGGGACATAAATAAGAAAATGGATGCACGACTACAAACTGGCACAACAATTCAACTGGCACAAGGTGCTCAGAGGGCTGAAGCACCTCTCCTGTGATGACAGGCTGAGAGAGTTGGGATTGTCCAGCCTGGAGAAGAGAAGGCTCCAAGGAGATCTTATACCACCTTTCAGTATCTAAAGGAGGCTTCTAAAAAAGAAAGAAAGTGACATTTTACATGGACAGGTAGTTTTAGGAAAAGGGAGGATGGTTTTAAATGAAAAGAGGAGGTTTTTGCTTAGATGTGAGGAAGAAATAGTTCCCCGTGAGGGTGGTGAGGCCCTGGCACAGGTTGTCCAGAGAAACTGTGGCTGCCCCATCCCTGGAAGTGTCCAAGGCCGGGTTGGACAGGGGCCTGAGTGCCCTGATCCAGGGAGGGGCACCCCTGTCCACGGCAGGGAGTTAAAATTAGATAACCTTTAAGGTCCCTTTCAACCAAAACCAATCTGTGATTCTTTTATACTGATTCCATGAATTCCTGAATGTCAGTTCTGATTAAAGCTACACACCTCATTCATGCAATGAAATTCGGGCAGTTTGGGTTCAAAAGCAGGAATTAAGCAAGTTCTTTTATCTGGTTCAGGTAGCTTAGACTGAAGGGCCTATATTATGTGCAGTCAGGTAAATGGGCTTTACTGGCTCAAACAGTTTCACCCGTGCACAGAAGAAGTGCCAACTTGCAGACTGAAAAATAAAAAGTTTCCCCTGTTATTATTCCTTTAAGGCTGACCTAAGTCGGGTTATTAGGGCTTCACTTTTCATTCGTGTCCCAGAAATCTCTTGGTATCCCTGGCATCCTTCACGGGCTGGCTTTGACCCATGAGATGAGGAAAGTCGGCCCTGCTACTTAAGGTCAAGTTCCCACAAGAAGAATTTGAATTTCACAGAGCTGTGGTATTCTGGTTTCAGAAAAGAAAATCTACACCAATCCACAATGAAAGGAAAAGTCAATAAAACAACCATAAAAAATAGCAAATTTTCACCATCACAGCACAAAGAGAGGAGCAGGTACATTTTTCCCTTTCATTTTCGCCTTTGGCAAGAATTCCAGTTTACATTCACTATTTTAGGTAAAAACATCTTGAGATCTCCAGATGAAAGACTACTTCATTGTGAAAGATTAGACTACTACAATTATTAAAATGGGCCTAGGGGCCCAGATTCACAACATTGGTTTAAGGAAATTTAACAGTTCATTTTAATGATCCAGCAATAATTTATTGAATTCCTGTATGCAGAGGAAGGTTGTTGCACAAAAAGGAACTATTGCAAAAGAACCACAAGAATCAGAGTTAAATTATTAAAGGTTGAAGGCGAAAACTGGGCACATTTTGCTTTTATGAAATACTAGTAAAAATACTAAAAATTAATTATTTGGGAAAACTCCTGGAGATTTCAGATGAAATTGTCAAATATGTTTTGTCAGCAAATAGTAATAAAATGTTAGACCTAGTAAAACATCTAATTTTTACTTTTTAAAGAACTGTTTCATTAATTTTAAATGAAATGGGTGAATGATAAAAGCCTGAACCTGAAACAGTTTAAATGAAATCTTTTCAAATGGCATACAACATTTTTTCCTTTGGTTCTGTAGTTTTTGTTGTGTCAAGGAAACATTTATAGTTTTTATTTTGATTTTTCTTTTGACTTACTTACCAAATATACAGGCAAAGAGATCTCTTTCATGCTGAACTATCTTGCTGTGACAGAAGGGGTGCAGGAATACAAGGAACATAACTTTATTCTCACTTTCCCATTACAATAACTACAGAAGAGAGTAAAACCCCCAATAAAGGAAGAAAACAAAACAGCACCACCTGGTATTAATTTACTTCACCTTCCACCTCTACAGTCACCTTAATCTCTTTTATTTTTCTTAATATGAGTCACAGATTCCTTCTTCTTAATCACCTTCCTAATACTCTTTTCCTGTTTCTTTTCCCTGCAGATTTCGTAGCAAATTTTTCACTATGGTGGTGGACAAGGAAAACCAGCAAAATAAACTTGGATGCCTCATTCTGGAGATGATGAGATCCCTGGGCCTCTGCAGACACCTCTCTCCATCACAAATTCCCACTTAGGAATGATATCTGAACAGAGAACAGGAAGAAGAGTCTATGACAGTCCTCACTAAATAGAGAAAGAGGAAATTTCAGATCATGAAAGTTCAATAGCAAACTCTTTAACTTGACCAATGGATTTTAGGGATCCTTCACCCTAAGGAATATTACTGGAGGATGAGAGACTAGCAGCCTTTTCAATCCATGCAGTGCCATAGCGAGTTATACAAAGTTACTGAAAAAAAAAAGTTTTATTTGTTTAAAGAACAAAAATATTTGCTTTGCAAAAGCGCCAGGGCTTCAGAAACTCTCAGCTGCTCAGCTGTTTTTAAACATCTGCTTAGACACAGATGGAAAAACACTCCTTTAGGAGTCTTCATTATCTGTGCATCCAGCAAGAAGAGAAAATTGAGGAGAGCCTGTAGGACTGCACAGTGACTGTGAGCAGAGTTCTCACTCCCCAGACAGTCACTGAGGGGGAATGGTTCCCATATCTTCACAGCATTTCTCTCATTCCTGAAAATACCCCTTCCTCCCAAATTCCAGATCAGGCGGCCACCATTTGCTCAGGTGCCCTCTTCAGGGTTTGTTGTCACTGCCAACATTCCCTCTGGCCCTTCTTCCCCCCATTATGGCAGTTTCTTCCCTGAATATCTGAACTAGTCCATCCAGGACTGAACTGCTTAGAAACAGATGTGAAAATTGGCTGCAGAAAAGGTCACCTACTGAGCCTGGTATGAATGAAGACAAACAGGAAAGCAAACTAGATCTGAGAAGGAAGCTATAAAACCCCGTGGGCTAGGCTGCTACCTCCATCCAAGTAGGATAACAATTTAATGTCCAAATAGTTCTCTGGCTCCCCAGTACGGCTCTTCTAGAGTCAAGTATTACACCATGTGAGTGAGAATAGGGTGGAAGAGGCTGAACTCTTCTGCTATCACTCAGTTTGATTTTCTTCCTTCCTCTGATTTAGCCAAAGAAAGAAAAGCCCCAGTGATGCATTGCTCCATGCCACTCTTCTCTCTTCCAACACTACCAGGGTTTTCATCACCAACTCAGAAATCTCTGCCAGAATATGTGCCTTCTAAATGTGGGCTTTCTAAACTGTGACAGGTTATGGTTAATCACACTCAGGCAAAAACTCATCGATGCCCATCTGAGCCCAGATGTTACCATTGATCTTACTCTCCGAAAATTAGACTTGTGAACTTCTGTCCTAAAATCCCTGCAAAATGCATAGCTTAAATCAAGCTTGGATCTTCTGCCCCCTCTGCAGTCCAGTGAGGTTTGTGTAAGAAAAAAAAGGACTGTGACCAGATTTTAAAGCATCCATAAATGTGTGAATTAATCCTTGGAATTATTTGGTGATGTAAGATTGGGCAAGACAAGGAAAGCAAATATTTTTTTCAACCTGCATTTTGAACAAAAAACCAGCATGCCTAGCTTAATACAGACAGAGGAAAAGCCAGCAAGAAAGGAAAAGATCATGACACAATTCTTGAAAGAGGATTCACAAAAGTGAAGTACACAAAGGAAGTACAGAAATTAAAAGGAAAATAAAAAAAGAGAAAAGATTTTACGCTAAGAAAACCATTACCAGTTTTAAGAATCATCAGGGAAAAAAAGGGGTGTAAAGCTGGGGGAAGGAGGGACAGAACAAAACAGCACCATTCTATAACAACATAAATCTTCATGGAAAACACCTATGGATTTGGGCCACCAGACCCTTTTGGCCTGAAAAAGGTTGCATTAAAAACTCCACAATCACTTCTGCAGCAGTAGAAATCGCTATGCACTTGTGTGCAGGTCAGTATCTGAGTCATGTATCCCTGCACATACACACATAAATTCAAGATTTCATTACTTATTTTGTACTTAGTTCTTATAGTTAAAATGACTAATCTGTCATTAACCAGAGGTTAACCACACCAACACAGTTTTCTCAGTCCAATTGTATTTCACAGACTGACAACAAGATTTCAGCCTGATGTTTCCAATTCCTGTTTAACTAATCTAGCAGGAAATAGGGAATCATCCCATACAGTAAAGAGCAGATTGCAATATCCATGTAGGATAGCAGAGTGTGCTCTCCCTCTCATCAAGAGCTGGCTTGAATTTCATGCATGGTTTGCAAGTTGTCTCCTGTAGGTACTTACATATAAATAATGCTCAAAATATTAAAAAAAAAACCAAACAAACCAAACCAAACCAAAACCATTGTGGCCACTTCACCAGATGGTGAAGGTCAGCCTAGTTTCATTAGTCACGCAAAGAAGTTGAAGAATTGGAGCTCAATATTTTACATTTCACAAACTGTAGGTAACAACCCTTTATAAATCTCTCTGAGATGTTACAGTATGCAAGGAGGGTAATACCTAGGCTATGAGTCAGGAAAGCACTTTAAGCTCATGCTTAGGGGAGATTTAAACATGTGGTGAAAGTCAAGAGCACGTGTAAGCACCTTGTCTGCAGAGGAATGACTTGTAAAACTAAATCAGGGCTGTGTGCTTAGTCAGACTCCGTGTACTCTGCTCTAAGTCATGACTGATGACACTTAGAGGTTCTGTCTACAAAGCAAACACTTGGCATGGCCTCAGGATGGTAAACTCACTCAAAATGCTGCAAGTACTTCCCTGTGTGACACACCTAATATGTACAGAAAATACACAGAATATGCAATGCATACATCTAGATAAATATATAAACATATCTATAAGGGTTTAGAGAATGTGAACATTTGATTGTCAGCAATAGATATGAAATCTTCACAGGACATCTGGTGCAGTATATGCAAATTTGAGTAAATCACTTAGGTATCTTAAAACAATTTAGGCCCCAATTGAGCTTCCCATGTTAGATCCTGCAAAGGTGTAAAGAGGCATATTTCACTGCCAGTTTATTGTGGCTGTAGATATGAATACAAGATTTCAGTCAGTAATTTCTGTAATCAGAGGGATAATGGGATCCTTTACAATGTCATTTAGGGGTTGTTAGCCAGGCCTTCCTGCTTACAAAGTCCAGAAGCTTCAAGATGTGTTTATGTTTTGCTGGAATTTTGATTTGGACAGCGGTGTCTCCACTTTACAGGCTGACCTGCACACCTGATTCTTGTTCCCGAGGGTGGACTCTGTACCATGATCTTCCTCAACTACTGTACAGTCCACCCCTGAATGTGCTTGGACAAATATTTCTCAGCAACTGATTTATTACACTGGGATATCACCTGCTCTGAGGCTCAAGCTTTCCAGATATCACCATGACCAAGATTTGCAATACTGTGCTCACAACTAAATACACAGTGTTATCCCTTCACTGGATAACAGAGGATGGAGCAGAAACCATGGGGGAGAGGCAGAATTTGTGTAATGAGCTGCTGGCATTACAGCAAGTCAGCCCTTCCACAAGCAGCCTTTGGAAAAAGAGAATAAAGCTGGAGGCAGGCACTGAGCCCCATTAACCTTCCTAATATTTCTCCCAAACTGACCTAAACTTGAGATTTTTAAGATATTTAAGAACATCAGTTCAAGGGTTTCCCTCTAGATGCTCATGTAAAAATTTCTCACACCTAATAAATGAGCAGAAATACAGTTTATGTTACCATAAATAAAATCAGTCCGAAGTTTGCTGCATATCCAGGCATGCGGTCACTCCATGTCAGCTTCTCCTTTTCATTCTGTAGGCAAAACACATAAACAAAATAACAGACATGACAGAACTGTACCACATGAAATATTAGAATTAATAAGATTTGTTATTGAGAACCATTCTCAATTCCCCTGCTGTGATTTTGAAGTGTATTATGCTATTTAGAACACTGGTATTTTAAAGTAGATTTTAATTTGAGATAAAATAGGGTAAGATTAAATAAGATATGTAGCAAATGTTTGCAAAAATGAGAAAATATCCTATGCAACTATGATTTCAGTATTTGAAAATATGTATTCAACTCTTATTAAAGTTCATATCAAGAGAAATCCCTGAGATTGACTTTAATTTACATTTAGGCAAAGCAAGATTCAAGCATTTATTCTGAATTGCTCCCTGTAAAAGTAGAGAAAAACAGTGCTTGAGTCAGAAATCATGATAAGAATGCTGACTACCATTGAACCCAGATTTTTTGTCTAAAAGTCACAAGCATCAAATGTGACCCCTCAGATAATTCTCACAAGCCACCCCAGTCCTTCTCCTGGTGCTTGTTTTATAGCAGAGGGAAACTACAAAAGCAAGGCCCCTCTGATCTCCTCTGCCAACCTTGTTTTCTTCATGCATAAACAGCATCTCCCTCTTCCCTGCGTAATTTAAAGCAACTGTGATCAGTGAAATTCAGTACGCTTTTCCCCTCCCCACACAAACTCAACTCCAGCCCCAGCCTCATGTACATCTAAAGAAGACATTTGAAGATGGATTTATGAGAGAAATATGATTCCCTCCTCTCAAAATAGGTTTCTTAAAATAATAATAAGGTCACTGCTTTGTTTAAGTTAAACTGAAAGTATATAATCAAATTAACTAAGGACACAAAGCCAGCTGCTGTTTGTATTTCTGTGAAGCACCATTGCTACCCCATGGATCAGTACTACCCTTACACTGGAGTTAGCTCAGAGTTATTCTGAGTTTAGATGAATTTAAATCACATTAGAACTCAGGTCAAAGGTTTCCAATAAACCATTTCTAAGGCACAATTGCCCTCGGATAAACATTAAAATCTGGGAGCACTGTGCCCTTGTAAGAAGCTTTCACAAGGCAGAACTAGGAATGCAGTATATAAGCACAGAAATGCAGCCATGGATTTTTTAGCCAGGATGTGGAATTAGACCTAGGACACAATCCTGTCCACACATCCATTGCCATGGTGGTGGTGCCTCTGACACTGTGGGAAGGAGCAGTACTCAGCAGCCCCCGTGTGACCTCGTCTCCTTCGGGACACTCCTGGCAGCACTGGGGCACAGCAAACCCAACCAGAAGCACCAATAATTTGGCCCAAATAAATACTCTTTACAGTTCATACACAGAGTCCAGCATGTAGCTGGAAGGCCACTGGAAACAGCATTCCTGTGAATGCACACAAGCATTTCATTGCATTGTGATATAGAATGGCTGTGACCGTTCAGCAATTCTATAGGACATAAAGAAGTTCCAAGGGATTATACACTCACAAGGCCTGAAGGACATCACATTTTACAATTTCACTGGGCTGTATGGGGCTGTGGCTGGTGTGGGGCTGTGTTTGGTACTTGTGCTGAACACAGAGGTGATAATATAGAGACGGTTTTGTAATTGCTGAGCAGAGCTTACACAGACCTAAGACCTTTTCTGCTTTTTTGCTGCCACACTGCTGAAGGAATTTAGGAGGAGACACAGCCAGTTCAGGTGATCCCAGCTGACCAAACAGACATTCCAGACCTTATTGTCGTCATGATCAGTGTATAAAGTGAGGGGGGGAAGGAGGAGGAAGAGAGGGATGTTTGGAGTGATGGCATTTTTCTTCTTGAGTAACCACTGCATGTGATGGAGCCCTGCTCTCCTGGGGATGGCTGAACACCTGCCCAACCATGGCAAGCAGGGAATTAATTCCTTGTTTTGCTTTGCTATAAAGCTGCCTTTATCCCAACCAGGTATTTTCACCCTTTCACCCTTCCTATTCTCCCCCTGATCCTGGTATTGGGGAGTGAGTGAGTGGCTGCTGGCTGGGGTTACACCAGCATGGTCAGCAAGCCATCTTCTCAGCCTGCTCTTCCATACATGTTCTTCCTTGAACCTTATTTTTCCATGAGTTTGCCATGGTCTGCAGCGATCAGCCAAAGGGAGATCTGTCCAACATGAGGAGTTGCTAAACCAACATAAGAAAAGAAATGCTGGATGAAGTAACTGAGTTACTTAGCATACACAGCCAAACCAAATTTGGACATTTAACTCAATATCACAGAGCTCCCAGTCCATCCCAGAAGCCTCAGCTTTTCGTAGTCCCTCCCAATGCTCCCAGTCCATGTCTTTTTCCCAGTTCATCCTCATCCATCCCAGAGCTCCCAGTGCATCCAGGGAGTGGAAAGCTACCTTGTGTTCTTGTGATCAGAGACAAGACTCAAAGAAACAGGATGAAGCTGAGTCAGGGGAGGGTTCGGTTCGATATCAGGGAAAGGTTCTTCCCCCAGAGGGTGCTGGGGCACTGACCAGGCTCCCCAGGGAATGGGCATAGCCCCAAGGCTGCCAGAGCTCCAGGAGTGTTTGGACAACGCTCCCAGGGTGGAATTGCGCAGAGCCAGGAGCTGCACTGGAAGATCCTCTATCTGGAGCATTCCAAAAAGAGTAAGCATTTATTGACGTAACAAGATGAAATGGATCATCTGAAGAACAATCTCAGTGACAGATATGTTACACTGGGGAACATTCCCCAAGATGAACCATGTTGCAGGGGAATATTTATATGCAGACAGAAAACCTCACAGTAGAAATTGTTTGGGTTTTTGCCAAAGGCAAACTAAAAGATTTGCTTTAAAAATCTCACTTTCATTTTCTTTCAATGTAATGATGGATTTGCAATGCTAGTGGAGGAAAAAGCAGGCTTTGGTCTGTGTGCAGCGATGTGTTCCTGTTTTAATGTTTAATGGTGTGTTGATTGTGTTCCTTTAAGAGATAAAATTCTTTTCCTATTAAAAAATAAAAAATAAAATTTAAAAAAATCAGAAAAAGAAAGAAAGATAAAATTAAATTCCTTCTATATTTTTCTGGATGGTTTATTTCCATATGAGTTACCTGACATGGCAAAGATCCAGCTCTGCATCCTCTGGTGGGTGGGCCTCTGAGCTGTGGAAACCTTCATGTACCTTGGACTTGGACAGCATCAGGCAGCTTTTGAAAACAGTTCTACACTTCTCTGTGAATTAAACCACAGCCACTTTGCTCACATCACAAGTGTTTCAGTTATTTATTGATATTTTCCCTCAAGACAACACCTCCTCCAAGCAGGTGTTTCAATGCTGGCTCAACCTGCACTTGGGGAGTTCATCTCTCTTCTCCATCCTGCTTTGTAGTTCCAGGAGCTGCAATTCAGGCTCCTCACTGTGGTTGCACCTGGACAGTCCCAATGATTCCACTGGACTTGCACAGAGCTGTAATAATTGACTGGAACGGCGTAAAGGATGCTCAGAGAAGAACAGAATCCAGGACCCCTCTCTTACACTTAGTCTTACACTGCTAGCAACAAAAAAAAAAGCTGCAAAATTATATTTCCAATCACGAAACACAGAAATTCATCTCTAAGCATGCCCAGGAAGCTTCAAATAAGTAGTTGTCATTTTTATAACCGCACATTTCTTAGTAGATTTCTACTTTAATTTCTACTTCAATACAAAAGCTTTAATTTGTGTAAAAGCTGCACTGTCCAAATGAGAATCCAGAAATATTAATTGTGTTATCAAATACAGCTCTTCTGTATTTGTGTGACACCCAAAACATTACCTGTGCACTGCAGGCTCAAGACAAGGTGTGAAATGAAATAAGGGATCCCTGTAATTTTCCTTTGGCCTTGTAATGAGTTTAAGACAAGGAGAAAAGGATCCTTCAGAGCTATTTGGAAATTATGAGCCAGAAGAAGCCTGCAGAATGGGCAGTTTTGGAAAACAATCAATTCCAGGGTGATGACACAAAAAGAGGCACAATAAAGGACCATCAACATTTCTGGGATCTTGCAGTGGCCACAGTGGTCATTACAATTAAGAAACTTTGGCTAAGTTCATGGGATTATTTTAGCCTATATTTGAGACTCAAATTTTTGAAGGGCTTGTATTAGCCCTCAGACTTCTGTGAGGAAAGAAAAAACTGCTGCCATGCTGGGTATGTGCAATGTCTGTATCTATCCCTGTCTGAATTTAGAAGTTCTACCTTCACACTCCCACAGAAGCTGAAAGAAAGAGCTTTAGGTTTAAAAACCATTAAAAGAGAGATTTTCATTTTCTGTTCTTCTCCCTCAAGCAGCAATGGCATTTTAACAGCAAACATGGCTGTGTTTTGTGAGCAATGTTCTGTCTCAGGACTGCACATGGAAAACAAACTGCCAAGACTCATTTGGAGACAGACTAAGGACTGCAAAACCTTTAATTAAAAATTTTTGCTGTCTTTGAAACATGCAGAACAACACAGACACACCATTAGCTTTCAGTGGAGCTTAGTGGACACACTCTGAATCTAAATTGTGGAAGCAATGCAGAATAGAGAGCTGTGAGAAGTGTGTGCAAGGCTTAGTATTGGAATAGTTGAAATTAATGGATTTTAAGGCTAAGCAATGTTATTTTTAACCACCCAGTCTTAGTCTCCTTTGTAACCAAACTACTTCCTTGAGACGATTTTTGCTATAAGGATAATAAATGTAATTCAACTATTTTTTTTTTAAACCTCTAATCACAGCTTGAGCATTTCTGTGATGAACAGTCAGTTACAAGCTTTATTGGGTCATTCCAATTGCTAATTACCTTAGCTGTTGAAAATGTGTGGCTTATTTCCAAGCTGAATTTGCCTATCTGCATCCTCCAGCCTTGGCATTTAGCTGCAAATTTGTCAGTTAAGAGCATCTACTGGCAGACTTTTGAGGTTTGGCTGTTGGTTCTTATGAACTGTGATCAGGCCACCTTGGCTTTTAAGCAGGCTGAGACCACTCCCTCAGAATGGGAACAGTCAGCCAAGCCCACAGCTGTGTTTCTTCTCCTGTAATGGGGTTGGAAGTAAATCTCCCAAGGGCTGCAGCCCTGACATGGGCAACTGACTTGGCTCCTCAGGGCTCATGGAAGAATGTGTGAGTAGCCAAGTCTCTGTGCCTCAGGAGACTCACAGCCCTCCCACAGGACCACAAGTATCTCATGCAGTGGTGGGTGAGGGTTGTGCTGCCAGCCATGGAGCCTGATAGGAAAGAGGATACCTGCCTCATCTCTGTCAGTGGAGGTGTTGGCAGAATGGAGGGAAGGATCTCTGAATCCAAGTGCTTTCTACTCCTTATGAGACTTAACACTACATTCTGAAACTCCTAATGAAAAATAAAAAGGCCCAGAGAAGCTGTGGCTGCCCCATCCCTGAAGTGCTCAAGGCCAGGCTGGATGGGGCTCTGAGCAAGCTGGGATAGTGGAAGGTGTCCCTGCCCATGGCAGGGATTGGAACTGGGTGGTCTTTAGGGTGCTTTCCAAGCCAGGCTATTCCATGATTCTATGGCATATGCACAGCATTCGACACACACATATATATACACACACATATTAAATGTACGTATATGTATGTCACATGCAATGAGTACCCTGATAAAAACTAGAGTAATGGAAATATTTCAAGTTTTTTCCATCACACAGTAGTAATGACAAAGGCTGGAGGTCTGCTCTCACTGTAATTTAAATCTGTAAAGCCAGACTTGGTTAAATTAATATGCTGTAGTTTACTCAGGAATAAAAATGGTTCCTTTGCTGCAGTTAAACTTCTTCTGCCACTGAACTCAATGCATTGTGGCATATTGCAATCTTTATTGTGTAAGTGGCATTAAGGTGCTTAGACTTTATATCACTGTTTAATATCAAGTGCTTGATATTTACATATGGTTCAAGGGAAAACTGGCAGCACTTAGTCTTTTACAATGACAGTTTAACATATGGCTTTACAAGTATGAATTATTTATGTCAACTTGAAGCCATTCAGAATATTACCAGGAAAACACTATAATTTGCACAAACAATAGGGTTACATCTGTAGTCATAAATATTCATTGTTTGTCAATGTTCTTTGTAGATGATTAATAAATCATAATGAGGCTGATCCTGAGAAGGAAAAGGGCCAGCTGTACAAATACATCTGGTGGGATTTCCAAAGCCCCTGACTGACAGTGGTACCTAGGCCATAGTAGAGAAGGTGGTACTGGAATGTCACAAATTCAGCTCAGGACATCAAGGGACACTCTGTCACCTACTCAGCTTTTGTCTTGTAGTGTATCTCCTGACAAGTCTCAAAGAATGTCATGAAATACCTCATGTGGCTTTAAAATACTCTTAAATAAATATAGTCAAGCATAAGGAAGACAGATTCTGAGCCAGACATGTGCCTACTTTGCTTTGCATGATTAAATCAATTTAATATGTTTTGATACTGACTGGACATGTAACTGTGAGGGAGAACAAGGTGAGTTTCAAAGAGTGGCTTTAGGAAAAAAAGTGGATTTCAGTGCCCTGGAGTTCACTGGATTTCCAACCTCCACTTTGTACCCTGAAATCCAGACCACCACTATTGTAAGAGTCAATCTGGTTCCACACTTTCTCATGTAAACTATGAACATAGTTCACGGAATAATAAACACAACCCATTTTAAAACAATTTATCAAGAATAACTTTTCAAAAAAAATTTACCTTTTAGTAGTTCCCATAATTCAGCACCACTTAAATTGCTGGAAGTGATTTAATTTAAGAGTTTCTCTTTGTAAATTATTTTAATCATAGGACTAACAGCTCTGTATGAGTCCATTGGTTATACTATCAGATGATAACAACTTGCAGTATCTCTTCTTAAAATATAAAAAGGTCCAAAATTATGTTATCTTTTATAACTGCAAGTCTATTTGTCTCAGGTAGATAACAGGCTACCTGAATTTTATCTTTAAAATAATTTGTTTAATCTCATTATAGACTTTGACATAACCAATTTGAGCCTAGTGGAACTAAGGCAGTTGGCAATTTTGCAATTTGCAAAGCACAAATTACAATTCTCTGAATTAAATTCAACTGAGCTTTTGATTTCAGTTCTGGGAGAGATGCATTTAGTGCTAGACTCTGAGGAAAGATGTCCTTTCCATGTTCCCTGGAAGCTTGTCTGGCCTAGTTCTGTGTCGGTGTCCTAGCTGGAAGAATCTAGACTAAACATCTAGCTTCTGTGAAATCACCACAGAATTCCTAGAGAAGCAAAATCTCACTCTAAGGCTTTGGCATTGCACACTTAAAACATGATTCTCCATTGTCTCACACCATGTGAAGCCACTTATCCCCACACAAAGTGGGAGACAAAGACATGCAACACATTATCAGCTTCCTTGGGTTGCAATTTCAAATTTAGCTTGCACAAACTGTGAATGATCACACCAGCACCAGAGGAGAGCACCGTGGTGTAAATTTTAGCAATGTTTTTAAGCTGGTCATGAAAAGCTTGAGAAGCAGAGAAAGGATTAAAATGGGGATGTGGCTATGCAAAATTCTTTCCCTGGCTCCAGAGCATTTATTACCAGCTGTAAAGTATTAATTAAGTTTGTATTCTAACATTTGAATTTGCTATAAAATCTGAAATGCAGTTGCAGAACGCAAAATACAGAGGCAAACTTTTGCCAATAACAGAGAGATGACGTGCAGAATAGAGTTCTGGATAAACAGCAAAGGAAGACTGGAAGGATGGGAAAGGATACGAGAGCAAGGGGCCTTCATCTCTCTCCATTTTGCTCCAAAAAAGACACGTTTTGGAGTTACAAGAGTTCTGCCTCTGCTTGCTCTGCCACTGGCATTGCCTTTTGCTCTGAGCCCATGTCCAGGGAAAATATTTTGTTTGGCTAACACAGAAAAAGTCTATCATAAGTAGAAGTCCATAACAAGCACCCCTGTACCTTCACATACACCCAGCCTCCCCCCAAAACCCAGCAAGAGTGGAGGACTATGGAATAGTAATTAAGAGGTACCAATAAAACACTGGAAGACAAAGAGGCAAACTCTATTAATGGAGTTGGAAGAGTAATCAAATACATACATTTTGGTACTATGAGCATTATCTCCTGAATTTTGAGAACTGTGATTTCAGGGAATTACAAACTTCAGTGTTTGTGTCAATTTTCATTTTTTTAAAATGTAAATTCAAACCTAAATTTATTTTTGCAATTTAAATATATATATATATATGTAAGTATGTATATATATACACATTTCTGATGGTATAAAATTGGCAGTGACTTCCTGATGAATCACAGAACCAATCAGGTTGGAAAAGAAATCTGAGATGAGCAAGCCCAAGCTTTGACCAAATATCATCTTGTACACTAAACCAGAGCACTGAGTGCCACTGGACTGAGTCCAGTCTTTCCTTAAACACCTCCAGGGATGATGACTCCACTGTTTCTGCGAGCCACCCATTCCAATGTCTAATCACCCTCTATGTGAAGAAATTTTTCTGATGCCCAACCTGAACTTCTCCTGGTCCATAACCATCTAATTGCAAATCCTTTCCAACTTCCAAACAGGGAAATGATAATTACTCCTACACTGGGTTGAATTAGGTAATATTTTTTCCAGTTGTATATATGTGTTAAAAAAGTGTAGGAAACACACAAAGCTCTCCAGGGGGCTACTTCCTACCAGCATCCCAGATCATTTGCCTTATTTTTTTCTTTCTGAAGAAAGAGCTGTGTTAGCAACTGGCAGTAAAATGCAGATCCATTGAAAGAGAAAAGCCTCAGTTGGATTTATTACAAAGCAAGTTGGCAAAATGAGAAACAGTAGGCTTCACATTTCATTTTCTTAAAAATGTTTCTCTGTGTCTTTCCTACTATTAACAAAAAAAGGTGGAGTAGGTCTATCAACAAAAATGCCTGTAACCCCAAACCAAAAAATGTTGGAAGTAGTGGTAATATGTATATGAAACTGTGGGGTAGTATCTCCTTCAGAGATCACTGTTTATCCTACATTTAACACAGGAACCACTGTCCAGGCCATGTCAATTGGATTTGTAGAGGATACTAAATTATGAAAGTATGCTGTGAATAGTGAAGGGAGCACAGATTAAATACCAGGCTGTTGAGAGGCAGAAATACAAGTGTGAAATAGAATGATATTTGAGTAGGACAAGTTAAGGCTGATCCAACAAGGAGCATAATTTGAAATGGCAATAATGCTCAACAAAGTAAAAAGTGGTGTCAGATACTCTTGGACAGCAGTGAGTTTCTGTGTGAAAATCAAATCTGGAGAGGATAGAAAAGGTGGTCATTTATACTTGGATCATCCTCAGAGATGGTGAAGAGATGCATGTTTTAAAGAATGCACAACCTTCATGGGTTTAAATTTAACATGCATGTAACGATATGGAGTGAACTGGGGAGTGCTCTGCACAAAATCAGCCTTCTAAAGCATTGGAAATTCCAAAACCTCTGCATTCACCTCTAGCAAGGGATGAGCTCGTGTTTCTCCCACTTGTTTATCCATGGGAGAGAGCAAGTGGAGTATGGGCACATACATTCCACTGGATGAGCACAGACCTGAGCTGACCCTACCTGGGTTATTAATAGAATTTCAGAAAGGATCACGAAGATGCCTGGATATGAAGAGGATACACTGAGAGGATCTCCAGAAGGAGCCATAAGTCAAATAGGGTGATTTGTGATGCTCTACCTCCCCCCAGAGACTTGCTTCAAGTCCTCATACCAAGCTAAAGTTAAATTTTGGAACTTCTGGTGTCATCGCAGAAAACAGTGATATGGAATCTTGCATTTAAGCCCTCTCTTAAAATCAAATTTCGGCAAAAGTTAAGGGAAGAAAGGGGTTTTTCTCAGAAAACAGCTTACAGTGTGCAGTCCTCAATGCACTATTTCCTCAAAGTTCCCAAAGATTGCAGATGGACCCTCTCATTTGCTACAGTTCTTTGCACTCAAATGCTGGTTCAAGACTTTCAAGGTTGATTCTATCCAAGGGAAAATTGTAGGGGTTTGTTGGGTGTCCGCCCTTGGCACAAATCTGATCTAAAAGTTTCTATTACATAGAATGGCCTGGATTGGAAGAGACCTTAAAGATCATTAAATCCAACTCCCTGCCATGGGCAGGGGCACCTTCCACCATCCCAGCTTGCTCAGAGCCCCATCCAACCTGGCCTGCAACACTTCCAGGGATGGGGCAGCCACAGCTTCTCTGGGCAACCTGTGCCAGGGCCTCAACACCCTCACAGGGAGGAATTTCTTCCCAATATCCAAACTAAACCTGCTCTCTGTCAGTGTGAGGCCACTGCCCCTTGTCCTGTCACTCCGGGCCGTTGTAGTGTAGCTGTGTAGGACAGTCAGTCTCTGAACATCCCACCAGCCGTGACTAAATGGGAGGAAAGGCAGTGCCAAGACAGAGAGAACTTTTGTAGGGACCTCTCACTCATATTTATTCTACATGAATGACCTCTTTCAAAAAGGAAATGACATGTTTGCTTTTCACCCTTGATAGAACATGGTCACTGGTACAGCTGCTGAGACAAGGGATGGAGGAGGAAAGATCTTTGGAATCTGAGGAATTGCTGAGGAATTCTCCATTACTTGCACTTTGAAATCAAGGCCATCTGCTTTTCTATAATATTTTGGTTTAGTTTGACAGTTCTTATGGATTTGTTGAAGGATTCATTTGGTGCCATTCTATAACTTGGGTAATAGAGGAAAGCAGGTTATATCAAAATTAAAGACAAAAAGTATTTTGAAAGAAATGTATGTGAAGAAAATAGATAAACAGTGTTCATGTCTGTTGCTGGTATGTGTAAAAAGTAAGTAGGGGATTAAAATACCAACAGGAAATTTAAACTGGACATGAAGACAACACTTGGAACAGTAAATCCTTTGATCCTTCAAAAGAGATATAGGTAACACCTGGGAAAAGCTCCATAACAAGGCCATGGTATCTCCATTACTGAAGATTTTTAAGAACAGCTTAAAGAAATGCCTGGCAAATATGACAATGGGTTTAGCTGGTCCTGCTTTGGAGCACAGTGCGGGTACTCGATGTACCTTTCTAAGCTTAATTCCTGCATTTTTTTTTCTTTTCTGTAATGCCTATTACCTTAATGGCCTGAAAACCATTTAAATTACTGTGAACTATATCTATTTCTTTCTCCTGTTCAGAAAAATATGAAACTCTGATAAATCTCATGTATTTTCCTCAAATCAGCCAGAGAAATAAAATATTTAAGTACTTCAACCAACGATTATTGGTAGGATGTGAGCAGAGGTGTGGTCACTCATAAATGATTCTTTCTTCATGTATCCACTTACTTAACTCCTGTGAGCAAATACAATCATCTTACACCACTTCAGGGGCCACTGAAAACATGTTCCTTATTAGATGAAAGAGGGTATTTAATATACGATGACCACCTCACAGAAATCCATTCCCCAGAATATAACCAGGAAATTTGGATGTGCCAGCCCAATGGCTTCATGGCAGCCAACACCTTGGCACAAAGCCAAGGAGTTAAAGAGTCAACAACTCACAAAGATATTTCTCGCTTGTCCAGAGCAAAGCAATCAAATGGAGCTGCCAGCCTTTGCATTCTCATTGGAATATTTTGTCTTCCCATGACAAGAGTAGCAAACCCCACAGAGACCTGTATCCTGGAACTGCAGCTGGGAAGTGTGACAGACCTGTTGTCCTTGACACAAAAAGACAAAACAAGAAGAGATGACCTGCAGACCTTACAGACAAGCAAATGTGCCTTCCAATAAGCCAAAATCCTAAATCAGTGACCAAAGGCATAATGTCACTTGGTATCAGGGCCAAAATTGGTGCTAATCCTACAAACCCTTGCAGCCAAGACACCACTCTTACAAAAGAATTGCTCAGATCCCTCAGAGCTCCATGGCCTAAATACAATCCTGAAAGCCCAGAGGTTCAGGCTTGCTGATATCCATCACAAACTATCCATCCAAATCAGCAGCTCACGAAATGTTATCTGGCAATGGCTGTAGGAATAAAGGAAATGTATGATGTCTCTGACATTAGCTTCTACATCTCCCGTTGCCTAAAATGCATCAGTTCTCATGTCTGCAGAAATGCCCAAAAACCTATAGGATTATAACAGAACTACAATTATCTATTCATGGGAATTATAAGATGGAATCATTTCTTCAGAAACAAAGCAATTTCATTTACGTCCAAATAAGATTGAACATATTAGCAACAGATTAAGCATCTGGAATCTTTTAAATAATTCGACTAAATGTGCAACGTTATTAAGAAAAGATGTGTGTTTTTTCTATTGGGATCTATGTCTAATACTTATTCCCCCACAGATGAGCTTCATCAGGCATCAGGAGGAACAGCCAAAAGAGAACAGTTTGCTTATGTGCTCAAGAGATGAACTATTTGCTCAGTATTTTAAAGGAGGTGAGAACTAACACTGTGATAGTCCTGCCAGACATGGCCTGTGTGTGCTTGGTCAGCTGAACCCTGAGATCTGGTTTACAAAGGTCTGGAAGTGATGCAACACTGGCAGGTTCAAATGAGACTTGACTGCTCAGTACACTCAAACACTCCAAATTCCCAAATTCCCAAATTTCCAACATTGCACTTTGGCGTCTTCAAAGACCCACGAAGGAATTTCAGCTCCCATTGTCTTTACCACTATCCCATGACATGGAACCTGGCATATCTAAGGGAGATGCTCTTCAGAGAAACTACACAAATACCACCCACATCTACCCATTTCTATTTTCCTGAATTGAATCCCATTGCCAGTACCCCCAGGGATGCCAGGGGGCTTTTCTTCATGAAAACAAGCTGTCCAGAGATGCTATTCTGTATGGATTGCCAGCCAATCCAGAATGTCCTCTGGGGACACAGGAGTGGGTGGGATGTTTCCCCAGTGACCACAAAAGAAGCTCTGTCACAATTTCTAGCCCTGTGGATTTCTCCTTCTCTAGAAATAACCCAGACATCATAAGGCCCCTTTGTCACAGAACTTCTGGAGCGCACATTTCTCCATTCTTGCCTTATTCTTCAGCAAGACAGATATTTCCTTTGTGCTGCTTCCCACCAGAAATCTTCTCTGGAGTGAGGAACAGGCATTGTCCATTGGTGCCTCACAGAAAATCTATGGGTGATTTTGTCTACATCATTCCTCTCTTAGCATAGAGTCCCACATGGACCTGTTGGACCCAGTCCAGAGCAGGGACACCAAGGTGACCAGAGGGATGGAGCAGCTCTGCTGTGAGGAAAGGCTGAGGGAATTGGGATAATTCAGCCTGGACAAGAGAAGGCTTTGGGGTGACCTCATGGTGGCCTTGCAGTACCTGAAGGTAGACCACAGGAAAGATGAAGAGAGACTCTTGAGCAGGGCCTGGAGTGACAGGACAAGGGGCAATGGCCTCACACTGACAGAGAGCAGGGTTAGATTGGATATGAGGAAGAAATTGTTCCCTGTGAGGGTGGTGAGGCCCTGGCACAGGTTGCCCAGAGAAGCTGTGGCTGCCCCATCCCTGGAAGTGTTCCAGGCCAGGCTGGATGTGGCTCTGAGCAACCTGGGATAATGGAAGGTGTCCCTGCAGGAGGCCAGAATGAGGTGAGACTTAAAGTCCCTTCCCACCCAGGTCATCCTGTGATTCTAGGATTTTTCCATACACCGTATGTGGTTTCACCTTAAAGAATCTCCACCACAGAATAAGTTAATGTAAAATCTTATTGATTTGAAGACATTGGCCACTCTTTCTCTTTGCAAAAGTCTCTGTCTTTGCTCCCTCTTTTGCCCAGTCTTTCAGTTCTACCCAGAGAACCACGGAATCACTGGTTCCACTACAGTATGCTGGAATTCTGCTCCTAATTTGGTCTCACTGCTTCTCTTCACATGTTTATGTTGTTCACCTGCTCCTTGTTCAAACTTTCATCTGAGACTGGAATGTCTCATTGATGGAGATGGTATTTTGGCATAGAGTTCTGTAAAATATTCTGTTTATTTTCAAAATATCTGTTAGAGTGACTCTTGCTGATGGTAGCAAATCTGTTCCTTTTATCCTTCTGTTAGCTCTGAGATCATAAGGATCAGTATAATGAAGAAAATGGACCAAAGAGTCCTTCTCAATATAAAAAAAGAGTCAATGGGTCTGTTATGAAGAAGTGGCAATGGAAAGTTAGTTTCCATATGCATTTAAGCAAGATAAGAAGGGAAATAAATGATTCTTTTTCCTCTCCAATGAAAGTTTCATTGCATTTCACAAAAATAAAAAAACAGAAGGAGGCAGATATGTCCCAAATTAGGATGGAAAGCTAAAGTGTTTGTTTTCAAAAATGTTTTTAATTACTGTGAACCAAATGTTTTACGTCAACAACTTATAATATTTTGTTTTTGATTTCTTCTATTTTTAAAATCCCTCTAACATAAATTCCATTTTGCAATAAGAAGTAATTTAAAAACAACAGTTGGAAACTCCTCACTCTATGAAAGTTGAACTGAGATATTTTATTAAAATCAAAACATCTTTTACTAAAAAAATAACTGCAGCAAACAGTATTTTAGCAGAGGGGAGTTTCAATGTACGGGGGAAACCTACTGAGCAAAAATTCAGCATTTGCAAATCGAGACACATTTTATCTGAAAATCTTTTTTAACTTTTATCAGAATAGAAAAGTAATCTCTGCACCACCACAGTGTATTGTCCATATTTTTATAGGGAAGCTTGGGAGAAAACCAGCAGAAAGTCTACATCATGCAACTGTAATAAAATACTAAGAATTATGATTTTATCATAACTATATTCAGAAGAAACATCTTCCCAAGCGGTTGTAATTACAGAGAGAGGAAATATACAGTGACAAAGCTGATCTTTAAGTTCTGTGGACTCAAAAGTCTATATTATATTAAAAAGAGTACTGCAAAGGCCCCACTATGGCTGAAATTCATTATCCTCTTGAAGAGAGGAGCCGTAGAATCATAGAATGGTTTGGGTTGGAAGGGACCTTAAAGATCAGCCAGTTCCAACATCCTGCTATGGGCAGGGACACCTTCCTCTGTGTCAGGTTGCTTAGAGTCTCATCCACCCTGGCTTTGAGCAGGATGGGCCTGTCATTACAGTTAAATTCCAACCTATAGCCCTGTTGTGAGAGAACTCCTGTGTTTAACTCCAGTTGTTTTAAATTTGTAGTTGCTTCATGCACAATTTAATGATTTAGCACTCAATCTGATAATGCAAGTTCTAACTGAGCTCAGAGAGTCCTGAACATTCAGTAGCTCACCGAAGACAAAGCTGTTTCCAATTTCAACTCAAAAGGAGCACAGTGGGACAAATCCCTTACCTGCAGGGATGCACCATGCTATTCTATAGGAGGATTTGCAAAAATCTCCGTTGTTGCTGTCATATTCCTCCCCATGTGTGGCAGGACATACCTACCCCCTCTCTACCACTGATGGCTGGTGCGTATGCAAGAGATAACTCAGGTGGGCCACAGGCCCGGCATGGGCTATCTCTGGCCCCAAAAGGGCTCAGGCCCCCAGATAAGAATCAACATCTCAGTCTGGAAAGCAAATGTGGGAAGAGATTAAAGAAATATTCTTGACCAAGAGACATGGTTCTTAGGTCTATAAAAGCCCACAGAAGTATCACAGAAGCAGAAGTCTCTTACACACTCCTCAGAAAGGTGTGAGAAGATTTCTCCCTGGAGCCTTGGACCAACTCCAGGTCACTTTTCCTGGGAATTGAGTGAGAAGATTTCTCGATGTGTACTCCATCAAATTTGGATGGTAAGAAACATTGAATCCTAAGTTATACTATTTATTGGCTAGCTGTAAGTTTAATGGTACCTTTAACTCCGTCTGTATAATACTAGTATTGCCTTTTGTCTTATCTTATGTGTAGTAATAATCTGCTTTAAATCTTATGTCTCTTCAATTTGTGTCTATTAATAAATAATTCAGTTTATAATAGACCAAATCAGCCATTATTAAAGAACTTGTAAATCAGAGTGGATCTTTGGGGTGCTGGCCACCTCAGTACAGCTACTGCCTGCTGCCAGAGACCTGGGCAAAACACAGGAGCTGATTTAAACTTACATGGTCCATTGTAACAGCATGTGTTACAATCCAGAAAAGCACAGAGGCATGGCAAGTCCTCTGGCTGGTTCTTTCAGTTTCGTGCATCCTTGGTATCAGATCGTGTTCTGCTACTGCCTGTGAGATTTGCACTCCTCTTGGATTCCTCACACAGAGGAGATTCACAGGTATAGACAGATAGCCATGGAATGATATCACTTGTCTGAAAGCAGGGCCCTAATTTTTTATTTTTTCTGTTTTCAGAGTTTGCAAAATCTGCAGACTAAAGTAACAATTAACCCTCTGAAGAACCTCTGCTGCAGATGTCCCATGCATCACAATAATTGATACATTTCCTGACCTTTGGAAAAGAGTGCTGTGAACTATGATGTCATACCTCAGTTGAAGCAAAGCTTAAGGCCGTGCTTCATACTTTGATAACACTTGTATTAACAAAGAAATGTACCCTATGTCTAATGCTTGACATAGGAAAGGTGTAGTGTCAGCAAAATGTTAATTTTAATAGTAATATAATTTTTGCAGTATCAGCTAGTTGCACATCAGTCTGCCTAATTGTCCCACTTCTCAGCTGTACTACATTTGTTTCTGCCTTTTCCACACAGAACTGTGTAAAAGCTGAGCTCTAGGGCATGAGCCAGAACCTTGGGCTTGTTAACACACATGCAGAAGTGTTGCTTTAGGCAAGGAAACACACAGTGCTCAGGGACAGTCCTCACAGCAGCACTACATCCTGAGGAAAAGGTGAGAAGGGATAGACAGGGACAAGAAGTGGGTGGCCTCATAAAAACATGAGCATGACAAAGAAATTTAAGGAGAATGAAGCAAGTGCCAGGCAGCCACCTTTGAGAAGACTCACAGCATCCTTAGGGTTGAAGGGGACCTCTGGAGATCATCCAGTCCAACCTCCCTGCCCAGAGAAGCTGCCCCATCCCTGGAAGCGTTCAAGGCCAGGCTGGATGTGGCTCTGAGCAACCTGGTCTGGTGGAAGGTGTCCCTGCCCTTGTCAGGGGGGTTGGAACTGGTTGATCTTTAAGGTCTTTTCCAACCCAAACCATTCTGTGATTCTGTGTTATTTAAAAATAATAACTTAATAAGATAGCATTATGCTTCTTAGCTATTCGAGAAACAGGGTTTTTTAAAAGTGTAAGATATTCTGAGGTACGTAATAAAACTTCAAGGATCATAAAACTGGGGGTTTACTGTTGGATTTTGAAGATGCCAAATGTTCATGGAAAGATTAGAATATGCTTTGGGTTTCACGTTGCTGCTGACCTGGCAGCCCATTCTCCCTCACCATCTTTAACAGCGTGTGGGTCACAGGAATGGCATAGGTCACTTAGTGCTGTCATGTCCAATACACTCCTCTCTTCCTTCAAGACTTGAACCTGGACTATGACTTTACAGAGTCCTGGGAACAGAGCCAGGCCACTGGAGTTCTTCCTTTCGACCCAAAGTCTGGAACAGAAAGCTCATCTTGTGAGTGTGTTTCATTGCTGTACTGGTGTTACTGGGCTCTCCATTTCAACTTGATGTTGTGTGGGTGAGATGATACTTTTAAAAGGTCTCTTGAGAAAAGACTGAGCCTGACCTAAGGAGGTGGCCCCCAATGAAATGAACTGCTGGGAGACATGAAGGTCCCTTGCACTTTAGGAATACAGGTGAAGGAAATACAGCTGTCACCTCAAATCAGAGCTGCAGAGCAGGGAAACTTTCATTCCAGTTAGTTTTTTTCTCTCAGTGTACATTCAAAAACTGGGGCAAAGCAGAAATGAGCTCACAGACTGACGGAACTTTATCTCCTTAGACTTGAAGCTCAATACCCAGACAACCACATACTCCCCTGAATTATGGACAGTGGGAAAAGACCTCTGACACTTTTCCACGTGTGTGCCAAAGGCCAATGCCATGCTTCTAAATACACCTGAATTTGTTCTAAATATGTACATCCTTTCTACTTTAATAAAGGGAAGTAGCACACAAGAAATTCAAATTATTCTCTAATGTTTCTTTCGTGCCAAAAAAACCCCTGGGCCATGCATTCTCTGTTTTCCATGTCCTTCTTCCATTTTGCCAAAAGCTGCTTTCAAAATCCTTACCTTTGTTACTGCAGGTGCCAACTAGTCTAAGGATAGCACCTAAAATTGGTTTACATTTTCTTTGTGAATATACACCAAAAGGAAATAGAAATTTATTTGGTTTTTTTTTTTTGTGGCATTTTCATGTGAAAATATGGGATTTAAGAATTTAATTTAGTTTTCAAATGCATCAGGGCTTGGGAGGAAATTTCAGTTATTCCAGCTTATCATAAATTTGGTTTGGCTAAGAGCTGAAACTGGAACTGAACGCTGCTGAATATGGAGTTAGAGTTGGTCTGTGCTTCTCCTTGAGTGTCTGAAAGCAGTAGTGAAAATTAAGATATATAATTATGATTAGAATGAAAGAAGGTTCTCATTTTTTGTTTAAAACTGTTTTATCCTGCTTGGAAAAAATAAATCTCTAGGTCTCAAGTGTGTATATTTTTATGCTGACAGATTGCATGTTTCTCTATTTCCTTCTAAAGGCAAAACCTCTTTCTGACCCTTGAATTTCCGTTCCATTGATTATAAATTAGGAGAAAGAAACCATGATTCTCTCCCAGGAATGTTGCCATGTGGAAACAGGCAGGGCAAGACCTTCTGGGATAACAGGCATGGACTACCAAAACAGTTACCTAAAATAGAAACATCTCAGTGCAGCAGTCACTGCAAGGAGCTGCTTATTAGTGCTGGAAATCTCCTTGTCCCACAGTTCAGATCCAGGTCCAGGTGCCCTATGGAGATCTAAGTATCCTATTGCCTTAGTGTGACTTTATGGTGTATCCCACATTGCCTACTCTATGCCCAGAAAATGAATTTTGTGCCTTTCTGTGCCTTTAAACTAAGCCCAAAAAAACACAACCAAAATAACTTTTTCAAGGCAATTCTGTGCTTCAAAGTCACTACTCCTCTCTTCTGCTCTTCTACTGTAGAAAGTAATAACTGCTGCAGCAGAGAGGGAAAAGAACACCCTTCCTTGCTTTCCAGCCAGCTCTCAGCTCTGTTTCTTCAAAAAGAGAGAGACAAAGTTTTCCTGAAACTTTAGTTTCTTCTTCTCCTCTTCTAAACTTATTCAAAACACCAAACATCAAAACCTCACTGAAAGACCTTCCACCAGCCTAGAGGGGAGTCCCCCATGCCAACCCAGCTGCAAAAAAGAGGGGAAAAAAATGGACCACACCCACCAAAAAACCTCTATACTCTTCCAAGTTTCTCTCCACAATGAAAAATTTTATTATTTAATATTATTATTCCTTTTTGTGTGTTCGTTAAATAAATAGTTTTTTCCTTCTTCACTTTCCTCCAAACAAATATTTTCTTTTCCTGAACCTAGTAAAAAAAGAGTAACTACAACCTGCTTTCTATCAAAAAAAATTCTCCTCTGAATTTGTCTCAAACCAAGACACTCATCTAATACTGCAGCCACATAAAGCAATTGGCAGGAGAAAAACAGCAGGAAGATGAAACTTCCCTATGCACATAAGATCAGCAGAAATAAAGTTTCTCATGAGACACTGGATCCTCCCTGGCAGTGAAGTGAAGGGCATGATTTCATAATAGATGAAGTTACTGTTGGTGAATAGAAGAAAAACCTGTCAATCATTGATCATACTTTGTGACACTGATTCAATGTATTCCAGAAGTGTTGACACATGCTAGTATCTATTGAAGTATATATTGCCTGGAATTAATGTGACTGAATAGAGCAAGGGCCACATTTATTAGAAAACAGGTCCTGGTGCAAAAAACCACAAGGGGTACCACAAACTCAGATAGTGAGACTGCAGTTCTCAGTCTAAGTACCAGTAACCAAACAGATTTGCTCACTTTATAAGAACACTAGAAAAGGACAGCCCACACATAAAATGAGCACAGAAATGAGATAGAAAAATGCACTAAAGGATAAATCAGTACAGATTCAAATCAAATATTTCAATCTCATAGACCTCTCCTTCTACCATATTAATGCATTGAGAAACAGTTATTAAAGTGATATTGTTCTCTAATTTTCCAGGATTATATATGACAGTCTTGTCCCTGAATAGAAAATTGCAGCTGTATCTGTATTTGGCAAATGCTTACTAGTTGGACACAAATATAAAATATATAATTAAAATGCACCATGTGGATCAGGAATATCTTTTATGGAGCTTTGGACTGGTAGCTGCACCACTTGTTTGACTGGATTTTTATCAGTGAAAGGGTTAATATGGACAGTAGCAGTTTAATTAAGAAACAAAAAAAATGTTTAATACAAGCTATTATAATATTCTACTAGCAAGGGATCACAATTCAAAGTTCTCTCTAGCATGCATGAAAAGCCTCTGGAAATTCAGAATCATGGGGTTTTAAATTTTGTTTGGAGGATTTATAAAGGAAACTGCTGCAGGGAGTTGTTGTGACCCAAGGGCAGAACCCAAAACTTGGCCTTGTTCAACCTCAGTTAGACCTCGTGAATTACACCAGGTTTACACTGCAGAGATTAAGATCTTGCTCAGAAGAGGCTCATATAAGTCAGGAACAGACTGGGACCATTGGAACTATTGGGACAATTCCAGTTTGCATGCACCTATATTATCTATGATGATAGGAACTTGGAAGTTCAGGAAAGCCAATATATTCCTCACATAATTCCAACCTTCATTCCTAGTGGACTTTATGTTCAGCACAAAACTCTGTGGTGAAGTGATCACACTTTTGACAAGCAGAGTGAGGCTAAAGACAAAATACTTGAGCAGAAACATGCTAAGTATGTGTTGGAGTATGTGTAAAATACAAACTCCTTTTGCCAGAAGAAGGGATCTGGAGGCAACATCAACATTCAGACCAGCACATGTAGTTCTGCTACTACAGGAATGAGCTCAACCTCAGAGACACAAATTAGTAGCTAAAAGAGAGGATGTCTCTATATTCCTTCTAACACAAGTAAGTTTACTCCAGCTACCAGGCATGAGGTTGTACAAAACAGTCTTGAATACTTGTCACCTGAGGCTCAGTTCACACTGAAATCATCCATAGACTTAAAGGAGATTAAAATAAGTGTTTCTCCCAATATTAAATTAAAACTTCTTACTTACAGAAAGAAAGAGGCAGATTAAGTCATGAGTGAGGTTCCTCCTATTTTCATCATAATTTTTCTGCTGTTAAATTCACAATAACACCAGGAAATTAGAGCTGCATGAAAGCACACTGTTGTTTCTGAAAACAACATCTTGAAGTTGCACCTGAGTACAGATTTGTCATGTTTTGGCTCATTTATACCTTCTCTTTCAATCTTCTTTTCATCACCCCTACCTCTAAGCCAAATTCTTCTTGCCCTTTCTTCTGCTACAGTTATTACATAAATCTCCACTTCTCATTCTAAATTTAATGACTCCCGTGGCTATAACCTCCCCAAGTCTCTCTTCTTTAAATTATAAACAAATCCAAAAAGTTATTATCAGCCTTCTCTCCAAACAGACAGGAACATATGAACAGGTACAAATCTACCAAGCAAGGGTTCTCTATTGGCGTTGCTCAGTGAAATTCCTGTGTTCACTGCTCGTGGACAACATGAGAACACGTCTGCAGTTCCACATAATCAAACAATGCTGTGCTATATCCTACAGATCCCTGCCTTACTGCTAGCAGCTTACCCAGTTTCAGCCCCAACACCTCAAATTTTTCCAGAAGTTTACTCTTCCAGTCCACGACACAGAAATAGTCCTTCCTTAAATTTTGTAAGAGTCTTACCACCTTCCCCAAACTAGAGACTGATCACTTGTCTTACACAAGATTTCCCTACAGTGCTATACAAGAAAAAAGAGGTTTATTTCTCTTTACCAATCATTACTGTCTGCAGAGTAACATAGAAAAAGTAATTACCTCTTCCTAAGGAAAATCTAAGGAGAGGTGTGCTGGCCAAATCCAGCAGCAGAGTCATGGAGCAACTATTGCAGATCACAGTCACAAATTTCAAGCTTGAGCAGACTTCAGACTCACCAAGCTGAACAAGTTTCTGCAGCCCAAAAAAGAATTCTGTGTAAGTAGAAGGACATCAGTCCTTCTCCTCTGCCTCCAGTAACAGGGGGAAGATCAGCACTCCTTACATCCCCCAGTGTATCATTAATATTGATACTGGAAGCCAGAAGGCTACATGGGAAAAATAAAGGAGTTTTTTAAGAAGATAGGCACATCTGAGAAGACTTAAAATACAGCAGCCCCAACTGCAACTTACACATGCCACTGTTTCTCTGGGAAAATTATTCCAGTGCTTCATCACCCTCACAGGGAAGAATTTCTTCCTAATATCCAAATTAAACCTCCCCTCTGTCAGTGTGAAGCCATTCCCCCCTGAATTATCACTCCAGGCACTTGTCAAGAGTCTCTGTCCATCATTCTTGTGGTTCTCTTCAGGTACTGGAAGGCCACAATTAAGAAGAAAACATTCCGATTTTCAGTTGTGTGGTTATTATGAGATAAAACAGAATTTTGCAGCGTACAAATATGCAAGCCAGATTCCTAGGAGCCGGTAAAGGTATGGCATTTGTTCTTCACTGAGATACAAAAAAGAGACTTTGGGTGCTTCAGAAAAGAATAAACACCCATCAGTAATATTTTTATATCCTGTAAAGCCATATATTCAGCCTTACCGAATAGTAAAGGTTTAAATATGCAGCCTTAGAATGCACTATAAACCCAGATTACTTTAAATTTCTGAGTCTCTGGCATAGTTTTTAAGTTTGGAATATGCAACCATTCAGTGAGAAAATATCGATGCTACAAACCCTTGTATTAATACTGCCTACCATTTCCAGGTGTACAATCACCTAAAGGAGATTTCTGAACACAAATGGAAAACAAGGCTCATGATATCAGGCATTCCTTGTCTCCTTTTAGTTCTCACTACTGTGATTGAAATGGAAGATGATCCTTACCAACTTGTTCATTAATGTTCATGCACAGAAAAAAATAATTGTGCACTTCAAGATAATTCACTGCCAACTTACTTTTCACATAAAATCTTCTAAAATATAGACATACAATATTAATAAGGAGAACTATTTCTACCCTTCTTCTTCTGAAAAGCTCCATATTCTCATAAACAGTCCTATAAAGGAAGGCCATTGAGTAAAAAGCTTACTTAACTAACTTTTAAAGGAAAATCTGGAATCAATACACTTGAAATCAAATGCATATTGATTGTGCCATTTTCCTCTTCAAAAATAAACTGTCTCAGTAAATTACACGAAGCTCTCAAGGCTTGACACAATCCTTATGACTCCCAGATCTTACTCCCTCTATATCCTGTTAATTTTACTGCTGTGACTGGCCCCAGTTAGCAAGATTAGCACTGGTAGTAAAATCGTGTACATGCAAAAGCTTATGAAAAACTTGATGTTTTAACATTCTTTGTTCATAGCCTTTTTTTTGGATCTAAACTTCCAAAGGTTCTAAGTTGTACAATCACCAGCTCTAACTGCCTGTCTCTAAGTCAGGTGAAATAAACCAAAAACTCTCTATTTTGATGGACTCTGGCCACAAAGCAATTTCTATCCAACAACAAAGGCAAAGCCAGTAACTTCTAATATATGGATGATGATGGGTTTGAGATGCTGAAAACTCTTTATAAATATCTAATTTTAGTGCTGTGATAAATACGATGCTATGAGTCTGCTTTCCAGGATGAAGCTTTCCTTAATGCCCTCTCATGCCAGGACTTTATCTTGCAAGCTTTCCATTTGTAGCTCTTCCTTTGACTTCAGTAAGGGCTCTGGAGAAAGGAATTGCATAATCAGGCCCTTAATCAAATTTATTAAAACCCTGATGATATACAACCCAATTAAGGAATACCTCTCCGTTCCATAAGAGCTTTTTACATTCCCTATAAAACACTTTCCTCCTCACCACATAAAACTTTGTGTGTGCATTGAGTCTGTCAGTATGAAGTACAAGCCCTAGAAATGAAAATGGGGCAATTAAATCTACAAGCTGTGGCTGATTTAATAATGAAAAGATAATGTTAATTGGCTGAAGAACTTTCGAGCAACTTTCAATCTTGTTATTAGGCAGGTTGTGAAAACCACAGCGATATTGTGATACCCCAGTTTCTAAAAGTAGGATCTTTCTTATCACATTCACTGGTACAGTACTTCCCTCAAGTGGTAAATTGATTTTCTCCTGTTTTGAATTTTCCTCTATGATATTAAACAGCAAAAACACATACTGTGTTCCCTAACAATCTTGGATTTTGGATTTTTAGAGTCAACTAATTTTTTCTTGCTGGTCTTTGTTTCAACTGCATTGTTTCATTGCAAGGCCTTTTAATTGTGTCAACCACGGACCCATACACTGAACATTACCAGCATATCTCTATCAGGAACATATGGCACATTTGAGAGTACAACATCCCTGCTTGGGGTGACAGCTTGTTGTGCTTCAAAGGCTGATACTCAAGACAAAAACAGTTCAAAATATTCATTAACAGCCTGGATTTGGGGTCTGTATTTAGCTCTTCTGAGACTGCTTCTAAAGACCTTTAAAAGTGAAAGAAAGACGTTTATAAACAGGGCCAAGTTAGGAATAAAGCTGTCAAAGAGGGACACGAAAGAACCAGAGGTACTTTTGCCTTAATGGGTAAGCAAAAGAAAGTTAACAAAGTGAACAATAGCAACAATCCAACAAATAAAGCTAAATTAAATAAAAATGTAAAATGCTGTAACTTGAATAATTTTAGATGAAAATTAATATTACTAGCTACTGGTTTACTACAGACAGTAAGGGGTTACAATTCTTTTCCCACTTAATCAGCTTTGTATAATATTGTCATGTTGTGTCAAAGAAGTCATTGTGCAATAGGTGCATGGAATAACATTATTTCTGTATCTGTCCCCAAAGTATCAGACATATGTCTTTCCTGATCCTGTCTGTACTTATGAAGGCATAACTTAGCCTTAGCTCTTTGTTCACCTTTTGCAAAGATGCTTAAGTTCTTTAGAAGGCATAGCCATATATAAAATTAAAATAAATTTAATTCAATTTATCCCCCAGCCCTCATTCAGGCACTGTAGTTGGTTTTATACTTCAAGCCTGTGAATCGGTGAGCAGCATCCCTCCCTGAGAGCAGGCCAAACACAGAGCCTCTGAGGCTGCAGGAGGAATGTGCCACCCCTGAAGCCACCTGTGCTGAATCCCTGTTCTCCACCAGCAGCAGCACCGTGGCATCTGGTAGTGACTCGAGGCTTCTCCTCCCCATGAAACTGCAGCCAACACACTTGTCTGGCTTGGCAGGGAAATACTGTGGTATGGACCCCAATTATTTTTCAGCTGAAATAGAGCACAGTCTTTAGTGAGTTTCATTGTTAAATTAATGCACTGGGCCATTCCTAAGGGCTGTTCACATTTAGCTTGAGCTCATGCAGATTGGCTCTGTCTCTGAACAAAGCTCCAGGAGCAAAATGGGAAAAGTGGAGACACCTGCTTGCTGTAAACTTAGGAGTCTCCAGATTTTCAGTGTAGCCTTGCCAGGGGTCCTTGTTGAGGTTTCTTTTGTCTGGATGGATTTTATTTTGCTTGCTTGAAATGTCTACTTTCTCTACTTTCACCAAAAGCTGTGAAGGGATTTAAAACAGTTTCCTAACCTCAATATGGTCATTTTCCCTCCCAAACCCTTCTGAATGCAGCTGACTGACCCATTTGCCATTCAAACTGATCTTGCCACTAGGTATCATATGGAGGATGATATTTCTCTTTACCAACAGCCAGGAGCTTCTCCCAATCTTGATTGCTCTGCAGAACATCTAGGAAGCATGAATGTGAAGAACTCTGCTAATGCTCTGTATACTTTTGGGCATACCTTGGGGGGAATATAAGTTAGAAGAGCTGTGTACCACTAACAATTTGACCACCTGAGGTCCTTCTGTCTCAGATTTCTTCCAGGATGTCATAAATGCCGCTTCCAGAAACCAAAATATTTACACAAATGGAAGTGACTGATCTCATCAGTCCGACTAACACTGCAGGCAATACAACTGAACCTGCAAATCTAATGCATTCAAACTCCACATCCCATTATGTTTGTTTTCCTGCAATGAGTGCCCCAAAACTCAGATACAACAGACTCAAGAAAGTGACAGCAGGATCCTAGAATCAAGGAAGGGTTTGGGTTGGGAGGGACTTTGAAGATCATCTCATTCCAACCCCCTGCCCATGGGCAGGGACACCTTCCATCAGACCAGGTTGCTCAGAGCCACATCCAACCTGACCTTGAGCATTTCCAGGGATGGGGCAGCCACAGCAAATTTTCTTCACTCCGCTACTCTACACATCTATGGGTTTTGAACAGTTCAGTTTGCATTGCTTGTGACCTTATGTTTCCTAAGTTCTGCAAATTGTTCATAATTACTCCTTTTCTCAAAAGCCTCTGATTGGTTTTCTTCTCTCATGATAGGTTTTTCTGTCCTAAGATTTGAACCCTATTTGTAACTCAGCATTGGTCAGGTTGGAAATGCTGAAGCTCTTGGGTAAACCCATTTAGACCATCTCTTATCATGTAGTAAAAACCTAAGAAAATATTAAAAAAAAACCAAACTCCAAATGTAATTCTTAAATTATACTTTAGATGTACACTTTGCTGTCCAATCTTAGCAATTCTGGAAGCAATTTTCTGCTTTCTTTCTTCTTCAGACTGTTAAAAATCTAGTTAAATTTTTGCATGACCTCATTTTTTCTGATTCAGTTTTTGTCTCTCTGAACCTGCTCTAGATTTTCCTTTCCATGAGGAGAAACTAGCCAGCAAAAATTGTCTTAAAAGTCTGGGTTATTCCCTGGCTTAGCATTTGGCAGGAAAAGTGACTAATTATATATTGAAATAAATGAAAGTAGGTGGAAATTTTGCTTTTTCATACGGGAGACTTCTAAATCCTGAAGAACAAAGTGGCAGAACCCAGCCATGATGCATTTGTCTCCATAACTGAACAAGCCTGGGGGAGGAATATCCAAGAAACAAATATATTTTGTTGTATCTTGATATATTTAGTATTATAATTGAGAAAAAAAAATTTGTCAAGGACAGAACTTATCTACATGGTAAAATTTTAGACCCACATAAAATGAACAAATCACCTGCAAAGTTTTCCACAGTCTATATGTCATATTTCTTCAAGGAAAATATTCCAAACTCTGCAAAAACTTTTTTAAAAATTGGGGAAAAAATGGATGACAAAAAATTATGACATGAAGGAAAGCAGAGAAGGATGAGCCATGAAGCACCAAACAGCTGTGGGCAGAAGGCACTGTAGCTCCATTGCCAAATCAGCTGTTTGAAAATCAAATTCTTTCTCTTTTTCTTTGAAATTAAAATTCTTGTACACACTTTTCTAGTCAGTCACTGTGAAAGATATTGATTAATAACTTATTAAATACATGATATTTTCCCTGTGGAATAATACAGTGTGTGTTTACTGAAGTACACCACATTTCTCTTCCGTAGGAAATCTGTTATATCATTAATCAAACACACAAGTTTAGATGGCATGGTTATTAATCTGCCTTTAGTGAACCCAAGTTACATTTTGTCCTATTGCTCAAGTACTTGTAGTAAGGCTCAAATTATATTTCCTTTCAAAATATGCCTATTGTGGTCAAAACAATTTGTCTGCACTTGTTTGAATGATTTCTTTCCTGCATTTCACAGAATTGCACAACAACTGGAGTTGGAAGGGACCTCTGGAGATCATCTTAGTCCAGTATCCTGCTTAGTGCAAGGTTGCACTTGCACTAAGGTTTCTCAGGCCTCTGTCCAGTCAGGCTTTACTCATCTCTAGAAATGGAGGCTCCACAAAATATCTGGGCAAATTACAATCATAGAATTACAGAATGGTTTGAGCTGGAAGGGACCTGAAAGTTCAACTTGTTCCAACTCTCCTGCCATGGGTAGGGACACCTTCCACTATCCCAGCTTGCTCAGAGACCCAGCCTAGCCTTCAACACTTCCAGGGATGGAGCAGCCACAGCTTCTCTGGGCAACCTGTGCCAGGGCCTCACCACCCTCACAGGGAACAATTTCTTCCTCATATCCAATCTAACCCTGCTCTCTGTCAGTGTGAGGCCATTGCCCCTTGTCCTGTCACTCCAGGCCCTTGTCAAGAGTCTCTCTCCATCTTTCCTGTGGGCTCCCTTCAGGCACTGCAAGGCCACCATGAGGTCACCCCAAAGCCTTCTCTTGTCCATGGTGAACAATCCCAATTCCCTCAGCCTTTCCTCAAGCAGAGCTGCTCCATCCCTCTGGTGTCAATTTATTTACTACATGAAATACCACAGTGTGAAGGGGCTTCCAAAAATAATACCATTGTATCCCTAAATCAAGTGAATCACGAAAATCAGCAGATCAGCAGGAAAGTCTTTTTCGTTCAAGCATGGTAATAACTGCAAAAACTGAACAGTTCACACTGAGTTCCTTAGCTCTTGAAGCTTGGAGTTTGTGGAATTTCAATCTTCATGGGATGGATGCCCAAAGGAACTGAATGTAAATGCAGTTTATTTCTTTAAAATTGCAGACAGGATTGCAGTATGCATCAAATAAAAAATTCTTGGCAACTAACTTAACTGACTGTTGTTTCCACAGCCAATTTCTGTAAATTTTGTTCCAAATCTGGGCTTCTGTAGGAGATAAATAGCATGAAATTTACCCTATAAATGTGCTCAACAGAAGGTAAAAAACATACTCCAAGATACATGAGTTTGTCACCAGCACACAGGAAAGGGAGAATATTCTAGTTGTTTTCTTTCTAGTTTTTCTAGTGTTTTAAATCAAAACTCAACAGACTTCTGGGGATTTATTTTTCAGCCTGAAACTTTGCTGTGGCCCTGTAACCTGTTATTAGACAGGGTACAACACAAGTCGGAAAGTGCAGACTTAAGGACTTGATTATTTACTCCGGCAGAACTCCCCTTAATTTCGAGTACTGATAAATAGAACCTATAGAAATTAGTCTTTCCACTCCATTTAATAGGAGAGAGACCTGCATCATCTTGAATGCTGTCACTAAGAAGCTTAGGCCTTGATTCAGAAAAAGCATTTAATTGTATCTGAATCCAGGACTCTGAAGCCTGTGCTTAACTTTAATCGTATGCTTGGGTCGGGTTCCATGATTAAACACCGCAAGCCATACCTTGGGTTCATCTGTCTGATACAAATGAGGAAATCCCACTGTAGATTTTCAGAGGAGCAGGGAGCAGGTGGAACATTTCTAACTGCATTTCTTACACTGCTCCATACAAAGATAATCAAATTCCAAGACAGCAAAAGTGAGGAGGATTAAATATATGTCAGTACACTGTATAATCAAAGAACCCACACATCTAAATAACACATTGAAAGACCACGTGAATGCTCTTTTGAAGGTGTGAATTCTGCTTATGAATACTGTAGTATGAAACTTCTGTAACCTAGAACTCAAATAAAAATTAAATTACCAGAATTATGACAAATAGAGGTACAAAAAAGAGGATGAAATTGGTGTAATAAGATTATGATCCTAAGTGTCCTCATTCATCTTCAGTCATTCTTTTATTTTCATTCAGTAATTTTTTATTTTAAAAAGTTAATGATGCAAGATCTAAGTTGAAAAGGAAAAAAAGTCATGTATTACATATTCATCTTACTATCTCATATGCTTACAAAGATATTTCTCAAAGTAAAGAAATGAAAGACTCTAGAAAGATGCTGGCCAATTTAAGAAATATTGTATCAAATTGATGGGTTTAACGTAGTAGTAATATAGTTCAATAAATGCTAAAATATTAGGGGTTAAGGAACTCTGGGTATATTTAAAGTGCTTTTATAATTCTGATTGTTCAAATTGGTATTTATGACCAATTACATTGGTTTCTTCTACAGAGTTTCATCTAATATATAAAATAATAAGAGGGTTTTTTTTTTCTTTAGTAAATCTTATCAAGGACTTGTTTAATGCAGAGATGGGCTCCAGTAATCTGTAAGGGTTTTTAGTCCTTGTGGGAGATTTGCTTATGGAAGACTGGTAAGGAATTAACTGCTATCAAGAATTACTGTTTCGTGCTTGGGAACATCAAAATTTTAAAAATAGATATATAAAGGATTAGTAATGTACAATTCTACTTCATATTTATCTGTATCATCCTTTACACTAGAGACCTTCCTCTTCAAACCATGTTGCTTTAATTCAGTTGTTAACTGAAACAGTGCTTCAGAAAGAAATATTTCTTTTTTGTTTCAATGACCAGCTGAATTAACAATTTAAATAATTTATTCTGACACTTTCATATTTAAAATGAATTGAAGGAAAGACAGAATGCCAGATTCTATTATTCCTAGGGTTTGCTCCAAGTCAGGACACAAGCCAAGAGACAAGCCCTTCTTTTTCTATAAAAAAAATTTTCCTTGAGAAATATGTAGAATGACTTATTGGCTTTCCTGCCAGATAGGAAAGATAAGAACACAGACACGCACACGCACACACACACACACACACACACACATATATATATATGATGTAGAATCATGTTTGCCAGATCAGCTGGACATTTAATGAAAAGGAGTCAGGGCCTGTTCATCTCTCACAGAAATGACTGGAAGGCTTTCCATCAGCTCCAATGAGAGTTGGATCTAGCCCCATCTGCATGTTTTCAGGCATAAGACCAATTTTCATTTCCTGACCTCTCTGTAACTCCATTGAGGATGCCACTACTGCTGAGAGAGAGGAACAACTTATCAGAAAGTTGCAGATATCCACCACATATTCAGTTCACATTCTGCACATACAGGAACTTTACCCTATTCATTAAATATTTCTATCCACATCTTCAGAGCCACAGTGCATTGAAGAACAATGAAATATACTATTAATTGCTTCATTTGAAAAGCTTGCGTTGCTGCCATGTTTGCATGATTGTATTATCAGAAACATGCATTCATACAGATGTGTGTAATCCTTCATCTCTACTGCAAGGACAAAAATGCCTTTTGATGCCTTTTGATGAATCAAGGAGTTATACATTGCAAGCCTTTATATCAGAGAATCATAGAAATGTTTGGGTTGGAAAGGACCTTGAAGATCAGTGAGTTCCACCCTCCTGCCAGGGGCAGGAACAACTTCCACTATCCCAGGTTGCTCAGAGCCACATCCAACCTGGCCTGCAACACTTCCAGGGATGGGGCAGCCACAGCTTGTCTGGGCAATCTGTGCCAGGGCCTCAGAACCCTCACAGGGAAAAATTTCTTCCTAATATTTAATCTAAACTTGCTGTGTTTGAGTTTGAAGTCATTCCTCAACATGCTGTCTCTACATGTCCTCGTAAATAGCACATGACCATAAAGAATTAAATAGCAGTACTGACTATAAGACAGATCATTCCAGATTTCCCAAGTTCCTTAGAACTTGTCGTTTTCTAAAACCATTGTTATAATTCATAAGGACTGTCTGTTCATCTATTTGCTACTTAACCTGAGGCATTTCACACAAATGTTTCAACTCCTTTAGCTGTAAATGAATTCTCTCCTGAAATAATAGAACCTTAGGGTGTTATTGTTAGAGCAATTTCACACCAATCTTTTGTGAAGCACTCTGAGCCCTCACAGTTTCTTTCTCACTCTCCTAATAACCAATAAAATATTTATTCAAACAGCCTGAACCACACAGGGTGATGGAGGCTGAAATTTGCTTATTCCAGTAGCGGAAATACACCAAGTGGTGTTTTGTATGAGAGTTGTATTCTAGAACACAAACCCCACTGGGCAAGTAATACATTAGATGTGTCATACTTTGTCTTGCCAGGCTCATCAGGTTGATTTGGAATTTGCTGCCTGGGTAGAGTGACTCATATGTTTACTGGCCCTGACAGGTGCTGGGCATCTTCCACACTCATTAAAGTTAATGACTTGAACAGCAGAGAGGGAAAACTGTCTGTTGGTTTCCTCTGAATGTGTATTCCCAAGTTACCATTTAAGAGAGGATGTAAGTGGTGTCACCTTTCTTCTGCAATCACAAAAGCAGCCCCTAACCAAACCCCTGTCCCTTCATTGCAAAAAATAACCCAATTAGCTTCACAGGAACTCCTTGTTGGAGGGAGGCAGGGAAAAAAAAAATGCACCATACACAGAGCTTTGCACATAAAAGCCTCTTCTTGCCATAAAACCAGTCACTTCCTCACTGGAACAGAGGAATTAACATACTGGAAACAAGCCAGTAATTTTATAGAAATATATGCCTTTAAGTAAGCTCTAGATCAGTATTCTCACAATAGCCACATTTTGGCATCATTTCTATCCCAACAAGCCACAGCTGCTGAACTGGAGACTTCTGACTACATGTTAGATAAGTAATGAGAAGTTTTCAGCAGCGGTGCCAGAGCCAGTCCTTTGATATTAACACAGCACAATACAGTTGTTGACCAGCCACACCAAAAAAGATATGCCTTTAATTTTCACTAGTTAGCTAAAAATGTTCAGAAGAAAACTTCACAGAGACTTATGTCATGACATAAGACTGTCAACCCAGAGAAGAGATGGATACCTCACAGACATCTGTGTATTCACACAAAACCAAGAAATTTGGAGGATTGAACCTTTAACTACAGAGACATCTCTACTTTGATGCCTGTCCAGCTACTGGATCTTCCCTGGTAGTATGACAAAGTTCTGTACCCTGGCTTCCACCCAACAAGACAGAAATACTGAGCCAGAGACCTCACAGATACCTGTGCCTTAATATTAACCTGCCATACAAAATCTCCTGAGCTAATGGTATTGCAAAAAGGTTGAAACCTCTAAAAATAAGGCTGAAGGATTATTGAAGCTTTAAATACTCATCTCTTTTAATGTCTAACTTTTCAGGGTCTTCCAAAGCACAATGCGATGGTACATTTCCACAGTTAAGTAGTTCTTCATCTGAACTGTTAAATTTAGTATTTTTTTTCCTATTCTGCAGTTCTCACATCAACATCTATTGCTCTTTTAATTTCATAAGGCACTTAGGTACAAAGGCCTGAGCAACACATCTTCCAAACCCAGACTAATGTGCTGTTTGCAGGACAGAATTAGTAAACAGAATGTTGACCAATGGAAAACTGCTCAGTTGCTTGGAATATATTTCAGTAATTTGGGGAACACTAATTCAGGATTCAGTAATTCAGTATTTTTTCCATCCACATTGGCACAAAAAGCAATTTGCCAAAAATGTTCCGTGTTAACCTTTTCATTCTTCATGTCTGAAAGGAGCTCTTCCTATTTTTGTAGTGCTGGATATTTACATCGTTCCTTGTTTTCCACCTACTCACTTAACTTTCTTCTTGGGTTATTTTTTGGATTTTGGTGTGGGGTTTTTTTGTTTGGTTGGTTTTCTGGGGGTTTTTTATTTGTTTTTTTTTTTTTTTCTTCTATTTTTTTTTGTTTTACCTTAAATTAATGTCTAAATTATAATAATTTCTGTATCTCAGGTAAGAAAGATAATCATAATATTCTACAGCATCAATGGCTGACTTGTTTACAGTTCTAATTTACTTTAAGCCAAAAAAAAATCTGAACAGCAACTGTTTTATCTGTCTTTTACAGTCTTTGATCCCTCTCTTGGAAGGCCAAGAGAGCTGTGTGATGGGTAAGGGAAGAACCACCACAGTGCTCTGTGAGTCTCTGCTTATCAGGCACTATCAAAAGCCACTAAAATAACTGTGGATCTTTCCATGATCATCTGTGGAGTTTGGCTAGGCACAAGAGGTGACAGGCAGGCTCACTGAAGTGAAAGATTCCCTGGAAACACTTTTAAATGGTGGTCAGCAGAAGAAAAAGGATAACGAAATTCTTCCACAAGCTAAATTTGTTGGACCGAACCTGAAAACATGAAAATTCTCCACTTTGGATACTTACTCTCAACCTGTAAGCAAATTAAACTGGTTTTTTCTCCCTGGAAGCTGGACATGGTAATGGAATGTTCTGGCTTTGCTGGCATAAGTGGAATGCAGTGAATGAGCAATGGTTAACCAAGCCTATTGGACCCAAACTACAGAATTTGTGAATGTTTAGAAAATAGACTTCAGTCAACAATTTACAATAGGAGGTTGATAAAAAAATATTTGTTCAAAAAAGTTTGAAGTAGCCATAAAAATCGTGAACCTGCTTCAATCTGAAAATGATCTACCAATTATTTTTCCATTTGTCCTGGAAATTAAAACTTCACAACTGTGTAACTGTGACAGAACTAAAGACACAGATGTTACCTTTGCAAATGAAATCACCATAATAAAATCCGCTTTCTTCATTGCACAGAAAGTACTGAGATTCTGTGTGATTGCTATAAGAATTCTGGGGTGATTATCTTAGGAATCTACAGATTAGATCCTGATTAGAACCCTATTTCTATGCAAATTGCTTTACTTTGAAAGACATGACCTCAAAGCCCTGCAATGGCACTGCAGGGCTGCATTTCACCACACCACCACCAACCAACTCAAAAGGCTGATTAAGAGCACCAAAAAGTGCTTCTTGAAACCTCTGAGAGACAGACAAAAATATAATCACAACATAACAAACACAAATCCCCCATAAATGAAAAGAGCAATTTGCATCTTACCTCATTTGAATTCTCTGTTGCGATGTTTTTACTTTTCAGCTTTTTCTGCAGCAGTTTGGTTTCATACTCTGGTCTGGGATGCTCCTGAAAAAAAAACCAAAATCAAACATGATTATGATTAAGAGAAAAAAACCCAAAAGATTTGGTCACTTAATCACAAATAAAGCCATCAAGAGGATTCAACTCTTAGTTCTTTTGCTAAGCAAAGCATTCTGAGACACCAGGGGCAGCCTCTAGAGGGCAACTTTTGGAAACTGATTTGAATGAAAAGAAGGCGAAATAAAGGAAATTAATGCCAAGCAAAACATTGTACTCTAACTTAATTTTTGCTGTTGACAGTTTTGTTCTGAGTGGGTATTCTGTTCAAATTTGGCCAAGTTATGTTGTTCTCCTAGTAAGACATTCCAATGTCTTTTTAGCTGCCTTTCATACACCTACATCTGAATGGCAAAAGTAGTTGATCTGTATTTGCTGAATCAGCCAAGTCATCTTCCCCTTGACTGAACAGACCACAGAGCTCCCTGGAATGCATTTTGTATGTATTTGTTTTATGAGCATTTTGCACTAAATATTTCTTTACAATCCAGACTTAGGGATGTTTGACCCCTACGTCCATGGATGTGAAGGGGCAATTCCACTCTGCTGTAAAAAGAGTGTGATTCAGAATCAATTCTTTATCTGAGAATGGGAAGAGTTCCACACTTAGGACAATAAGCTAGAAATAGTTGTGATGACTTCACAAAGGCAAAATGTCCATGTAGGGATAGATCTGAGTCCTGGGATGCTGGAAATTTGCCAGTACAGCTGCCAGACACTTATTGAAAACCATGTGAGCCAAGGTACTGCAAGGCCAAATGAGTGCTCCAAGTAGAAAATGATAATTCCTATTCTGAAAACAAAGAGCCTAAACATGAAATTTATACTCAGGCAAAACTCATGTTGACATCAGTGGGAATTTTCCCTGAGAGTGGTCTCCAGCATTTGCCTCAAACTTACACATGTATCTACTACCCATCAAATTAAGCCTCTGTAGAAAATGATCCAGCTTGATAAGAATAAATAATGCGAACCAATCTCTCTTTAATTTCCCTTTGATTTAGAAAGAAAGTGATAATGGAATTTTACAAAGCATGCATGACAAACACATTGAATTTATTAAAACAAAAAAAAAAGAACCTTAGCAACTACCCCAGATTTGACAGACCAAAGGAGTTATCATCAAAAAAATAAGCCATATGCTTAAAGTAAAGGCAAAGACACACTGCAAATTCCTTGAACAGCCTTATCCTAATACTCTGAACAGAAGCAGAGCAGCTAAGCAGTGCACACTGGTGGGAAGGCAGGTTTCCACAAATGAAAATTGGAATGACCCAGCTGCTGCCCCAAAGCAAGATGGAAATGTGGAATAAACAGAACAGAGAGCCCAGCCGTTCTCTCTTGCAAAAAGGTTAATTATTAGAAATCAAGGAATAAACCCTCTATTTCTTACGATGGTGACACAGGAGAAGTCTAGGGACTGAGGAGGGAGTCCTCAGGAGGGACTGAGAAGGGGCTGAGAAATTTAGGGAAGAGTTTGTCCTTCACACCACGGATCTGTTTAGACTGTCCTGTTAATGGGATGCTTGTCTGAGGAAAAATGATTTTATATCTCAGCTGGGAGCCACTCATAGATGTTCATGATCTTTTTAGTCCAGATCACTTTCAAAACAAATTTGATAAATGGAAAACTAAAGCAAAAGCTTGAATAAGTCATGTAACATCAACACAACTTTAGGGGTGTCAAAAGCTACTGAGCAAGTATGTAGGAACTCAGTTATTAAAGATGTTCTAGAGGAACATAAAAGAGAATTAGTTAAAAGAAACTAGGAGGTTCTATTATTGGAAAGTATTTGCCAGACACAGAGAGAGATTTTATGCCTTTGTTTGCTTTCATTGAGCAAGAACAATGGTAGTGCTTTGAGGTAGTACCTGTAAAACTAAATTTTGAAATATGGTCTCTGATTCTGAAGCTCTCTTAAGCTAGGACCAAACAACCAAATGCTGCCATTTCAATAACAGATAACATATTTTGTGGGTAATTGTAGCAGAATATAGCATCATTTATGTTTGGTCAATATGCAATTCAAATCCAACCCATGTAAATACTCCTATACTGATAAGTGGAACTGGGTAAATCATAGAATCACAGAATGGCCTGGGTTGAAAAGAACCTTTATGATCATCTCATTACAATCCACTGCCATGGGCAGGGACACCTTCCACCAGACCAGGCTGCCCCATCCAACCTGACCTCCCAGGGATGGGACAGCCACAGCTTCTCTGCAAAACCTGTGCAAAGGCCTCACCACCCTCACAGGGAAGAATTTCTTCCCAATATCCAACGTAAGCCTACTCTGTGTCAGTGTGAAGCCATGCCCCCTTGTCCTGTCACACCAGACAAGAGCCTGGAGTAACAGCGCCTGATCAACAGGGTAAAAAAAACCTGATTCCATATCTTGTATGTTCTCCAAGGAGCACATCCCTAGCAAACCCTGCTTGCCTACCTGGATCTCCTGAGTCACTGAAAGGAGAAGAGGAACAAAGAAAGGCCTCGAGGTGGTTCCTGCTCCTAGTGGAGTAGTGTTGGATAAAGACAGATTTAACCTCTCTGAACCTAGGGTAGCAAAGAACTTGTGCCGCCCCCAGTGACCCAGCCTTTGAGTGGCCCATCCCAACACTCCAAGGAATCAAGACTACCAATAAAAAGCTGAGCAGTTTTGAGCCTTGAAGGAAATTCAGTTCTAGAAAGGACAGAGGAGGTCATTACAATGGAAAAGGAATAAACGATAGTAAATGAGAACTTGTTGATACGTCTGGTAGGAGAGAAAGAGAAGAGGAAAATGTACTAAAACGCTGGGATGTTGTGGCACGTCTCTGGATAAACAGTCTGGGAGTGAAAAATATCATCATATACCTTTACCAACTCCTTGGAAAGCAAAGAAATTGTCACTTGGCTTTGTTCTTACAGTTTACAACTTTAAACATGTTTAAAGTGTGCCTCCATGTGTAATCTTTTAGTGGAGCAATATGTGGTACTAAACAGTTTCACCAAAGAGCTCAGGGATAACATTTGTTCTTTAGCATTCCTTCCCCAACTATCCTAATAAAAGTCTCATCCTCCTAAACATAGGACTTAAATATAATGTTGAAAGGAATTGTTTAGAAGAACAGGGCTAGATCAAGGCAGGATCATTAAATAATTAGTGTTAGTAAGAAATTAATGAAGATCAGGAAAGATTCTCTGGAAAGAGTAATGAAACCCAAAAAAGGTTAATAAAAACATACAAAAAATAAAAAAAAAATATTTGGAAACATGGACCCAACAGGAAAATTAGAATAGTTATAAGAAAAATGTGAGATAATGAATCTGGAGAAAATAATCCAAACTAAAGGTCTCATTGGCACAAGAAACTTGAGGATGCAGAGAGCACGAAAGGAGAGATTTGAGACAAGACAAAATATTGTATCTAAAAATTCCCTTTTTACCAATGCTAGACATTTTTTCCCAAGAGGGCTACACAGTTATTTTATTAGAGTTATTTTATTAAAATAATTTTGTTATTTTATTATTTATTCTCTTTCAAGATTTTAGCAAACAAAAATATCTTGTGCTTCATGGTTTAGTAGACACTATTAAAACTTCAGAAAAGGAGTCTGCTGCTATAATTTACAAGGTGGAAGACAAAGTGAAACCACCAAATTGTTCAGATCAAAATGAATTTTGAAACCATAGTAGAGAAGATAAACTAAGATCAAGTTAGGTGAGAATGGAATGTATCTGTAAACATATTTAATGTCACCAAGTCAGCTTGCTTTTTAATTTTGTTTAATTCTCTTTTACTCAATCTACCTTCTTTATTAATTTATCTTAACTCAGGAGTAATCCACAGTGACCTCAAAGATTTCCCTTAAGGGTTCAGTAATTACGAGGGTTTTTAGAACTCTCTAAATAGAAAAAGGAAGAATCAGACTTTGGGAATTAGTTTGCAAAAAAACATAATTGTCCCTTTTTGCAACATAATTTTCAACATTTGTAAAGACTTCACCACCACTGAGACCTGATGCCAGGTAACTTTCTACAGACATTTATCCTCATCTTTATGAATCTTGTGGACAAAAGGTGAGCAAAACCTGATCTAACTTCTCGGTTTTCATTGAAGTACCAAGAACTTAAAGATGATACGGTGCATGATTTTCTGCTTAAGATATCATGTCAAGAGACATGTCCATTATTCTTCAAGGAAGACCTGGATTGACCAGAAAATGGCCAGAAAGGAACAAGAATAAGAAGATACATAGAAAATCCTTCCAGTACCTGAAGAGAACCTGCAAGAAAGATGGAGAGAGACTCTTGACAAGGGCCTGGAGTGACAGGACAAGGGGCAATGGCTTCACACTGACAGAGAGCAGGGTTAGGTTGGATATTAGGAAGAAATTGTTCCCTGTGAGGGTGCTGAGGCCTTGGCACAGGTTGCCCAGAGAAGCAGTGACTGCCCCATCCCTGGAAGTGTTCCAGGCCAGGTTGGATGTGGCTCTGAGCAAGCTGGGATAATGGAAGGTATCCCTGCCCATGGCAGGAGGGTGGAACAAAATGATCTTCAAGGCCCTGTCCAACCCAAAGCATTCTGTGGTTCTGTGATTCTCTGAAAGTATTTAGGAACTAAGACTGAAAGAGCAGAGGCTTGCTCATCTTAAACAAATGAGGGGGACAGAGATATGATACTGTGTTGAATTATGCTAAAAAGAGGACAGAAGTAATCCCTCTCTTCATCTCTGAAAGATAATATAAGGAAAAAAAAAAAGAGAAAAAAAAATAATGTGTACCAAGGAGATTTAAAAACCACTAGGAAAAGCTTGTTAGCAGTACAGATAGAGAAGCATTATAGTAGATTACCTAGGGAGGAATTGAAATCTCCACTGATGGATTTATTTAAGAACAAATTAGACAAATATCTCTTCATAATGGTTTAAGTAGAGTTGATCCTACAATGCACAAGGGATGGCCTCTCAAGGTCCATTCCAGTCTTATTTTATCACTCTAAATTCCTAATTTTTCAGCTTGTGCTGAGATTTGTCTGGCACTCCTTCACTTGTCATAAACAAAGGATTCTTGCTGATCCCACAGTTCCTGTCCACAGACTTTTACCACTTCAAGAATCTTCATCACAGGACCTCACAAACCTATAGGTTCTTTCACAGCATTTTGCAAATCTAAACCAATTAAATTTAGCTATTAAGCTAAACCTGAGGATTTTTTACTGTGAGTGACAAACTTGAAATTCAGAAAAACCTGGTAGCTTTTCATCAGCTATGCCACAGAGCCCAGAGTTTGCTCTCCAGCCTCTCAGTTTGCCCTGTAGTTGGTACAGGATTGCTGCTCTGGCAGGGAGCAGTCTGACATTCGATGTGGGACAAGCAGTAATTTCTGATGTCCTGGTACACTGGGTTTGCATCACAACTTGCAGATTGGGAGTACTGGGTTGTACTGTAAGCATCATCCACATCATAACCAGGGAAAGAGTAATGAAAAAGCTGAGAAACGGAGACAAAAGAGAGGAGGTTGTTGCCAGTGAAGGAATATTTCTGATTACAGGATAGTGATGGAAGAAGACTATTGGAGTGTGCTGTCTGCTCTCAGGGTCATTTTTTTGTTTGATCCAAATGTTTTGTTCTGGGAGATAGGAAATAAGGGAATAGCATCATCACCGTGCTGCATCATGAAGTCTGTGATGTCAGCTTGCTTTTCCCCTCTGCACCCTCCCGTTTGAGCCGAGCTCAGCTAGCAGGGCTAGCTAGCAGGTGGCCTGTTGTTTAAGGAACTATTCTGGAACATGAAGAGAAGAAGTTGACTCAGATCCTCCCAGAAAATCAAGACAGTTCTGAATTACTGAATATGACCCTGTTCTAGAGACAGCTCAGCATCTATTGCCAGGGGAAGGTCCAAAGCCTGCCTGTTCTTAGTATATTTATTTATGATTTTAGTAACTGCACTCTCTTTAGTTAGGCTTAGAAATGAATCCTTGAATGAGAGACAGTCATTAGAGCAAACCAAAGGACAGAACTAAAAACAAAATCAGGGACATTGTAAATAGCAATAAACAAGTATGTCTCATTTTCAGTCAATTCAGGTATGGTTGGAGACCCCATGGCTCACTGAAAAGCTCTTTCTGAAGAAGCCCACACCATTTATTGTTTTGAAACAGCTCAGTTGGTGAGCACCTAGAGCTCAGGATGATGTACCTATGCATCATGGATGTCACCCAGACCTGGATGCAAAAATTGCTGATGGTACTGTGACCTGTAGAGGTCACCACAAAGAATTCTTGTTAAACATAATGAAGTAACACAACAAAGTATATATTCAGTGTCACTGGGTTATTGCAGACTATACAATGCCATATGGGCATTCTCAGCAAAACACAATCTGCTCTTACCTTATAACCCTATTCAACATTCATTATTAGCTTCAGAGTGCTGACCAGTAGGATATAGGAGAGGACTTCCTAAATAAACATTGATACTCAAAACCGTATCAATTACAGTCCTTTATCTAAACACACCTATGGACTGCACTGGGCTGAGAACACTTGTGAGAAATCTATATATCAATGCTTATATGATATGCATCTATAGAATAATTAACACAGTAAATTAGCCCAGGAAGAGGAGACTTACTTCTTCTTCTTCCAATCCAGTTAGATCCCAGAAGTAACTCAATCTCATCTGCAAACGCTTCCATTGTTCAAGGAACATGGTAGCTTTAAAAGAAATTAAACAATTTTAGAAATGATAAATCCAAAGCCTTGTGGTAAACATTTGTGTTACTTACGAGCTTCAACTGATATTTGAATCCCATTATGCTAGACTCTTTAAAATTAAGTACTAAGAAATGGTGTCAGGCCCAATTTTAAAGAAAGGACTCAAGGAAAGCATGGGAACAATAATTACTCTCTTTTAAAAATAAAATACAGAAGGATGGAACATGGATTGTCCAAAGCCACTGGTAAATTCTTGTCAGGGAATGGAACTGTGCCCATATCTGCTTATAGCCACTGAAGACATCATCTCTCTGAATTAACCATGAAGCATTCTGAGGTAGATTTATCCTGCTACTGAAATAACTAGGATCCCCAGCAATATGTAGAAAAAGATATTTTGAAATATATTACAACAGTGTAGTTGTCTTTTGTCCTTCATAGACATGGTGATTTTGCTCTAAAGGACTGGTCCCTGGTTCCGCCTCCTGCTTCTCCTTTTTTACTAATAAGAAGGAACAGATGTTTTACTCTTGTCTCATATTTACAGTCTCCTGGCTGTCCTCTAATAATTGCTGTTTCCTCTGTATAGCCCTTTTCCTAGTTGCTCATGATTTATGGACTTACAATTTATTAGAAATAGTTCTTATAAATATTGGCTTGTGGACGCCTATTTTCAGATAATGGTGTCAATATCGATACTAAACCAGTACATGCCAATTAAAAACACCAAAACTCTACCAATTAAAGTTATACCTATAAACAACTAGGGGCACTTTTTTTCCATTTTCTTATGCTTCACCTCACTTTTTCAGTGGGTGAAAAGGGTTGTAAGACCACAGCAGTGTTTATACCACTTTGAACATCTTGTAGGTAGCCCCACAAGACAGACAACAGCAGAGAATTAGATCAGCTTCCCTTGAGTGCATCTACACTGTCAGATAACACTGTGGAAAGTGGGAACTCTGCAAAAGCAAAGAGACTCTTACAAGTCATAATCTATCCCAACAGTTTGCTGCAAATATTTTCTTCACAGGTATCACCCCATCACATAAGAAATAAATATAATTTAAAGACAGGACTGGCAGCACACTGAAAGCAGATCCAAACATTAAGTTGCTATCTGTGCTCCTCTCTTACAGAAGAGAGAACATATAAAAGCTATATTTAGCATAGTTTGAAAACTCAAGGGTTTTCAGATATCCTAAATACAAAAACATTTGGTTATTTTATAGGGTGCTATTACTCATTCCATTCTTTCCTGTTATACAAGAACTCAGTTCCACATTTAGCTCTATAAGGACGTACTTGGCTGGATGCAGCAGTTGCTCTGAAATCAGCACGTCTGCACTCACTTACACCAGCAGAAAAACCAAACTGACAGAGAGCAGGTTTGGATTGGATATTGGGAAGAAATTGTTCCCTGTGAGGGTGCTGAGGCCCTGGCACAGGTTGCCCAGAGAAGCTGTGGCTGCCCCATCCCTGGGAGTGTCCAAGGCCAGGCTGGATGTGGCTCTGAGCAAGCTGGGATAGTGGAAGGTGTCCCTGCCCCTGGCAGGAGATTGGAACTGGATGAGCTTTAAGGTGCCTTTGAACCCAAACCATTATATGATCCTGTAAAACATCTAATAAAGGCGTCTGACATTGAAATTCAGCACCAGGACACCGGTGACAAACCTAGTCAGCCAGGTGTTCCTGGGAATATGGACACTTGCAGCAGGACTGCTGGAATCACAAAGATACTTCATGAGGAATCAGGATCAGCTACTAAAAGCATAATTCCTTTTAGGATATTAACCATAGGAAGCCTTCTGCCTTCTAAAGAATGGGAGAAGACAAGCAGGATAAAAGAATTCCTGTGCCAAACACCCTCGTGAAATGAAGCCAGCCCAGATCAGCATAGTCTGCTCTTTTAAATATACAGCTGGAATAGGTGTGTGAATGAGCTCTGCCATTCAACAGATTGAGCTCTAGATATAACCAGCACAGCCTCTAATAGTAGGGAAGCAAAATTTGGTGTAATCTAATACTTAATAGGCAAGCTGGGCAGAGTTAGTAAAGGCTCCATTATTTCGCTTTGCTGCTCTTTGTGTGTGCCGGCTGCATTTGCTTGAACTGACAAGCTCAGTTATCATGGTCCCAAGAACAGACTTTTTCAATCTGTGGGAAACATTTTTTGGAGGAGGGCTACAGCTCTGAAAGAATTTTGTTATTCTTACATGCCTTTCTTTAAAAGCAGTGCATATGGAACTTTTTGTCCTGTTCTGTTCCATAACAGATTCTACTAATTTGTCTTAGTGCAAGGATATATCAACATTTTCTTTTGCACGTTGCATTGCTGATACTAAAATACAATTGTTCTGGATGAGGTTCAGTGGCAATTGCCATTTGCATGGATGAAAGTTTACAGTAAACTGTTTTCTGTCAGGAAAATATTTTATTTATTTTAAGCTTCAAAGCAGCAGGTGACACTTTATGTGCCAGTCTACCCTGTAATCTGAAGTAGTAAAATAAATTATTCTGATTCTGATTCCATAAATTCATCTCTTTTTTATATCTCTCAGTCATAATTCTCATATATTCTCTAATGTTTGCTCTAGGGCTTCCAGGAACTGGTAAATAAATGCTTCTTGCTTCCATGATGTGTTCTGACTGCAAGTTCCTTAAAAACCCTCTGCTGTCCTCACCCAATGCCAAGCCACCATTCAGTCCTCTCTAAAACAAGCTGTAAAATCTTAATAGGGTTGCAAAGAATAAAGAATAGGGTTGCTGAGGGATGGCTATAGCACAATATCATATTTGCTCAATTTCATATTGAGGATGATAATTTCACCTGGGGAACAATGAATAGGGAAATAAAAAATCATTTTACAGTAGCAATAACACATTTAACTTTCACAGTAAACAAGCTCTAGAGTAAAGGAGAGCATAACACCAGCAATAATTCATGCAAGCACAGCACACACACTTTTCAGGGCAGAGTTGAGGCCAGAAACAATAAGAGTAATACTATGATGCATTCATTCATGTTTATAAAGTGTTTTGATATCCTCATGGAGACAGGGATATTTGCCATTAAAGAAAAGCAGGCTTGTTTAAATGTAATACTCTAAAATATAACTAAAATGATAATAATTCCATTGCTCTTGGAATCCCATAAAGTTTTGATAAAATTATGTGACACGTTGTCCCACAAGGAAGTGGGACTGTGCTTAAATTAGACCCTTTCAGCTGTCTGCACCATACCAATCCTCAAATACATTCTGGCCCCAAATGCAGAAGGTGTTAAAAGGACGTGTCAATATAAAATGAAGAAATGACATGTCAATAGAAAATGAAGAAAATTAGCAAATACATGGAAAAGATTAGAAGTTCCATTAAAGGCACAATTTCTTCTGTGGAGAAAATGGCCTCAAGATGTGCCAGGGGAGGTTCAGGTTGGACATCAGGAAGAATTTCTTCCCATTGGCACTGGAAGGGGCTGCCCAGAAAGGTGGTGGAGTCACCATCCCTGGAGATGTTTAATAAACAACTGAACATGGCAATCAGTGCTCTGGTTTAGTTGACAAGGTGGGGATCAGTCAAAGGCTGGACTTGTAGGTCTTTTCCAGCCCTGATGACTCTATGATTCTAAACATGGCACTACAGGAAGAAAGGACATATTTTCCTTCCCTGAACTACACAGCTCCTCTCCATTTATTCCAGAGGTTGCTGTGGACAGCAATATTGCTTTCCCCAGTCTCAACACAGGCAGCTCTCCCCAGCCTTCTGAGGATCACCAGCTTCCCAAAGCCACAGGGATCACATTAAATCAAACACTTTATTATCCTGTGAAGAGTCCAACCATCAAAAGGCACGGTTAACTTGCAGAGCAATACTCACCCCAGAGAGCCATAAAGATGGAGAAGAAAACCGTGGCAGGGTTGTCAAACAAGTGACTCGCTCGAGCAGTGGCACAGGCAGAGCTGAGGTTCCAGTAGTCACAGAACTTGTCACACAGGGGGCACATGGTGAAGGCATTGCGTTGGTCACACATCTCTTTGCTGTGACAGACAAGGGCACAGGTTCCTCTGAGTATCCCAGCTCAGAAACCATGGATGTGCAGCAGTGATCTCAAGCAGCACATCACAGATATTATGAGCTATCTGTGATATATGTGGCCTGCACTTGCAGAGAAAGGGAGCTGTGTGTTTCTTCGAGGCTTATTGCCATGGGTAGGAATTTTTAAAATCTTTGTAGGCACCTCATCGACAGGAAAATGATGCAACACTCAACCAGACTGATCACTGCATTGTGTTAGTGAATTAAGGAAGACAACATCACTGAAGACTGAAGTTGACAAAACTAAAAATCAAAATTCCAACATGAAAGTGGAGTTTGCTGTCTCTGCAGACAGTTACATTATTTTGTAAAAATCAGATTTAAACCGATGAAAAGAAAAGCCAAAATGGTCATAAAAGAAATTTGGTGCCCTCCTCAAAATACACATTTTTTAATATAGTGGCACAAAAATATGAGAGGAAAGATTTTTCACAGATTTTAAAAACTTGACTGTAAGGTTGTTATTTTAATTCTTTGTCCAATTTGCCATTTAGGGATTTCATCTCTAAAAATCTTTTAAGAAACTTGTTGTCAGGATCACTTTAACAGGCCAAACACTACTTGTCAGTGCTGAGTAGGCTTTCAGTTTTTTCCATAAGGTGTGGAAGTTAAAGCCTTTCATACCTGCACAGTCTCACTTAGGTGAACTGAGAAGCACAAAGCTCAAATGTCCTTGCCAGGATCATGAGCTGAGACTTGCAACATTGCTTTAATGATAGCTGGCATTTTGTAATAATGATTGTTCCTCTATGGACCATCCTGAAATAGCTTTGTCCTTATGACTTCAAATGAAAAAAGGACTATTTGAGCTCTAGTACAAATATGTTTATATTATATGGTTTGAAAAGCATGCAGCTCTTTCCAGCTCTCATGTTGTTACAGTAATTCTCTGTTTCAAAAGGCAGCAGAGGGTGCTGCAGATACATCTTAGCCGTAAATCTCACTGGAGTTTAAACGTTAGCACAAGCTTTCACCCTTACAAGCACAGCCCACCAAGATTTATTCAGATCAAGCTAAGAAAGCAGACCCTGCCTCAGATGTGGTGCTATTCATCATTTACCTATCAGCAGCCTCGTCCTACTGCAGTGATTTTAAAGTTGTTGGTTCAGGGACTGTCATGAGTGTGATCAGCATGCAAATACTGCAGTATCCTGTCTCCAGCAAAAGTCAGACACAGATAACACAGAAGAATTAATTTGATTTCACTGAGAAGCAGACATTAACATCACAGTGCGACTTTGGCAGTTTTTGTGTAGTATATCCCCTTCAGGATACACAAAACTCAACATTTTTTGTGTCTAGAAGGGGAATACTGTGGAGACCAAATATAGAACCATAGAATAGATTGAATGGACGGGACCTTAAAGCTCATCCAGTCCCATGCCCTACCACAGGCAGGGACACCTTCCACTATCCCAGCTTGCTCAGAGCCATATCCAGCCTGGCCTGCAACACTTCCAGGGATGGAGCAGCCACAGCTTCTCTGGGCAACCTGGGCCTCATCACCCTCACAGGGAACAATTTCTTCCCAAAATCCCATCTAACCCTGCTCTCTGTCAGTGTGAAGCCATTGCCCCTTGTCCTGTTACTCCAAGCCCTTGTCAAGAGTCTCTGTCCATCTTTCCTGTGGGCTCCTTTCAAGTCCTGGAAGGCCACTCTAAAGTCCCGCTGGAGCCTTCTCTTGTCCAGGCTGAACAATCCCAATTCCCTCAGCCTTTCCTCACAGCAGAGCTGCTCCATGCCTCTGATCCCCTTGGTGTGCCTGCTCTGCACTGGCTCCAGCAGCTCCCTGTCCTTCCTGTGCTGGGCCCAGGGCTGGATGCAGCCCTGCAGGGGGGGCTCAGCAGAGTGGGGCAGGGGGGCAGAATCAGATCTCTAATCTGCTGGCATTTACTAAGTCTTGTAAATATTGTTCATCCTACTTGCAAAAAGGGTCTGATTTTACAGAGAATAAAGTATTCCAAGAATCGTGGACAGTCTTTGCATTAATTTCGGTGAGTTACATAATGACTTTCTGATTGAGCACTGAGCTATGTGCACTCATGAAAAGCAAATTAATGTCTTAGAAAAAGAATTCAATGCAGTGGACTCACTCAACATTTCAGTTTCAGGAGGTGAAGCACTGAACAGTCAAATAAATGTGTGCCCTTCAAATATCTGTTCAATGCCTCTGTGTTTTTAATCCTCACAGGGTTGGGAATGATACATCACTGCTCTTCAGAAAAGCTAAAACCAGTTATTTTCACTAAGGATTAATAAGAAAAAGCACAGTCTTACAATTTTCACGTAACAAACCATGGATCACAGATAAGCTTACCTAGGAATGTCACTTTCAATGGTTATACATCCATACAGAAATACAATAATCCCAACTACTGAAGATGGAATGAGGAATTCTGTGTATAAACCCAGCCATGCAAAATAAAGTCCTATCTTTTCTCCAAAATACTTCCTGAAAAATAAAAAAGGGAAAGAAAAAAAAGAAGAAAAAGCATGTGTCAAGTGTATCATTTTCAAGTGTGTTTTACAGCTACTAAACAGTCCCAGAAAGTTAAAATATGAATTTTGAAATACATGAATGAAAGCCCTGAGTATCTTGAAGACAATAGGAACAAATGAAGGGGGTGATTTAGGCATTTGGCACTTTGGGCTGCTCCGTTGTGAGAAGTTAAAGACAGTCCTGGATCATTCTCCTGAGCTGAAATTAAGCAGGCATCGTTGCAGTACCTAACGTCTGTTTAGGGAAGACTGCTGTGGTCTTTGCATCTCTTAAAAGTCAGTGAAATAGGAGAAAAGATTAGAAAATTCTTGGCTCCTCAGAGGAGTATGTTAAGTTTTGCCTCTGTTTTGCTGGATTCAGTTGTGAGAGTCATAGAAATGACATCTATGGGACCATACTGACAACATCCTCTAATATCTAAAAGATGACTAATCTGCAATTGCTGCTAAAGGAGGAAAGTTTACTACCACACCTAGCACTGGCTTTTCAGAAAGAGTATTTTTTCAACTTAACAGTCCCTGGACAGCTGGTTAGAAAAAACAGTGTCTGCTCTGAGGAACTGCCCACTGCAGATGTTGATAAATAAGTGGTAGAACTCAGCCCAGCATCTTCATGAATCACACTGCAAGAAGTAAACTAAGCATGGATCAACCTTGCTGATCATTCCAAAGTACAGTTAGGAGTGATTACAAACATTGCAAAACCCAAAGAGCTTCATAGAACTCAAGAATTCGCCAAAACGTAGATAAAAACCAAAAAGGTTTAAACATTTCACAAGCCAGAGAGGAAGATGGAGCAGGGTTGGACAGAAAGCAGCTACAGAGAGCACTCAGGGCATGACATGGAATGTGAGTCAGTGAGAAATTTACACTTTGATAGCAGCAAAAATTAAAATAAATTAATGATATCATGTCTAAGAAAGACTTGCTCCTCATAAAGGTTGACCACAATCCCACTTTGAGATTTATTCTGATCCCACTCACCTTAGGAAAGTTTTATCCAAGTTTAGCACCCCAGATTTAAATAATTCCTACTGAAAGTGCTTAAATGAGAGTTTTGGAGGCCCAAACTGAAATTTTCTGCTCTAGAAGTTGGGTCTAAGGGCCAGACAGCTCCTGCACAGGAGAGACAGAGCAGCAGTGCAATACCATGACAGAGAGCCATGGGACAAGCAAGGCAAGCCTCCACAGTCACTTCCAGCTCAGATGAAATGGATAAGGGAAGCAACAGTGAGGGATTTTTATTGCTACAGATCCTGCTGTTGTTCTCACACCATCACAGCTGCAGTCAACTCCATGCTTCCAGGCTCTCCCATGGAAAGCTGGCAGTGCAATCCTGCCTATCTCAGTGTTGCCTTCCATGAGTACCTGTATTTTCTCACGTCTAACAAAACTTGCTTATCCTTTAGAAAGGATACATGCAATCATAAAGGAGAAAACCAAAGGAAAGCATTTTAAGGTGATACACAGATAACATTCTCTTCAGTATGAGGGGATGCCATCCAGAAGCTGGGAAATTTCAGAAATCTTCTAGGAAAAGAGTACAACCCCTGAAATGGACATTGCAAGGCACTCTAAGCTGCAAATGATGTGAAGTATCAAACAACACATGTGAAATCATCACAGTGTGGCTTGAATGTCAATAACTTAAGATTTTAAGCACCTTGGGACAATGGATTTGCAGAGAGTACAAGGAAATATGGAATTATATGATACAGCATATTTTATGAAATGATGAACATAAATATTTGTGTTGCAAACATGAGCCATATACTGTGGGACTGCCCTCTAACCTGGCACATGCCAGGTAATTTTGGAGGTAAATATAAGAAGAAGCTTTCCTTTATTTTTACATTTGAAAAGAAATATATATTTTTAATATATTTGTTTGTTAATGTACTATGTTGTTATTACAGTTTGTTTAATACACACATTTTAATACACTTTTTTTACTATGAAGTAAGGGAAGAAATACTTGACTGAAATATAGAACTAACCCAAAGGCCTATAGCTTTTCTACAAGCCTCCTGTGCCACTCAACAAACAGCAACAACGGCCTTGAAACAGCACAGGATAGAGGGAAACTCCATTTGTTCTCGAGTTTCCTTCTGACTGGGGAGTGACAGCCTTAAATTTGACACTAAAGTGGGAAAAGGAGGACCAGAAGGAGATTATTCTGATTATGTCTTCTTTACTGCTTCCTTGTTTGTAGAGATGGGCAATGGGCACAACGAGCAAAGTGTTTCAAATAGGTAGGAGCAGGCACAAAAAATACTCCACAGTCTAAGCTGTCCAAAACTGTCTGATCTTTTCACAAGGGGCCACGAATTAGCACAGAAAGAGTTCAAATCCCACCAGCACTAAAGAGTAGCTGACCAGGGTCAGGGAAGTTGAAGTTTATGGCTCATGAGGCTTCCCCTTGAATTTTTAAGCCTTCCAGTGATAAATGTGATCTGTAACCTATAAAAAGAAGGGTTGCTATTTGTATCCATGCCAAAAGAAAGTGAGACAAGCTGAAAAATGTCTTGGCAGTATGGAAAAAAGCAGTTGCCGAGAAGAAAACTGCACTGTGGTGGCTTAACTGTTTTGAAAATGAAAAGTAATTAAGATGCCATGCCCAAGCTCAGTCCACCAATGTGCCAGAAGGTGAATGTAAGGAGAAGGACAGTGCTTGGAAACATCATTATCAATTTAAATATGAGTTTATCAAGTCAGAAGAACACAGGACATAGACACACCCTTACTTTCACACATCCCAAGAACTCTTCTCTAGTTCCTCTGAATAGGAGTCAAGGCTCTTCTAATGCCTGTGACTGCCTGTACCAACCTCTACTGCAGCTGCTGCTGGATTTAGTAGTGATCAAACAGAAGGAGAAAATAAAAGTTTTCTTCAAGGGCAGAGGAAGATGTAAGTTCAGAAAAAGTGTTTTTACAAGTTTTTATATATTTACACCAAGAACTTGGCACGTTCAGTCATTTACATTGGGATAAAACCAGTCTTACTTTGTTATTCCACAGGAATTATCCATGATTTATGCTGGCATGGCAAAAGAGGAGAATTGAGACCAGAGACTTGTCCTACCTCAGTAGCTAATTCACATCTGTCTCACATATATCCAGACAAAGCCAAAGACTAATCCTTTCCAAAGCATGCTCATGGATACTGCAGAATGTCACAAAAAAGTGTGCCCCTGGCATTGTGTGAGCTTTATTTCCACATGAGGGAAATGCCCCTTTGTATACATTTATTCACGGAGTCAGGGGTTATTCCCAAACCAAAAGGTAAATGGCTTTGATGAAGAATCTGTACTGCTCCCATCAGGAGCAGCACCCAAGGCTTTTGCTCTGTGTGTTGATATAGCATAAAGTGATAATTTGTGCCTTTCATTTTGGAGTACTTTATAAAGGCTGGTTAAACGGCTGCCTACCAAGTACTGAGTTTGCTTGAACAAGAATCACATCTTTAAGGAAAGATTAGGCCAAATCATCCATAACTCCTTCAGAAGCTGGACAAGAGCTGCTCTTCCAGCAGATTATCAGAAACAGCATTAAAAAACTACAACAGCAGCAACAACAACCACCTGTAGAAAATATATTCCCTCCCAGAATTAGAAGTGTTGAGAAGGCCACAGCAAAAATGTTGACTCAGTTCCCTCTGTTTCACCCATATAACACTCAAACCAGACATCTGCAATGCACTTTGGTCTGTCTGGTTGCAAAACCAACATCAAAAAGAATAACTGATTATTAAACCCTCTGCTTGCACGTTGGTCACAGTGCTCCCGTGCCAAGTTGTGCAATTTATAAATAGACTAAGGTTTGGGGAAGGGGGGAGAAAGGAAGAAGGAAAAAACCCTTTGGTTTTGACTCTGCAAAAACAAGTGTGGGTACCTGGAATGTGAATAAAGCGTGTGGTGCGTGACACACGCTGGAAAGAACTCTGGAGACGTTCAGGAACAAAGCTAAAAAAGAGAGGAAAAGGCACTGTGGACACTGAGTCACCTAACTGGGAAATCTGTGCAGAACTCTTCAGTTTTTAAATTTCCATACCCCACTCTAGGCCAGCTGTCACTTCCTGTTTCCAACTCATTCCACCACCCCTTTGGTGGAGGAGTTGTTTAGACACAATAGTTTCTATGTGAAACGGAACTGATTTACAGCTGCCTCTTGGATAGGTTTCCCCTGTGCAAAAGGTCAAACAGGTCACATGTATTAACAATGCATTCAAAATAAACTTATTTGCACAGTTTGGGGGTGAAATTCGGGTGTTACTACTGCTGGGGAGAAGGACAAGCAGTTTAGTTTCATGTCAGAACACCTCTACTGCCAAGGTCAGTTTAGAACTTTCTTTCCCTATCCAGGTGCACATTCTCTCTCTGACCCACAGCAACAGTTCCCAGAAACCCAATTTATTCTTTCAGGGCTTTTGCAACAAGAAAGAAATCTACCATTGAACTGAAGGTAGAACAATGACTACCCTTAGAAAGTGAGAAGCAATTTCTAGCATATGGCAAGTTCAGATATTTCCCTTGGTTCTGAGATAATAGCACCTAACATTGGAAGTTTCCATCTCAAAACTGCAGACTTCTTTCAGAAAGAGTACTGGAGTATAGGGAGAGCCCCAGTCACCAGAAGATGATCAGAAACTTTGCTGAACACCCCAAGATTTCACTCCAGGTAGAGCTGCCTATGTCCAAACTTTTCTGGATTTGCCATTCTTTCCTCACTTGGAAATTTTCTCAGGGCGGGTTTCAAGCATTTATTACAACCATCTGGGACACCTGGGTGGAATTACTGCTCAGCAGCAGCACTGAGGCTGCTGTGCATCCAGAGATCTTGGAGATTTCTACCATGGTTGTGCCTGACAGCACATATTCCATCCAGGCAGTCTCGAGACAGAACATATCAGTGCTAAATCCAGATACACAGTGAGTGCACCAAATGGAGCAATATGGAAGCCAAGAAAAGATCTTGGCAGAAGACAATCCCCCTTGGAACAATGTGCCAAGAGACTGAAAAATTCTTTTTATTAAAATTTTAAGAGGGAGAAAAAATAACAACTATAGAACCTCAGATAAGTTGCATCAGATACATGATACATCAGATAATGCATCTGAGTTTGAGGTAGGAAAGAAAATGTCCTTTAGAAAGGTCAACTGGTTCTGCATACGGAAAACAAAGAAAGGAGCCTCTGTCCAAGGTAAAAGCACATTTTTTTCTGTATACTGGACATAAAAATCAAGAATGTCCAGTAGAGAGTGATTAAAAGTGTGTTTTTGAATAGAATTGAGAACCTGACCCTTTTCCCCTGAAAACGAAATGAAGAAATGTGTCACCAGAGCCATTTAATCAAGCATTTTTCATTAAAGTTCTTGTTTGAAAACATTACTGAACAAATATTTGCTGTGTCCTCCAATGATACTTAAGTTTGGAGCCAAACTTACCTAAATAACAGATATATTTATCTTTCAAGGCTCTGTGGAATTTTGTGATTCCTTATAGGACAAAAAAAACCCCACTGTCAAAATACTGCAATCCCATAGAGAACAGAAATGCCGAATTTTATTTAGAGGTAAAACTATGTTTTTCCCTTGTCTTTTTGGGTCTTAAGAAAAAGAACTATTCAGCACAACAGGGAGAAGCTGATATGTGTGAAGGAAGGGAATATTCAAGTTCTNCATTCCAAGAAACTGTCGGAATACAGCTGAAAGTGCATAGCTTGTGGTGATGGATTATAAACTGAAAAAAGCCTTTGTTTACTGACTGTAGGAGAAAGAACAATAGAAGCATAATAAGTAGACATGTAATGTGACTGAGACAGAAATTAAGGCTGGCAACTGCCAAATGGATAAGCAAACAATACGATGCTGGGTAGTCAGAGGTACTGTAATTGCATTCTCCTCTCTGTTCTGGGACAATGCAAAACTTCAGAATGGGTTGGGAAGGATTAAGTGCCTGATTGCATTATGCTGTTGATGTTGCCTGTCGTGTTCTTAGTGTAAAAAATGTTCTAAATGTCCCTGAGGCTGCAGAAGCTGCAGCACACCTTGCTCAGGGGAGGCATTTCCTACAGGAGTAACTCAGTGCTTGGCCCATCACTTCCAAGAATTTTTTGCATAAGACAACCTATGGACACTCTGCCTATCCTCACCTTTCTTTAAGTTATCTTCTCTTTATTTAGCAGCATAAAAAATGTGAGTAACCTTCCAAACCTGGAAAATTAAAAATCCATATCTACATTAGACTAATTCAGAGATAATGGAAGTCAATCAGAGCTTACCTGTGAGGAAGCTTCATTTTATAAACACCTCAGGGCACCAAGTGACACTCTATGTAAGAAGCAATTAATTCAGTTATACACGTTATATTTTCTCTATAATAAACACATTCTAATAAGGAGTCACCTATTTAATATGAATCAGCCTTTCTTTTAGACTCGAAAGGAGGTTACTTTGTCTTTTTCTTCCTATTTATTTAATACCTATTACGACTTTTTTCTCTGCCTTTTTGTAATTGAACAAGTGTGAGGTCACTGACATCTCATCACTTCCCTTATCTCCAGTTTTCACAAGATAATTTGCATGATTTTTATCATCCCGTTTAACAAGAGTTTGAACCTCAAATATTCTTTTCCTAAGTATCTTTCATTTATAATAACTAATATTTCCTGAGCACTCTCTTGCTTTTCAAGTTAATATAGCTAACCCTTATTGCAGAGCCTGAATTCATTTTGTGTGTTTATTTTAGTAAGTAGGTCCTTGTTAGTGCTTGCACCATGTTACTGCTGTCAGATAGACCCCATCTGGTGGCTAATAAACAGATGTATAATTTCCAATTAAAAACAAGTATAAAAAATTGTCTTTTTGTCGCCTTGGTGGAAGAGGATGAGGTCAGGGAATACTGAAGCAAACTGGATATCCATAAGTCCACAGTCCCACAAGTGCTGAGGGAGCTGGGAGATGTCATTGCAAGGCAGTTCTTGATAATCTTCAATTGATGGTGGCAACTGGGAGAAGTGCCCAAAAGCTGGAGGAAAACAAATGTCACGCCCATTTTTAAGAAGGGCAAGAAGAAGGACCTATGGAACTACAAGATAATCCACCTCACCCTCATTTGTGCCTATCACCTCTTGTCCTGTCACAAGGCACAGCCAAAAAGAGCCTGGCTCCATCATTTTCCTTCCCCCTGCTCAATATTGCATTAAAATATTAATTTTTCTGCTCTCTGTACTGACTGTGGAAGTTCAAAGATTTCCCATATTGAAAGATTTCTTTAAGCTTGTATTTTCTGGGGATAATTTTTAAGTGGTGCCCAGTCCTTGATCTCTCACCTTGCCATGTTGGTTTTGTCCAGTTAGAGACAAGTTACTGGACCAGACAAAGCCATGGCCTGTCCTAATATAAATGATATACAGAGAGGATCCTCATACAAAGCATCT